>CM023456.1:87265380-87648072 GCA_013339765.2 Haemaphysalis longicornis
GCCACAGCACCTGATACTGTACAAGTTGCCCTGCGGTGCCTAGTTTACGTGCGCGCGTTCCGTGTGTTCATTCGTGGAAGAAGATCACCTCCTCGCGTCGTCAACGATTGCAGCTGATTTGCTTCTTCGCCATTGATAGCAACAAGGATGGAGTAAGGCTGGTTGCGGCAGCGAAGAAGCAGATCGGCTGCAATCGTGGACGTAAACTGTCGTGATGATCGAGAAGATTGCGTACAGGTTCGCTGCCTTCAACTCTTACGCGTTGTGTGAGCTTCCTGCCCTTTTTGTGCGACAATTTTTGCACTTCAGAACGGTCGTTCTTTAAATATACAATTGTGTAGTAATTCCCATTTAGAATGTTTCTTTGCGTAATGCAGTCAGGCTGATTATTTTGCTTTTCTATTTCTTGTGGGCAAAGAATGTGTAAGTTTATTGCAGCCGGAGGAGTACCTATTAGTAGCTCCACACTTTGTTTTACAACACGTTCAAGCGAAAATCAGACTCACAGGAATCGTCGTTACAATGTGCGATAGACGCATATGATAGAGTGAATACGGCCTCTACCTCCTCGACTTGACGTCCACAAGCATCTCGAGGCCTGCCTTATTGTCTTCCTGTCCACACGGCCTCGGTCGTTATTTGTTTTCTTTCGCAAGTTGTTGACGTATCGATGGGGCAAATTATTGAAAGTATGTTTTCTCTTGTGGCAAGGAGTAATGATAACGCGATTAGCAAGGCTTACGGTTTGAAAGTGTTTTCCTTGTCCTGTGGGCGGGAGGGGTGGGGGCGGACAGGGCTGCACTGTGGCTGTTGGCTACACACTTTTGTAAACTCCCTGGAATTTTGTGTTTATTCAATCTTTCCGCGCCTCGCAAATGGATTGCGTAGTGAACTGTCGTCTTCGCGATCCTTCCTTCAACTAACTAGGCCGGTTCAGAGATAATGAGGCCAACTTTCGCCTCTATTACCAGCAACCTAATGCTGCAAGCCGCCTAATTCATGCGCTTCTGGTTAGGATATTGGCGTTTTGCTTGTGTTGACGTGGTCTCCTGAGTATAGTCTACTCACAGCGTGTGGCTCCTTTAGTTCATTCGAAATGTAAGAAAAAGGAACGAAAACGGAAAAGCAGAAAGACTGATTACCTCAAAGTCTTCGTGTTCGCAAGAAGCGCGAACAGAGAGCAAGCAAACATCGAGTGAGGGCCATAAACTAGGTACAGAAGCTTTCTTGCTACTGTTCTCGTTCTTGTCGGGCCCCATTACTGCCTAAGTTTTTTTGTAGTGCACTTTTGCCGGTTTCATCAGGGGAGCTGTATGTCTTGCCGGTAATCATTGCTGCGCCGCCATCATGCCCTAGTGTTAACTGGGCACCGTCACGTCACCGGGAGTTGGTTTTCTGCCACCCGTACTGGTGCTCCTAACATGCTTCGGCTAATTTCTGCTTCTTGCTTTCCGCATGGTAACTACTATATATGCACTTCCAACGGCAAAACGATATAAGCAGAAGAGAAAGCAGGCAGCAGCTTGCTACTCCGGCGTGTTCACGAATAGTCAGTCAGCGTCAATTCGCGGTTGCGGCTGCTTTAATAAGCGGTTTCTCTTTACCGAACCCAATATCTCACGCAGTCGGGCGTGTAGCTCGTTACACTGCTCTTCTGTTGCCTACACGGAGAACATTACAGTAGCACCGGCCCTTGCGGCCTACCGGTTACCGAGGCATGGTCAGAAGGCTTGTACGTGACGTGAGCTCGGAAAGCGGTTCCCATGCATACAAAATGTGCGCAGACCGCCCATGTGTCCAATAGTTTTCTCGTTACTGTTCTTTATTTCCTTTGTTTTATATATGTTTGGTTTTCCTAGCATTTTCCGCACTGTCGCTAACACTCATATGTAATTTGGCCAAGATATATTGACGTAAAACAGGAACACCCCAAACGGTGAGGAGAAAAAATAACAAGGGGGGTCAGGAAAAGAGAAAATACTTCAAAAGATTCATAGATGCAGTTTGCTTTCGCAGATACATTTTGTTTTTGAAGAAAGGGGGCCGTGAGTACATGCTAACATCCCGGAGACTTCTTTGACCTTTGTTTCACCTAACATCAAATTATATCATGCATGGCTAGTAGAAGGAATGAAAATAGTTGTGCCACTATTTTTGGCTTTACGATGACTGAAAGCACCATGATCTTTTACCTCTTCTTACGACTGGGAAGACAACTACACGTATATGCGTTTCCTAGTCAGCACAGCCAAGAGACGCATGGCACCATCTAGGGGCATGTTTTGAGGTATGTCCACTGCATGTGGCCCTCAGATTATTCCCTCAGAACCGCTTGGTCTGTTGGTGTAGTAGTTCCGTTCTTGCGAAGCAAACATCCTAATCCGGGTTCAAATCTCTTCACCGCTTTTTTTCATTGTCAAGGGTTTGTCACGACTGAACATTAACATTCCTGATCACGTAATGTATGACATCATTGTGCATTATAAATGGGAGTTCGAGTATTTTAGTTGTCTTTTGGTCAGTTTCAGCTACTGCATCTTGTTTTTGCGGGTTTCCACCCTTTAAGTAGGTTTCAGCTATTTCTGTTGAATAGTTTTCTACACCGTGGTTTTCAACAATTTCAGGTCCGTTATGGCTGTTATTTGTTTCAGTTCGGGTGGTTTTGTATGCTTTAGGTACGTTTATGCTGTGATATAACCCCCATAAGCAAGCTCAGGTGACGGCTGGCTGTGCTGACTTGGAAACGCATATACACGACAAGTACAGCTACCTTAAATACCATGTGCACCTAAAAACACTTCGTTAACGCTGGATATGCTAGCGGGTGACAAAAACAAAGCAGCGAAACAAAAATCATGCACTGTTCTGTCCAGCGACAACCATAGTTGAACGGAAATTTTTGTTCTGAGCTCCTTGATTGGAAAATCCAACACTGAGAGTATGTCAAACCCTGGAGGTATGCACCACTTTCCTAGAATGACGGCACTACTCTCGGAAATCCGCTTCGTAGGCCTAACGTTTCGTTTGTGGTCTACGGTGCGAATCCCGAACATGCTTCTAGGAGTATGGTGAAAACGTTTCGAGTGGGTGCTGGTTAATGGGGTTAAACCTAACGATGTGAACTTAGGCCCTGCTGTATTAAACGTAAAATGCCTCGTTACGAGAGCAAGGCTTCCGTCTAGTTCATAATTCACACCGCTACATAACACACAAACGGACGAAGAGACAACGATTGTGTGTCACTTTTCTTCGTCTTTGTCAGTTTGTGCGCTGTTTAACAGCGACGGCAGTCGTAAGGTCGTGCGACTGACAGCCTTAATGCATGCAGAGCAATTCCCTACTCATCGTACGTCGGGACCTGGGTAACAGATTTCGACGTTCATCTGAGAACACGAACTGCGGCCTATATACCTCGCGCCGTCGCCAGCCTGAATCCCCTCCTCCCGCTGCGGGGCATGAACCTTTAGCGGATGGGGCTTAACAGAGCGGTCGCAAGGAACCGCAGGGAAGCGTTGAATTTTAAGACGCAAGTGTTTTATGCTGGGGTCCACCAAGATCTAACTGACGTCATATCTGTTACGGAAATGACAATGCCAGAAGAACTTCGATTGACGCGGCGGCGCCCGAATTCGAGCTACGACCTCTTTCGCCGCAATGGGAGGTACGAAACGCGCTCTTGACTGCGCTATGATCATACGCGTGAATAGAACGACAAACGCGCGTTATAGCCTCCCTTTCAGATGGCTCTGCCATCTAGGAGAGGCGAAGCAAGGAGTGCATCTTGACGCTAATTAGCGCCGACAGTTGGCACCTCGATGTCAGCGCCTACTTGTACGGCGGACGCGCAACGTAAGCTGCGGAGATGCCGACTTTCGGAGGTCGCGCTTGTGACGTGACATTGTCCACTGCTCCTTCGCTGCAGAGGACCGTGTGTTCACCAGACGATTTGCTGACAACCCGTTTGGTTTCATTCGTACGGATGTTTTGCGAGCGCCTGTGGTTTCAGTCGGATTTACGCAGTGCTCCGACGCGTGCAATCCAGTGATCAAGGCTGAAGCCACTGACGGTGCCACGCCGACAATATATGAATAGTGACGTGCAAATTCATATCCATGCACAATAAACATTGAACTGCTCCTTTGAAGGCAGATTCCTTTTTCGAGTGTTACCGGTTCCTATGGAAGAGGGAACAACCACATTTTTCTATACATGACCCACGATCATCGTCATCGTCGGATAAAGTTGGGTTTCCTGGAGTGCGCCTTCGAGTACGGACATAATCAGTGAGTGGCTAAAAGCTTAGCTTTAACAACTGCAGCGTACAAATAAGGAGAACGAGTCCGTGGATTTCTTCTTTTTTCACAGACAGCCTGCCGCCCAACGGACGCATTCAAAAATATGAGCAAAGAGACAACTGCAAAGGCACGTGCGCTGTTCACCCTTACCTACATGGGTCCCTTTAACGACTAGAATTCGTAGGTGCGAATAAAATGCAGCAATGGAAAGCATTTGCACTTACTTATTATTTTAAATGTTTGCGTAAGAAGTAATAACAAGGACACAGTTAGTCTGTCCTTATGCAAGTGCAAACGATTGCAAGCAAGCCATCGTAATATAAGGTGGGAAGTTTGCCGTAATGAACCTACCGCTTCGTAATCGTACAAAATATATTTTATAAGACCTCTTTGGGCATCCGTAAAACAAGGTAAATTCGAAGGACAAAGGGTGCTGAGTAACAAAATATGTCGCTAAGAAGCAGTTGGGCATGTTGGCAGTACATGACACACTTAACAGCGACACCTGTACATGACAAAGCATGAACGACACAACACGAGCGCTGACTTTCAGCACTTTAATCTGGAAAATACAGAGAGCCGATACATGCGTCAAATTTGATAGCACATAAAGATGTAAAAAAAATACACAGCGAAACGCATAAAACACCAACACGCACAATTGGCTATCAAAGCCGATTACAGTGGTTTTTTCGTTCTTTCTGTCATTGTTGTTCTGCACTGCAACGCTTGTAAATTTTGCCGGAGTGCCATGATTCCATAAGCCCAAAACAGCGACTGCATAGGGCGGCCTAATAAATATTGGGAACTCTAAAAGTAAATAAAGCTTTGAAAGATACAAAGTACGCTCTTAAAACTTGATTCGGCCACTTACCTAAAGGACGTCTCTCCTTGGTGGCGATGGTTTCAGAATATTGACTTCACAGCAGCCATTGCATTCTGCAGCAAAGAAAGAAGGTAGAATATGCGGCCGTTTGGAGCCTCATGTATGTAGCTAGTCTGTTATCCCCGGGAGTCACTGGTGAACGATCAACGCAGCTCGTTCGTGCCAGCAAGGTTCACTTGTTGGGAAAATCTATGTCTTCTTCCCAGCACCTTCCTCTCATCTTAAAGGTCCAGCACCCCGATGGTCTGCGACTCAGTTTTGAAACTCGAGGCACTACAAAAACTAGCCGCCAATAACATAACCCACCCTGTGTGTACTGTCGTCTCCCTCTAAACAGCTTTGGTTATTCAAATTCGCGCTAGTTTGTTTTAATACTGTATTAATCGAACCCATCGTAATGGCCTGCCTCCTTGGAACTGAGTGGGGCGGAACTGAGTCAAGAGCCGTCATTTGCACTCTTTTTTCAGTTCAGACTGAAAAATGCATTTACATACACGCTTTTCCAAAACATTTGTTTTACAAACCTCAAAACGAGTGTAATGTTTAAAAAAGACAAACTTGTAAGAGAACGCAGCATATTTAAACGCAGATTTTCGTACCTCACAGAGCCATCGTTGTGGCTACGATGTCCCATAATTTTGTTTTACTTTGCATTATTATGAAGTGAATGCATTGATAAGCTGGTAATTGCTCACTTGATATCAACGAATGTTATCATTAGCCGTCCAGTTCTTTTACTTCCGCAATGCTGGTCAGTGGAGACCACTGACCACAGGGCAAAATCAAACAAATGGTGCCCCCCTTTCCATGCATACAAACTGGGTGTCTCAGCAAGCTGATATGCATCAGATCGCCACCCTGCATTGCGTGTGCATCCATCTGCCGAATGGTGAACCGCTTCAATGCGGGAGGCAGATTAGCTGTAAATGTCGTGTGCACCGGGGAATGAGTGCCCCAGCTGTTTATCAGGCCAACACTTCAAACGCACAGCGTAAGTAGCCTACAATACCGCTCTCCTCTTTTCCCTAGCAGCAATATATTGGATGAATACTTCAGCGCCGATCCAGGGAAATGTGCAGTATATCTAGACGTAAAATATTGGAGTCTGGGTCTGTGTGTTGCCTTGGCTGTCTTCGCATGTGTCACCAGGAGAGTCTGGTCCTCCAGTGACAATTGGCCAACAGTGTCTCCCACAGCTCAGGAAAGGATCCGGGTGGAGTTAGGTGGTAGGGCTGGATTGAGAGCGCATTGCACAAATATATGTTGGAGGTTACGTTGGTGTTGACAAAATTTCTAGACACCAGTTTGAGGTGGGGAAAAGCAAATGGAGACAGCCCCTTCAATGAGGTTTCCGTGTTGAGTCGGTTCAGCATGCCCGTTTGAAATGGTCCGGCGGTGATTTTGAATTTTCCTTGTTTCTAGGATACACGAAAGGTAAAATATTATTAAAACAAGTATTTTTATACAACGAAGACGAATTCATAGGCGGTCTAAACAGCAAGTTTTTCCTCTTATTTTAGGATTCTTTTTCCTAACGACTAGCCCAATGTACCTATTCTAAACAATTAGTTATAATTCACGAATTCTTGGGTAATTTGCCAGTAACTGTCCTATTCCCATCAGGTCCGAGCCCGGTAAGAAAGCTTCAAGACCTATTCTTGCTTAACAACAGCCCTCGCTTGACCGACCAGCCCTCGCTCTTCCCCTCGGCAAAAAAACGAAGTAATTAAATTGGCCTATAAAAAAGAACATACCGCACCTACCAAAAAGACTATTTCTGCAGCCCTGCATGAGTTTACACCTCACTTGCGTTGTTCATGCCCGCGCAGTCACAGTGCTAGGACGCACAGACAACCTATTTTCATCTGCTGCGCATCTTCATTTGCTGCGCGTCCAGCCCTGCCTCGCAGTTTTCGGCTCCTTTCTGCTCCATGTTTGTACTTTACGACTGCTGTGTAGTGAGTCACAGTAGATCAGCGTCGACATCGTACTGCCTCTTTCCTTAACCCTCATTCTTGCCTTCTTTGTTATAGCTGCTTGTGTGTGCATGCGCCGGATATTTCGTCATTTCCGCACCTCCGTAGTTTGCCTCTGGCTTCTGTCGCTGTATACAGCCATTGTACTTTTATCCTTTATTGCGTTTCTAGCTGCCTTTTCCCTGCGCACAGTGTCATGCTCTGTGGCAAAGAAGAGCTCCTGGTGGCAGTCATGGTCCCCCGCTATAATCATGCCAGACCCGTTTTGGCCTCATACGCCACGAAAGGCGCATTTTCTGGGACTCGAGTTGGCGCAAGCTGCAGACTGAGAAGATTTCCTCCACTTATCCTTACATATCTTTTGGTATTTATCGCTTCTCCTCATATCTCCTTAATTTCACCCGCCGTGGTGGGCTCAGTGGCTAAGGCTCCTTAATTTGCCTTTCTCGTTTGAATGTATTAGCCTTCCCTTTTCCTGCTGGAATCCTGTGCTTGGGGTTCAGCATTTCTCAGTCTCACTTACTGCTTGTCCCAAGCGTTTTTATCTTGAAGCTGTGCCGCATCCCTCTCTTTTTCTTCTGGCAGGCGTTTGGAACAGAGGGCGGGCATCCTGCAATAATGGCCAGGACATGGGAGGAATGCCGTTACCACTTACTTCTCCTCGCCGTCAGCATATGACCTATTTATTGTCTCGCTGGTCGTGTTCACATTACGTTTTGTGACGTCACAGACCTCCCCTGCTTCCCTTTTTGTGCGCTGTTCTCTTCTGCCTTCCTACCTCTGAACAGTGATCTCTATCTTTGCATTTATCTCTATCTCTAGACCTCTGACTGTTCCGCTCCTTTCGCAGACAAGGAGACTTCGTGGCCAGTTTTTTTTCATCATTGACGATGTCAGAATGGAAGTAACAAAGTAATAAAACAATATTTGTAACCGTTACTTCTTGTTACTTCTTCTTTTGCAGACGGCAACCACTTGGACAAAAGAGTCAGAAAGTGTCATTCATTTCATTACATTGTCTATACGTGTGTTTTCTCACCTTCTTTTGTAAGGTGCATTTACGTGCATTCATTTCTCACAACATTTCCAGCTGCATATAGCCGCCACTTCAAGCATACCGGAACGTACAACGCGCATGTAGGCTTTACCATAGTTTCTATGAAAGTGCGAGGGAATAATGATGGTTGTTCACAGTTCTTCTTAAACAAACAGGCGCCATTTTCAAGAGAGCTTCTTGCTAAGATAAAATCGGTGGAGATTTTTCGCGACTACCCAAGCACTAATGCATGTCTGTAATTAGGCTAAAAAAACTTACTAACTATTAAAGAAGGTGTCCAACTAGAACCTTGTGACTGAAATAAAAAAGAGCCTGCAAGTGATGCCTTCTGATCAAGAACGGCGAAGCTTCCGTGGATGTGCGTATTGACTCGTCTAAAGAAGCTTTTCGTTGCGCTGAAGCAGGGGGCTCAAAAATTTGAAATTTAGGAAGAATGTTGACACGGCCCCGTTAGCTTATAATCTCTGCAAAAGCGCCCCGAGCAAGGAACATGAGGAATGCACTCCGCGAAAAAGAGCATCGATGCTTATTTTTCTCCTCTGAATTAGTCATTTCCTCCTTTTACGCTCACGTACCTCTATCACCTACTATTGAACAAAAGTAACCGCGCAGAATTCAAGGCCGGCTCATTTCCACGCCTAATTCAGTGCGCCTACCGTTTTTTTACCGTTTTTATGCATCAGCGCGCGATCAGCTGCTATTTGACGGGACGTAAGAAAGTTGGAGGTAGGAGCAGCAGACAAACATTAGATACGTTAGTGGCAGGGTTTTAGCTATACCCACCATCTGCTTGGTCTGCTCCTTACGAGGAAGAAGGAACGCCTCGCACTTTGGCTGCGTCTTAGCTCCTCTTCGCCAGCAGGAAAATAATTGGCGATCTATGCTTGCCCACGCTCGTTATATCGAAGTAGCAGTGGTGGCTGTAAGTCACACCTTACAGACCTTGCAGACCAGACCTCTGAAAAAGATCCTGTAGACTTGAAAAGCAATTCACTTCTCCTGACAGGTCTCGTTGAGGAACAGAATCTACATGTGGTCCTCTAAAACATATCGAACAGGGACCGCAGAAAAGGCGGGACAAAAAGACGGGACTATTACCCACCTAGTCCAACTTGCCATTCTCTAAAACATAACTCCTGTGCGCTATGAGTTTTCTGCAAGCATGGTAGCCATTTTGTACTATTGTTAACAGCTTTGTTTGACACTTTCCGGTAAAAAATAAGGGCAAAGCAACATTCCGAGGAATAAAATCACTCGCAAAATAAGGTTTTTAGTTACCTAGCCTTCGCCAGAAAGTATTGAACATTGGCGATATGCATTCATCGATATGCATGAGCACAGGATACTAAATGCTTTCCTCGCAGCTGTAGTGGGTGGCCTGGGCTAAGTACAGCAAATGCCTGTATATCATTGTCGTGTTTTCTGGGCGTCGATCTCCGTGTCCATCTCTAAATTATGTTTACGCTCTGTCTTCCATCCGGCCAGTTTTTGTGGCCCAGTTTATCTCATATAAATTCTGTCGCTATGTGGTCCATCAAAGGCCGGGTTCAGACTGTTGCCGGAACTGACGTAATAACTTTAAAGAATGACGTCATTTCACGTCTCAGCCAACCGAACTGCGTGACACGCCGTGTTTTGTGCCCTAGATCACGATATGGCTTTTATATCGGTAGTCTGAACATAGCCTAATATGCATCCTCATGTTAAAAATACTGATTGGATCCGTCATTCAGATGCCAAGGCACCCAGGCTTTTTTTCTTATTCCATCTTCTTGGGTCCGAAGTTGTGGGCTCAATGTTGCTTTCAAACTAAGAAACATTTCGCGCCAAAAAAATCTCCCACCTTACACCGTGCAGGGCAAAAAACCTCCTTCTCTACGCGATGTTTCGATAAGCGCCAGACAACCCAGCGCTCTCTCTTTTTATCCCTCTTTCTTGCTTTCCTTTTCTCCGACCTGTTTCTTCCGTAAGTACGATCAGATCAGTCGAACGGAAAGAGTGAGAGGAAATTGTCATGGTGAAACTACGACAACGTGAACCTCACCGAACAAATGGCCGAATCATACGCTCCACCAAGTGATCGTTCTCAGTAACTTTTCAACACCGGCAAGTATGACAAAATCACCAACGTTCAGCCCAAGCAAAATGAAAATAGAAGCAATATAATACTAGATACTAGATTGTCTCACATCATTCGTTTTATAAGCCAGGTTCTTTCTGGCTTCACGGCTTGTCTTGGCTTTTTTTTAAATGGCGTCATTTTCTAAACGATCGAGAGCGTCGCCATCAGCGTCAACTCGGGATGCAATGGCGTCTCGATAGGGGTCTTCGCCTGACGCTGAAGAACGTTATTCTATATTTCTATGCTACCTGTTATTGTGTTGTCCTTGCTGCGTATGTTTTTCTTTCTTTTCCCCCCTGCCATCTTGGGCTGTTTTTGTCGCTCCTTCTCTTTACCATCCAGCCAGAGCTCTCAGCATCCGGCGTCAAACCGAAACATCATCTCTCTGGGACGGGAACGTCATAAATCAACCGGAGTAAGCGCTGTTGCCCGAGGCTGGCTAATCTTGCTGACGCTCGCCTTTTTTTATCCTATACCGATACACTCTTTTTCTACGCAGCTAAAAATACGTTTTCTTACTTGCTGGTTTATAGGCTCGCCCTTCGGTCAGTTGGGCATCCCTGTGGACCATTGGTGTGCTAATGTCATATTAGTAGCGCCTTGCACCCACATTCGATGGACCGCTCGCTCGACGATAACTAGTGTAGCCACTGCACAGCAACACCTTGTACAACAAAACAGTCATCCACTGCTGGCCTTTCATGCTGGCTCGGGTAGATTCCACGGGCAAGGAAAAAGCAAGATTTCTAATCACTAGATAACACAAGTTGGAACCATGGCGAAGGAAAGCCAAGTTCGGAGTTCTCTGAGATGAGAATATAATTTCCTTGAGCTTGGGAGTAACCGTAGATCGGAATTACAAGCTAGGAGGTACAAGGAAAGCAGTTGAAAGACGAGAAGGTGGTCATCATGTGGTATACATGTATAAACTATTACTTGGGAGGAAATTAAAAGAGACGAATTACTACCGATGCGAATCACGCCTATGGCCAACACTCCCACGCCGAATAGTTCGTGCAGCCCGTCGCAGGGAAAACCAAAACAAAACGTGAGAACGAGGCACGTTTAGGACTCTCAAGTGACTGTTGTTCGAGAACAAGCGAAGCAAAGAGAGAACAGGTGTCATGAAACCAAAATAATAGGTTGAAATAAATAATTAGGAAACATCGCTCCTGTCTGAAGGGTGGGCGAGCCGAATTCCGCCCAACTAAACGACACCAGACACACAAGAGAGATCGCACGGTTGTTCAGAAATAAGACAAAAATGTAAACTCCAAAACATAATGTGAAACACATACGACATGGAAATAAATGTGACATTAGAAAACGCACTCCAACTATTGCGCAGAAAATATGCGGGATCTTTTTCTGACATTGACGACATTCACATTCACGCAGGGTGCAACAGTACGGCCCCATAGCCGCGTAATGCGCGCCCACCACACTAGTCCTCCTAGGCAGGAGGGTCATGGTTGCGGCCACTCGGCACTTGGTGCTCCTGTTCTTGTCGTCCATAGGCTCGTTGTACTGGGCGCAGGCCGCTGTTAGCGCTCGGCTGGCCGTTTTAGATCTTCCCCAGAGTAGGCTAAACCTTCGATGAAAAAGGGCAATTTCTTGACCAGTTATTACCAATGGCTAACGCACCCTGCGAGTGATTTGCGGCACCCGCACTGAAGCCTGCTTTAGTTAGCCAGCGGGAGAGCGGGACGACCAGCTGGCGGCTTGGGGACCAGGAATTTCTGGTCAAGTGGGTTCAGCAGCGGCAGCCCGTGGCCTTCCGGACTGGAAGGATGCCACCCTCTTTTGTTTTCTTGTCGCTGGTTGTCTTCTTCTTGTCCTCCTTCCCCTCCTTCTCTTTTTCGCCAAACTATAACAGGCTGCTACATGTGCACATTCAGTACAGGGCAGGAATTAGCATGTTTTTATGTCTAAGTGTGTTCGCATTTCCTCCCCCTGTTCCAACGATGAGCAGAGCCAGAGACGGGCTATGTAAAAATTACCAAAGTCTGTTGCGCAGTAAATTAAACGCGTTGAATGTGCAATCATCGAGCGGGGAGGTAGAGGAAGCTATTTCTCAATTGGCATAGCCATCCAGCCGATACAGAAAACCGACATGAATGTCACGGAAGAATTCAGTAATTTCGTTCACATCTACCTTTCTAACAATGCTCGTAAGTTTAAAACTGCCGTAGAATGCACACGTCCGAGTTCTTTATACACTGCACGCAGTGTTGCCTTGGTGGCTGTAGTTCTTACTATTCTTCGATACCTTCTTACCTGACACCTCCGCAAAACCGCCTGAAGCAGCAACTCGGAGGGATTCCTTTCTCGGCGGGATGGTGAAGAAAAGAGGTCCGGAAGAAAAGGGGAGAAGTTTACGGGAAAATATTATTATTATAAATAAATATACAAAAATGAGAAGTGTAAACACGGAGTTGTATAAAATAAAAAAATTAAAAAATACGTAAATAAGTGTGAATAAATAAAGCTACCCATAGCCGTAGGCCCTACACACTGTAACAACCTTGAAGTTATATTGCTCATGACAGTGTTTTTTTTTCAAGCCCATTGTAAAGTGGGTGATGTTCGTGGAGAGAGGTGACATCCCAGCCGCGCGAGGTCGGTTCTTTGTGGTTGAAAACAAAAATAGTTAGCATTAGTTGTTAGTTGATAAAACACGAAGTTTGTGCCTTCGTTTGTTTCAGGACACCCTCACAGAAGTTTACCCATTTTGAAGGGGGCGCTGCACTGTGTGGTAACTCTCATTTTTCGCACCGAAATCTCTCTTAATGTTGCCTATGATGTAATACCACTTTAAACTTCTTAAATTGTCGCACGCAAGGCGCCCTCTTCTCCTTGTGTATATATTTGACGGTCCCACGTGTATACACGCCCCTGTGTAGCTGAAATCAAAATAACGCTGGAAGCAACCGCCCACAGTGGAAATAACTCAGGAAACCAAGATTACCGTCCAAAAACACCTTCTGTGATACAACACTCAGCGGTCGACGGTTACCCGTCCTCCGCATCTTCAAGAGATTGGCCATCTGCGTTGTTTATTGCCATGATTTGGAAAGCAACAAAAAATACGAAAAAAGAAACAGAGTAGATGAGACAGGTGAGATAGCGCCGGTCTCGTCTACTATGTTTTTTCGGCGTTTTTTTTTTTGTTGCGTTCCAAATTATGGCCACTATTCACCAACTAGCCCAACAAGAAGTGGTTCTCAGTAACCAAATGCGGGCAAATACAGCCGGTACCCATCGGTTGCATGGAGGCCTCTGCTTTCTTATGGCCTGATGCTGTCGTTTTTCTGGCCTTTAGAAAAAAGGAGGCCTTCTGAGGAAGAAAGAATAATCTTCCTAAAAGCGAGAAGCAACTCAAGAGTAAGAAAAGAAACAGTTCTGAACACAAGAAAATTACAGCACGAACCATTGCAGTCATCGTCTGGTGCCCCGTTAACGTAGTCACCCGACAAAACGTAATCGAAACAGCTATTAACTTTCGTGGAGTAAACAGGATGCTTCTTCGCGGCGTAACTGTAGTGCGCGGCGTAGCAAGACGAGAAGCGTAGATGCCATTTCCATTGCGACCTTAGGGCTATCAATGAAGAGGAGAGCCTAGAAAACAGTCGAGTGTATTAGATAACAGAAATATCAAAAGAAAAGCAAGCGCGGAGAATGTAAAAATAAGAGGGAATGAATGAATGGAGGCGGGAGAGCGATTTATGGAGCCACCTTGCAGCTCCTGGCGGGTTGGCGAAGACGTTAATGGTGGATGGTACGGTTGATGAGGCAGTGCAGATGTTTTTAAGCTTCTTGTGTGGCGATTTGTTACCGATGTAAGAGATCCGTGTGTGTCAGCCACATTGGACATGACTTGTACAACTTTCTTTTTTGCAAGAAATTCGCGTGACCACGCTAGCACGGTAAACCTGCAAATGTTTGCGGAACTCACTTGAGAGCTACCAGGGTGTGGTTTTTCAGTGCAAGAAGACCGATGAACACAAGCCAAGCTGGTGGCGACGTGTAGTACGTCCTCATCTTCTGCCAGAGACAGAAAAGCTCCCAACAGTCGCAACTGGGTGTCTTTGCCTAGAGAATACGTGTACTTTTTAGGGAAGAAAAGGCAGGATTAAAGTTTATTTGAAACAACAATTAGTAATTTTTGGACTAATGGCGATGTGACGTCTTCGTATTCATACAGAAGTCCCTGGGTATATAGTGAAGAAATTTCCTGGTCGAAATTTCCAGCGAGGGAAATTTTGACCAGCGAAGCTGTTCGCCGGCTGCCACAATGGACAACATGACTTAGCACTGGTCGTGATTTTGTGAGACGATGGGGCTGAGCAAAAGAGTGTGGGAGTCCTCCCAGGCAACGTGGTACACTGTGGAGAGTAGGAAAGAGAATATTCATAGGAAACAGAAGAGGCAGTAGTGTGGCAGGAGTTAGAGAAGGTGGCGTGTCACTTATGCGTTCGTCTGAAGTCGGCGGCGGGTATTCGCTTTACTGGTGTGAGTGCTTTATTGATATAGAAAGTAGAAAAGAAGTAGACCGTGGGTATTTTCACTTTTTGAAAGTTCACGAGCATGCAACCCAGTGCGGAGGAAGGGGACAGGGGGAATGAAAGGGGATAGGTGAAAACAAATGGGGACAGAGAAGAGGGCGAGAAAGAAAGAGATAAGGAGTGCGTAAGGATGGCCGGCAGGCACTGGCCTGCAGCCGTTGTATGAGGTTGGTCTTTTTGAAGAAGGCCACGACAAGTCGGAATGCTTCCCGCCGGATGGATTTGGGGCCCTTGGGGAAAAGCAGGTCCATCAGGATGTGGCTGGGCAGCCCGAGACGCTGGAGTGCGGCCCGAAGCTCTGCTCGCGGGGCATCGTGCTGGCGGCAGGAGCAGAGCAGGTGCTCCAGGGTCTCGGGCTCTGGGCAGTCAGCACATGTGGGCGACGACATGCGGCCTTGTAGGTGCAAGCGGGCTGCCACGTTTTCTGCAGTATATTGAGGCAGGTAAAAGCAGGCTCGATTCTTATGAAAAATATTTCAAGGTGTCGTCGAGAAGTCGCGGAGAGCCCAACGACAGTTCGTAATTACGAATACCCGAAAACCGTCCCTCGTAACTACACGTGTAGCGGAGTTGGCCGATACCCACTTTTTATTCCTCGATACTCTTCCAACTGATTTTCGTCACTCTTCCGTCCTGAAACTTTCCTTACACACCACCGAAAAAAAGAGGATATATCTCCCCTCTACCGCATATGATAATATAGAGTACGGCCTCAGGTTAAAGAACTCTTGCACCAGTTTTATCTCTGTGCGAATGCCATAAACTCCAAACGATAGTCCGTATGAATTCTGTGTATACGGGCTATACGGAAAACATAGGTGCCTTAGTTGGCGCTTTAATTAGGGCATGAACACAAAAACTGTGTCAAACGTTTTCATTCTGACACCTCATTGGATTCTTTTGTATTTGGAAAGTATATCCGCTCCAGTGACGCCTGGGTGCGTCATACTCCGTATGAATTCCGTATTACCATAATTTCCGTATGTGCGGAACGCTTCTGTAAGGTTGAATTAAGTGTTGAGTGATCGCTTTTAGTGACTCTGGTGCAGCGTGTATTATTATTAGTACTACAATAATTCGATTTTGGTGGTTGTGGCTATATGAGTTCTATATTTGGTTGGGGGTAGTTTGACAGCATATCAGCGAATGAAGAAATGTCGCCGGGACCCTCACACAAAGAGGTCACACAAGTACAAATTACAGCGTACGACTTTTCTACACGGTACGGGTTTTCTCTGGACGGTGCGATGCTGGTTGACGGATGCTTCAGCACTGGTTACATCTTAACTACGTGCATCCACCGGTGATACCTCCTGTTTTCTTGCATCAATTGGTCTTATGGAATCTGTAAAAAGTGCCTAATTTTATTCTAAACCCAGATCTGCAGCACTATATTTAACGCATAGTGTGAGACAAAGCCGGATGAACAATCCCGTATTCATATCGAACAACCATATCTATGGTATAATGCGCCTGCAAAAAATATAATTTTCTGAAAACACCATATAGCTCCTTTAAACACGTGCTATTTAAAGGAGCTATTCCACTATAGCGCTGGTGGAAGTCTGCAATGCGAGGATGACTTTGCATCCATCACTCGCCCCGCCAAGACGATGACCTATTCGATGCATATGATGACGAATAATCGGCACCGCTACTAGGCAAATAAACAATGATGCTGAAACTGAACAGTGGATCCGGCAATGCTCACCTACAACAGCTTCGCCATTCAACTGTAAAAAGTGCCTCATTTTATGCTAAATCCAGCGCAACACTATATTTCCCGAGGGCAAAGCCTGCTTCCCTGATAAAGCGCCTTTTTTTAAAACACCATTCTCTTAACTGCTAGCAAATGGCTGGTGGATTATTTTCGCATCCATCACTCGAGACGATATAACTGGCGAATAATGGCAAACAACGATGCTGAAACATTGTGGCAATTATAACATTCGCCTTTCAATCCTGCGCGCCACCTGCTTCCCTGATTTTTTAAAAATTCCCTTAACTTAGCAAAGGGGATCTTAAACATACTAATTATAACAATATTACAGACTCTCCGTATATACGGAACAATGGGAATACGAAATTCTTAGCTTTCCTGAGACAGGGCCGGAATAAAATAGAAAATTATATTTCCACAAGCAATTATATTAAAGTAAGCATAAAGTTAGAGAATTTTGACACTGTTTGTATCTCTTTTGACCACCAGAAACGCCAAATCATGGTCAGTAGTATTTCCGTGTATACGGAGTATACGGAAAACCCACGGCGCCGTATTTCACTCTATATTAAGGCACAACACAAAAACCGTATCGAACTTTTTTTATGCGAAATCATTTGATTCTCCTGTTTCTGGCAGGATATAAAAATTAGTTATGCTTGGCTGCGTAATACGTGATATGCGAATTTTATATTCCCCTAATTTCCTATATACGGACCGTTTTAGTAGCATTATTCACACTAAAAAACGCGCAGGGACGAGGACGGAAGAAGTTGTCACTTCTTCCGTCCTCCTCCCTGCGCTGTTTTCGTGTGAATAATGTGTACACAACTAGCCCAACGTTCAAGCCTTAGTAAGTTTTAGTAGGAATTGCCTGAGGGTATACACTTCCAAGAAGATGCTGAGTAGCATGAGGAATGGGTAATATAGCTCCCTTAGGCTTTTTTTGTACCGTCGTGTTAAAACTAGGAAGTTATCTGCAATCTTAACTAGGAAGTAATAAACTTAAACCAAGTAATAGATAAACCTGTTTTTGTGGCGTGCAAATTTACTCAGAAATATCCATTTTTTTAGTGGCGGTGTGGGGAAGCTGCGCTGAGGGTACGCACGCTGGCGTTTTGAAGGTTTTTAAGACCATCAAAGGTCGTCCGTGGGCTCCTTTGACCTAAATAAAATTTTAATCCAATGTCATCCGATAAACGTCGTTCAGCAGCTTCATGACCACATTTGAGTCACGTGACATTTTGTTCACCAGGACTTAAAAACGCCCGTGAAGCAGACCGTATTAGGTTTGTTTCGGAACCCAATAAACATCCTACATAATGGGACTGTTTCACATCTCAGTTGCTTATATAAACACGGGGATAACCTAGTAGTTGCTATGATCATGAATGGTTCCCTAAACAACGAGGTAGTTCATATTTGTGGTCCACAATGACTGTGTAAACGCTCGTGCAACTGCCTAAGATTTCGAAAGCAAGAATAAATATTCGCTAAGGCAAGATGTTGTGCATTAAGTTTAATGCTATTAAAGCATCCGCTTTCGCAAGGAGCACGAGCTCAGAGTTGTGGTAACAGAATAGGCCTCCTGAAAATTAAGCCCCGCAAAGTAAGGTATAAGAGAATTTCGCCATATCACGTGCAAAGATGTGGGTCCAGGACGAAACGGGGAAGACACAACATTTCAGAAAACAGTAGGTAATGTGAAAACATACAAACGTCACGCGTGGTGCATAACTACCCAATAGCGATTCACATTGAAGAATTACCAGAAATGAGCTTCTACCTCAACGCTAGGAGTTCCGCCACAAAAAAGATGAAATTAGAAATGATCATACAATTTGACAGACTCAAATGTATTTGAATGTAAACTGCACGCTCGTACTAGATAAACGAGGAAAGCGGCTGGTGCTAACGACGCGGAGGTGGTTACTAGAAAACTGAGTAATAGAGATAAATGAATTCGCCTGTTCTTCCATTTCGCCCTTTGGTTCTGAAATCTCTGCTGGAAACACCTATTTTTTACTTCAGTGGAAGCTATTTATGGTAGCTCTATTGCTGCACTTGCTGCCTTCTGAGGAAGAAAGAAAGAGCTAGCTTCAGCTTCATGTGTTCTTAGTAACGAACCCATCTCCTACTCCAGGTAATGCGACTTCTCAAGTGGAAACACTAAAATATGCCATGAAAATTGTAAGAACGCGCTTTAGAGCTGTAATTATGAGTATTAAATTTGGCGTTTAGGTTATTTAAGCATTTCAACGCGTTCAGTGTGGAAACAAAACTGGATAAAGGAGATACTTCGACACTCATTAGAAAACGTTGCTAGGGCTAAATTGCGCCAGATTTATACGATTCGTGCCCGGGCTTGCTTTCCTTGCTTATTCTTTGGGTTTTTATTCTTTGAGCGTAGTACACGCACCACATAATGCCATATTACACCAAAGGGAGAGGTAGAATGTTTGGTCTCAAAAACACAGCGCCAGTTGTGCGTGCAGGTAAAAAAGAGGGGTGGAGTGGCGAAGCTGGCCTGAGCGCAATAATTGCTGCGGAAAGAATGCACCAGCCAGTAAGAGCTGACTCAGTTTGCTAGCAACGCCGGGCGAAGGCATGTCGAGGGGAAAAAAACGCGGCGTCTGCGCTGCGTAGCCACGGGAGACGCGCGAACTAGTGCACTGGGCACCCCACTGCAGTTCCTTTCTTTTCTTCTCCCCTCAAACCACAAACAGCAGCAATTCCCTTGCTATACCTTTGTTCAAGATACTCACAGCGTGGTTTTAGGCTTTGCCCAGCCTTTGTACACCGTGCTAAGCCAGTTGGCAGTCCCGAGCATGCCTACTAACTCTCGCTCTACCGCCCCAGCATGGAGTGGACGAGTTCTCAAACTGTGCGCTGTGTGAATGTGTTTGCCTGGAAGCCTGTACGTAATCAGCCCGCCGCCGATGTCTTTGTGCAACACGCCTCGACTGTGTGGCGAAGCCTCCACTACGTGAGGCCTTTCAGAAGGCCCCCCTGTCGGTTGACTCACGCTTGCAGCCGACTGATCCAAACGGTCGCTAGATGTCTGGATCGCTGGCGCCTCGCTATCGGCTGTGAGTCGAACTTCGGTGGCGGCGACGCACACGCAGGGACTTGTCAAAGGACGCGGAAGCTGTTGGCGGAGACCTCCTCTCTCCCCCTCTCTCGGAGACAGCGTCCGTCGCTATTACCGACCGCTCACTAACTCTCGAAGGAGTGTGTGTGTGTGGTGTGTACCCGGTTCGTGTCGTGGGCACAACAAGAGGGAACGCTTGTTTGACCGTTAGAGCTTTGGGTATAAATAAGACCCCTCCCCCAAAGCACTATAGTTCATTCCTGTTCGAGCAGTGAATCAATGCAATCACTCTCGCTCGAGTCCTGTCTGTAACCTCGGCCGTCGGGGCATTGCCCTTGTCTGGCTTCGGCCCATCTCTCGCCACTGAAGTAAACAAGTTAAGTTTACTCCTTCAGCTTCTGGTTTTCTTCGAGGCAATCAACATTGGCTGGCCGCTAGCTTCACCACGCTTGGCGACGCAGCTTAGCTCGGCGACGCCCTCCCGTCGTATGCAACAAACAGGTTGTCAGCGGTGGGATGACAACGTCGCAACATCTGGTTGGCAGCGGTCGGATGGCAACTTCGTAACACCTGGAGCCAGTGGTGCGAGACCAACACCACGGACGTCGAGCGGGTGTTGGGTTCGGACTTCGCAGAATTCAAGGCGGTCTGGTGAGGGCGGGGAGTTTTCTTCAGTGAGTTTTACCAGGCTTCTGAGGATAGCTGGTAGGGCAGTGTGTTTTTGTCGCGTGGGTTATTCATCAAAAATATTTTTAGCACTGGGAAAGCAGTACTCTAGACTGGCTATGAATGTGAAGGCGTTGAAAAACCGCAGTTGTTGGAGCTTGACAAAGAGTTGAGGCTTGAATGTTTCGGACGTGCTGAGAATAAAGCCAGAGCTGATACAGGCTATCTCGCTGTTGGGCTGACGATGGACGAGCTGTGGGAATGCATTGACCTTATCAATGACAAAGAGACCGCAAAACGTCAGGCTGCAGAAACAGGAACTCGAGGGAAATAAACGAGAACAGGAGATCGAGATCAGAAAACAGGAACAACAGGAGAAAAAGAGACGCCGAGCATGAGCTCCTACTCGAGCTAGAGAAGCGACAGCATGAGCTGGATATGAAGCGTCTTGAGGTCGAGGCATGTCGAGCCAGGCGTGAGAGATTGACAGCAGCGCGCAGTGTGCGGCGACTGAGCGACCTACATTGCGAATGAGTGACCTAATGTGACCCTACAAGGTAGGAGAAGACATTTGTCTTTTTTTTTGGTCAACTTTCGAGCGTTACGTGCGAGAGGGCCCAGTTTAGCCGACACTCAGGCCGCCAAAGCTACTTACGCTTTTGCCGGATGAGGCATCCAACGTGATGGCCCGCTTGCCACAAAGAGGAGCCGGAGGACTAACGAGAAGTCAAGTCGAGCCTCTGCGTAAGTACAGGCTGTCGGCAGAGGTGGTTTCGCCAGAATTGCGTGAAGCCGGAGAAAGCTAAGGGCTTCCTCAGTACTCGGAGTTCGCCTAAAGATGGAGGCTAACATGAAGAGTGACTCAAAGAGCAAGGCTTTAGGAGGAGAGCCGACAAAGTAGTTGAGTGCGTCGGTCTCGAGCCGTTTAACCGCCGTCTACCAGAAAAAACCTGAGACTTTGGGTACAAGACAAGCGAGGGGTGTGGATCATGAAACTCAGCTAGCCGCGAGAGTTCGTTCGCCGTCGAATTGCGCAGGGGCCCGAAAGACGGCCAAAAAAACGGGTTTCAGGCCGAGGCTTGATAAGTCAGGGCCAAAGGCAGAGCTCCCCAGGAGGATGGTGGAGCTGGCAAAGTCGTTTTCTCGGGTAGTGAAACAGACCGGGAAAACGAAAAGAGCGCAGACAGCCGAGCTGCCGCGCCGAAAAAAAGCTTTTGAAGCGCGCAAACAGGCTGCGTGTTACAACTGCGGCGAGACTGGGCATTTCGCTGCGAGTTGGAAAAAGGGCAAGCTTGTCTTTCACGTGCTAGATCAGAGTGAGGACAGCACGCAGTTTCTGGAGCCGTACGTACGTGAGCTCGTGGTCAATGGTAAACAGAAGAAACACATGCGGCGCCAGTTCTTCGCGACTTTGCCCGCAGCGCGACGGTACGACCATGGTCCACGGACCTTCGTACGTTGAAACCGGATCAGCTGACGGGACAGTGTTTGGTGAAGCAGGCCGTAGCAGCACGAAACGTGCGACTGCCGATTGCTAAAGTCAGCATCGCAGGTCGTTTGGTGAACTTGTCACGCAGGCGGCAGTATCCCCACAACTTCTTCCAGAATACAGGTACCTATTCTCGAACAGGTCTGATCACCTGTTAAGCGAACAGGGTCAGATTTTTGAAGCGTTTCTGCGCAAAATATCAGCTGGGCTCGCTACGAAGGGCTCAAGTAAGAATAGTGTCGCCACCTCTGAGAGGAATGGCGAGACTCAGAAAGATAGCGAGTATAGTGCATTTTCCAGAGGCTTTTGGCACGACAGACCCATACTCCGAGCGCAGATGTGTCAGCGTCGTGTTCAGGAGTGCTCAGGTTCACGGGAGGCGAACTTGAAAATCGGCTGCATATAACGACCCGAACGCGCACACGTTCGCAAGCTAACGACGTTCCAAGCGGGAAAGCCTAAACCGTGACGTTAGCGAAAGGAGGCAACACGAGTCCGTTCAACGAAAGGTGTTTCCCCGGACGCGAGTTCAGAACCCAGCTACGCTGGGGCAGAGCCAGCAGTCGAGACACTGAACGGTTTTCACGGTGCAGCTAACATACAAATCGCCTGTAGCGTACCATACCTTGGCACGCCACAACTGATGCACGAGCCGTTAGCGTTCGCCATATCAGCGTCGCGACCAAGCCACGGACGCGACGCTGATATCAGTGCGCCTTAACTCAGATACTCGACGTAGCGGGCGACGAGCAACGCTCAGCTGCCGTACGTACATGGAGTTCTTCGCGACTCCGCGGCTGTCGGTAGACATGGTCCACCCTTCGTACGCTTGAACCAGATCAGCTGACGGGACAGAAGTGTTGTTTGAAGCAGGCCGTAGCAGCACTGAACGTCCAGCCTGCCGATGGCTAAAGTCAGCATCGCAGGTGCGTTTTGGGAACTTGGCACGCAGGCGGAGGGTACTCGGCACAACGTCTTCCAGAATATAGGTACCTATTCTCGAATAGGTCTGATCAGCTGTTATGCGAAACGGGTCAGATTTTTTAAGCATTCTGCGGCAAACTATCAGCTGGGCTCGCTACGAAGGGCTGAAGTAAGAATAGTGTCACCACATCTGAGAGGAATGGCGAGACTCAGAAAGATAGCGAAGGACAGTGCATTTCCGGAGGCTCACGACAGAGGGCGGTAAGTCCACTGGGTGTAAGGCCCCTACTCTGAGCGGAGATGTGTCATCGTCGTGTTCGGAGTGCTCAGGTTCACGGGAGGCCTTGAAAACGGCTGCCGACCCGAACGCGCACAGTTCGCAAGCTAACGACGTTCCGCGGGAAAGCCTAAACCGTGACGCTAGCGAAAGGATGCAAAACGAGTCCGTTGAAACGAAAGGTGTTTCTCCGGACGCGAGTTCAGAACCGAGCTACGCTGGGGCAGAGCCGGCAGTCGAGACACTGAACGGTGTTCACGGTGCAGCTAAGCGTAGCGACGGCACCACAACTGAGCGAGCCGTTAGCGTTCCACTTCCAACTCAGATACTCGATGTCGAGCAACGGCCAGCCAGAGCTAGTAGCGATTCCGCTGTCGCCTGGGGTTGAGCCGTCTTCAGAGACCGGGCAGTTCATACCTAGTGTAGGCTTGGCAGCCGGCAAAGAGAACAACACCCTTCGCTGTTCACTTACCGACGGTGTCACAAAAATGGGCCGCAAGAGCTCCAGTGCGCGAATGGCATGTGGCAGCGCCGCATACGCACACTTTGCGCCGGGATCTCAGCAGACCTCGAAGTAGCCGAGAACAAAAGCGCACGCCTTGCTCGAGCGGTAGAAATTTAGAGCAGTTTTTTCCGCGCACTCGAGATAAGTCTCGGAAGAAGGCCGATGTCCTCTCGACCGGTCGCAGAAGCAGCTTTCAGGAACGGGCGCACCTAAGATGCGATTCAGAAAGAGAAAAGTTAGGGCAATGACGAGAGCTCAAATTCACAGCTCTCAGCGCGAGAAAGCAGCCTGTAGACGCCTGACTTTCACCATGACATGGTTTTTCCTGAAGCTGGTTCGCCCTTTACGATTACGTTCTTTTTCTTTGGGACATTTCTAATCACGCGAAATGTCACCTTTTAAGTTTGTGGGCTTGTTTAAGTACTGCTGGGATAAAATATAGCTATTGTAGTTAGTATTAGCGTATTTTATTGCAGCTAATAGCCTGGTAGAGCTTCAGTGTGGATTTGTCTTTGCACTTGGCGTCCAATGCGGTTGTGTCTTCCTGTGTGGTTCTGTTGCTCGTCCTGAGCAAGCCAGAGACGTTCTTGCCGGGCCACTATTCATCCAGGGACCGGCCCGGTGAAGCTCCCAGCCTGGTGTCGTGCTGCCTAGGTCCAGGAAGTCGAGCATCTGGCAAGCACTTCTCTCCGAAAGGATCCCTTCGGAACAATGGTTGGAGACCCCTATCCATCGAGATCTCAGGACCCCCGGCGGAGAAGCTTGTTACGAATTAGCCCGCCGCAGTGCTTTGTGCAACACTCTCGGCTGTTGTGGCAAAGCCTCCACTACGTGCGCCTTTCAAGCAGGCCCCCCTGTCGGTGACTCACGCTTGCAGCCGACGGATCCAACGCGTCGCTACATGTCTGGATCGCTGGCGCCTCGCTATTCGGCGTGATTCAAACTTCGGTGGTGGCCGACGCAACACGCAGAGACCTGTCCGAAGGATGCGGAAGCTGTGGCGGAGACCTCCTCTTTCCCTCTCTCGGACTCAGCGTGCGTCGCTATCACCGATCCGCTCCCTACCCTCAAAGAGTGTTGTGTGTGTCTGTACCATTCGCGTCGTGTGCACAATCTAGGGGAACGCTTGTTTTACCGTTAGCGCTTTGGGTAATGGTAAGACCCCATCCCTCCCCCCCCCCCTCCACCCCAAACGATATAGTTCATTCCTGTTTATGCAGTGAATGAATGCAGTCACTCTGTTCGAGTCCTGTACTGTACCTCGCCTGTCGGGGCATTGCTCTGGTCTGGCTTCGGCCCATCTCTCACCATGAAGTAAACAAGTTAAGTTTTGCCTTCGGCTTTGGTCTTCTTCGAGGCAAGCAACATTGGCTCGCCGCTCGCTTCACCACGCTACCACACGCCCTGTCGGAGGCGACGGAGCTCGGCTCGGGTACGCCATCCCGTATGCAACAAGGGGTTGTCAGGGTGGGATAAGAAACGTCGCCACAAAGCGCCAAACCGATCCTCCTTCACCACAAATGGAAATTTGTTAACCAGGAATAACGGACATATCTCCACGGGGAGCGCTCGCTATCGGTTCTAATCTCGAATTAGCAACGGGAAACGGCACTAATTATCTTCACGTGTCTCTCTCCCCTAAATAGCACCATGTTTATGTCAGGTTATATCTAGCCATATTCCAGCTTCCATACTTTACGGACAAGAGATAATTCGATATACTTAATTTATATTCCTGAGCAGCATTAGAATAATTCATATAATTGAATAACAGTAGAATATTGGTTTGCAGAAATGAAAAAGGTAACTGAATACATCAAGAGTAAAGTGGATCTGTTCAGCCGTCCGTCGTGTATTTAGGTAAACGCCTAAAGAATTACCTGCAGCAGGCGGCTTAGTGCATAGAAAATATACTGTCAGTATCCGAGTCGACATTGCGGTGGTCCTAAGCCAGTGGGGAAAACGACCAAACTTGGCATTCCTGGCTCAAAGGGCATCGACGAATGAACGGGAGGGCTAGTGGTATCTTTAAATCTTTCGTATAGTGGACTTGACAGAAGCATATAAATCACACGGACACGCGGGTCTGTTTCTGTAAAACAGGCAAAGGAGAGCAAAGAGGGGGAACTGACAACAAAAAGTACCAACGCGGTCGCTCACGACGAAGCTTCTTTATTCGCCGCCACGCAAATGAATACGTTCTTACGCACACGACAAAACACAAAAAGACAAATTAAAACGTATACAGTAAACCGGACGTAGACCACTGTCCCCATCTGGCACTGCTTCACCCTTCTTGATCCTCGATTGATTGATTGGCCTGATCTGTGGCGTTTATCGCTCGAAACTACACAGGTTATGAGGCGGGCTGTAGTGGAGGGCTCCAGATTTATTTTGCCAGGAGGCATCTTTTAACGGCGCCGAAATCTCGTACACACTTGCGTTTTCGCTTTTCGCCTTCGCTCAGAAAAGCGGCCGCCGCGGCGGGGAATTCCAACCGACGTCCTTGGGCTCAGCAGCACAACGCCTAAGCCACTTGAGCCGCCGCGGCGGACCTTGGTTCCTCGGAATTGCACTGCTTCTTCTTTGTTAAGCCGATGATTGCATAATAATTTGCCTAACTTTCATGAAGTAGATTTAACAACCTTCAAACATTTCCGCGCCCTGGGCATCTTTATACTTCTTCATGAAGGTGCAGCTTTCTAGTGGTGTCCTACACCCATACGATAAGCGTTGCACTAGAGCTTGCTTTTGTGAGTGCTTTGAGTGTACTCTCATGTTCTCTTAGCCGGTGTTAGTTGAGGAACTCTATACAACCCCGTGTATGAGCGGCAGCATGAAAGTAGTAGGTCCCAAACAACTTTGGGGCTGCATTCCGTAAGGCTTGTGGTATGCTTATTCGTCAGTTGCTGAGGCTCAGACTGGTCCGCGTTTACTCTGCGGCACAAGCTGGCCAAGCCGAATTCTTGCAAAACCACAAATGTCCTCAAGGCCCACTTCAGCCGAAATTTATTCCCAACAAATTTTAACACAAAGTCTGGCAAAAAAGGGCTGCAACAAGAAAGTGAGCGCCAGGGTTTTTCCGTGCGGTATTCCTCGACGTACAATTGAACGGGTGTGTTTTTTCTCCCTGTGTCTTTTCTCCGTGTGTGAATTTCCATTTTCCAATTCAATAAGATTTCATATTTTTATTACTTGTCGAGGTTCTTCTCATAGTTGTGGCTCCAAGAATAACCGCTCTGCCACAGTCGCACAGCCGTCTTTATGCCGCAGACGAGGCGAGGCCGCGCAACCTACCCTAAACTACACAACAGGAGCCGATAAGCAGGAGACCGCATCGTGCTGCTTCTCAGCAGCCCCTATTTATAGCTGTATTGTTCCCTGCATCTACCAAAGTCGTCTTTTGGAACGATTGATGGGGCTTACGTGTTCTCAACGTAAGAATGATGGCATTAGGGCAACCAGTATTGAGAGGCAATGCAGAATTTTTCCGGCGGTAGTAGCGCCGCAGAATTAACGCCCTGTCTTTATATTTGAGCAGTTTTATTCATGTTTTAACTTTGGTGCCCTCAGCTGCTGCTCTTTGCCTACCGGGTGCTTTCATATCTCGACCAGGACTATGATGAAATTTGTTTACTACAATTTACATATGGGAGTATGGTCTCCTCCTTTGTAAAGCTAAAACAATAAACAAACGTAGAAATTTGAAGATGCAAGAAAGGGCAGTGGGCATTTGTAATTGCTTAAACAGAAAATGTTTCTGCGTAAATCAAGGCATGGAACAGAATGTTTGAGGACAACTAAGCACTTCTGATGAATTGGCAAGCGAAAGCAATAATTGTCATAACGAACCCCACCGAGGGCTTTTTTGAGTTGGCGTGCTTTCGTCGCTGGCCAATCGTACTCAGTAAGTTGTGCAAATGTTACCTGGTTATGATTTTGTTCTAGCCTGATTGGACTATTCAACGCAGACGTTTTGGGGTAATTGATGATGGAACTTCGATGAGGTCAAAAGTGCGAAACATCGGACCCACGTGGAAGAAGACTGGCGTTCCGTCTAATATACGTTTCTTTTTATTCTCTTTGCGCGGTGGGCAAACCTAGGAGCCATCCTGCTGCTGCAGAAGCCAACGGCTACCGATGGCGTTCTCGCTGAATGGGTCAATATTGCTCCCGTCATACAAACTTCTCCCATAAAGCATAAACGTCTGCGGGACCGTAGTGTTTTGTTCGCTTCTGTACTGATTTAGTGTGCCTTTGGAGAAGAAAACTTGCAGTACAGCAAACTAGACACGAGAGGTAGAAACCAGCCAAAGGCTCTTTCTTGCTCTCCCAGCGGTTTACAAGTAACCGTAAGAGGAGGACGTCGTCAAGTTTTTTATACCAAGCAAGGAGCGTGGTTGAGAGCCCGGAGATAGTTCTGGTGGAGGGTTTCGCGCACACCTAGGACTGGTGGGTTATATTAAGAACCCTGCCTGACACTTATATGTGAAGTGTTCAAGACTAGAGATTGACAAGGATTTGAAACAAGTGATGAGAAAAGGGGTTACAAGCAAGAGGAAGTGTTCTTTCCCTGTGTCAGGCAAGAGTTCTATAAGGCAAGCTGATTGAGCCACTCTGGATGCGTCTCCAGTGCGTTCACAAAACTTTGAGTGGTACTGTCTTTAAGATGTGTGCCTGTACGTGGAATCGTCTTCTTTCCCTGAATTTAAAATGAGAAGAGTATGGCAGCACGTCCAGAATATTTGCGGGAAAAAGTATACGTCTAACGTCGGCAGGCTGTCGAAAGCGCGCCAGAACAAGAAATGCATCTCGGTCGCCGAACCATGCTACTTTAAAATTCATAAAGGAGCCGCCGTCGGTTTCGCTCGATCCCGGATTCATGCTTCGCCGGTTCTCTGCCACGAAGGCGCCGAAGCGAAAGTTGACGACATGGAGGCACTGGTGACTTTGTTCTGTCCCTCTGGTTTCCAGGAGGAATGAAACACGAAATGGTATTCCACGAGGACGCGGTTTACGGCGTTCTTACTTGCGACTTTTGGAGTCGCGGAAAACTCCAGGGAAAATATTCGCGCAGACTAACCCTAGGCAGGATATTAGGTTAGTCAGAGAGACGCGTCGTACGTCGGCAGCACCAGATTCTGAAGGCAGTGGATATGGTAGCCTTGCGACTACTTATTGTGACGAGTAATTCTATACGAAAGTAAACCACAGAGAAAGCGATGTAAAATCAGAAGCAAGAGGGGAATGCACTACGTATACGTCAACCCAACTCGTTGGTGAAGAAGTTTCTTTGCCCACATAAAAATTACGCCGCGAAGAGACTCGAGTTGCGCCCGAGGTGACCCAATCTGTATTCACAGGTTCGTGCTTTGCATGTAGAAACATTTTTTTGAAATGGAAGAGAGTCGGCTAAGATTAGGAATACCACGGAAAATATGAAACATACGCATTCAAATTACATTCTAAATTGGTTGTATTCATTGCAGCGAAACCGGGCGGACATGCCGGTAAAAGTTACGAGTACGCCGAAGCGCTTCTTTTCACTTACTGAATGCGGAAGCACTGTTGTCTAACCACCAAACATACCCAATTATTGTAACAATCATCCTTTACCTTTGCAAGATCTACCGCTAAATCTGGAATATTTTTATTGTGCATCACCTTTTTATGTGCGGGAACCGGTTTTTCACAAACCGTTTTCAATTCATTCGTTTGGTATCGGCTGTATTCGCTGGGCGTGCAAAGAATTACTGGCCCCTTCGCACAACCGTCAAAAACAGTATGCGGCCGTGAGACGGTTTTTGTCATGTATCTTCCCATTACTTTGTCAACTGCTGCATAGCCGCTCTTGCAGCATCATTGGTATGATCCCAGGACGCTGAATTTTAGTCAGTGATCCTAGAAAAAAAAAACACATTTCAACCATACGTTATACACACAACCTTAGTTTCAAACGCGAAAAATTATCCCCCACTGAAGCTATCTTTAAGATTTCGACGTTGTGATACATCAGCAACCATTGAAGCAGATTTTACAATATTATTTTTTTTTCTTTTTGTCATCATACTGCAGTATTTACAATGCACTTTATATGCATTGAAGTAGCAAGCTGTGCATCATTTATTTCTATAGTGAATATGACGCATTAAAATCTCTGAGTGGTAAATAGCATCGTACATTTTCCAATGGAGGAGGACGCCCGCAACACTCACTTATAGCAACCACCAGTAAATGATGAAGCATTTGCAATAAGCACTAAATTGCAAATAAAGCATACTTAGGCATAAAGACAACATAGTAATATTTTTTACTTTAGAGATTCCATTTGGATATTATAATGGAGCACCTGGCTCCAGTGGCTTGCACGTTTTCAACAGTCAGAGGTTTAGACTGTATCGCCCTACATTATTTTGGACTCTTTCTGTGTTTGTACTCATTTTTCTGTAAGCATGACATCCAGTATCTGCTTTCTAACAAAGCTTCACTTTGCTGTATCCTTAGCGCATTTGGTTGAAAGGCATGGGGTAAATTTTTTACACAGTTCAGCTGGCTTTTTGGCCTTAAAACTGCTGCATAATTTGTAAGCATTCCTTTAACCCGCGGCGAGAAAGTCTTGTAATTATTTTATATACTTAGGGAGCACAAATGAACATTCGTAAAGAACGGTTATTCCAATACTGTGACTTCAAGTGCGCTCAAATGAAGGAAGAGTTTCTTCTCTCGTCAAAATTTTATACAGCTTGCTTGTCTGCTTCTGAATCGAAGTAGACGGAAAACTCATAATCTATAAATACCACAAAGAAGTAATATAAATTATGCTCTACGCCCTTCAAACTGTTCATGTGCAACGTCTAATTCAAACGAATAATGAATAAAAGAAAAGTAATAATAGCGACCGGTATACCTTTCTCAACCAACAAAAAACGGGGTTAGGTCGCTTTCTGAACGGTGTGCCGTCGACATGCAAAACAAATCAGTAAAGAAACTAACAAGGTGGTTTTCAACCGGTATTTGACCCTTTTTTGGTTTTAAGGTAGTTTCCTTTTTAAGGACAGGAGAAAAGGCCAGCAATGATGCCCCTTTTTTCTCTTCTTTTGCGTCAGGGAATCACGAATCTACATTGCATACCCTCGGACAGAACTCACATCCGCAGTGTATGCACACAAGCTCCTGTGGGGATAAAAGCCATGTTGTTCAGTAGCAGGCGACTAGAGCTTGTTATTGGCAACTTACATGAAGTTGGCGCGCGATGCCTTCAACATGTTGGTGTCTGTCGTCACTGGAACCACTGCTCTTATGAGCCGCCTCGTGGATGAGGCCCAGTGACCGTAATGAAGGCGGTGGTGGGGCATTTCATTATGCCCCCACAAAAGTTTCTCAAGGTGGCGGAATAAATTCCGCTACGTGCATTTTTAGAGGCAGTGATGCAGGGCTATTAGCAAAACCATTCTTCTCTCGTGGGGAGATCTTATGGTGACACAGTCACGTGAAGTAATAGAGGTCTACCAACAGCTCTTTCGGGGTAGAGCCGCGTGGTTAGTCTCTAGCCTCTACACCCACAATGAGGTTCTTTTGTATTCTCGTCGGTGGCGGAACTGTGTCTCCGCTAGAAGGCTATAGGGTAATCATGTACGGGGCCGTTCCAAGAACCTGAAACGTTGTATGCACAGGAAGCTGGTGCTGTTATTATACAGCGCCAATGGATTTAATACTTCCGAGAAATATTTCTTCAGAACACGCATCGCCTATTTCTACGCCACTTTGGAGCCGCTTGAGGCTTGTTTTTTTACATCGTGTAGGTGACGAACATGCCCTAAAACCTGCGTACTCATTCTCTCCATGAGCAACTTTCCGGCTGCCTTCCACCGTTGGAAGGCTTACTTTCGCCTTCATTGTACTCGACGGCCCAAGTAAATTTACGTCTACTGGACTTTTTTTTATGTAGCCATTTTGCTGCACAGCTTCAATGCTTTCTGCAGATTTCCAGTATTGCTGTTGTTTTATTAGCGGATTGACCAATTACTCTCCATTTTTTTAGTTGATAAAAGAGTGCACAAACTAATGAAGCACACGCAATAAAATAGGCAAAGGGTGGAAAGATGTGTCAATGCTATTGTCTCTATCCCAGGGCGCACAAAGCTGTTGTGCCAATGATATGCAACACTGAGACCTTCAACGGAAGGACTTCTGGGGAGCATATAGTCCATTGGAACACTTTCATCCACAGAAGTCCTTGTCCTAGTTCAATGCTGGCCAAATTCAACGAGCTGTCCCGTTGCAGAGTGCGGGCGCGTGTTATCGATCAATGCCAACAGCAGTACACTTGACGTTAGTTCTCACGAAACAATTGCGCGCGGTATACCCTCTACGTCGGGGGGCACGGAGCCCAAGGTTGCGATCTATATTGCACGATGGCCTTCGAACCGAGTTTTATACATATCTATATATTTCGGCACATCTTTGTGTCCTTGCAGGACACATGACGGATACACTGGGGCGGCCGGAGGAAAATACCCCTTTTCGTCTAAAAGCCCACTACTGGTGGCGTTGTGGGCACGAGACTGATTCGCAGAAAGCTCCACCGGACGCATCCATCAACGTCCACTCGTGAATTTGACACACCCCGTGGGAGTGATACTGTCTCTTTCGAGATTGATGAGCACAAGGAAAGACAACGGGATAAAGCTTTTTTCGCCCAGGTAAAGGTGGTGGCAGGAACAGTGCTTCGGAATTTATTTCTTGCTTCATGTAATCTTTTTCTACAAAACTGTTCAATTGGTTATCTATGTGCCTATTGTCAGGGGTACATCATAATACCTAAATTCTGTTACGTGTAGGACATTGATTCTTGCTTTTCCGAGCCCAGCACACCTTCGGCGTTGATGTCCCCCTCAAGCGTTGCTAACAGCGTTGAACACGTTTACACCTCAAGGAAAAACATTGCCACCTGAGACCACTTCCGAAGAAAGGAAACGTGATTGTTGTTAGGTATTTCAGACACGAAGCAGAATTTCTTGTCAGTGCAGATAACTATTCAGCTGGCATGAAATACCTTGCGCGGTTGTGGAAATTAATGGAGAGTGTAGTCAACTTGTACAATGGAAGACGGAAAGCATTTCATGCTGTCAACGTGATACACTTACGGCAAATAAGTGTTTTTTTGTAATATAAACCATGGGATAGGCATAAAAGTTCTGCAAAACGTTTTCTTGTTGTGCGATTTTGCGGAGTAATGTTGCTTCATTCGAAAACGTAAACCTTTGAAGACTACGCCGAAATAACCGTCATCAATTATTTGGGCAATTTGGCATATTACAGCGTCATCTTATTTTCCGACCGCAGGCAATGAAAGCAAATAATTTTGCAGGATTTTCTTCACGAAGATCCGTTCTCGAATAGTGGAATGTTCTAGGTGCTTTATATGCAGAAAACAAAACTTCTTGATGTTCAGTCAAGGAGTGCACTATGGGGAGACTAAAGTCATATTCAAGTAATCGCCGTATTTACCACGGCGCGATTCACTGGTGCTGAAAATATCCTTAACATTTTTTAGGTAAACTTTGTAAGCTCATCAATGGCTCGTCTGATTTGTATATTTTAAGCAACATAACTGAAATAAAGCTTGGACACTATAAAAATAATTCTTGGGCTGCTGTATTACCTCCTACTGTACGAGCTTCATCATCACGTTTACCCTGACAAAGTGACTAAAATCTCATAAAACTATTCCCTTTTGCAGTACGCGCAACCTCCCCGGCACCAACTGGATTTCTCCTTCCCCCAGCCCCCCGTGCCTCACTGAAAGTTTGTTGGTGGTTTGGAAATCATTTCATTGGCGAAGGCACCCATGACTATTGGTACTTTGCGGTGAAATTCTGTCTTCGTTTTGTCCAAGGTGTGCCAATGCTTTCAGAAAAGCCATCATCCTGCTGTTCAATGTGTTGTCGCACGTGGTTCGCAACCGTCAACCCGAAGCTGTTTCAAATGAAAAGTCTGCTACAAGGGCATCCATCTTTGAGACGCTGTATGATTTGAAGCCATACTGGGGTAGGGTGAGGCGTGGCTGAGGTTTCAGTTGCTGCAATTTATTTCAGTGCAACTATCCTCTTTTCACATTACTATGGCTTCAACGGCCGCGAGGCTTTCGGCAACCACTAAACCATAGGCCTAAACAAAACGAGAAAACTCGACCAAGGAACAGCCTATATTTGTGAATTCCTTACTGCATTCCTTGGCTTGGTGCTTGGACCCACATGCTTTGCATGCTGGACATTCCTGTACCACAAATTTCTGCAGGTTTTACGCCTTCACTAGGCGGACAGCGAATTACAAAACCTTCTTCTTCTTTTCTGCGATGTGTTCGCGGGGAGCTATTTTCAAAAATCCGTTCATATGACCGGGTTCCGGCATTTGCACGATGCTGCCACTCAGTGTACATCAGGCGCACTAATGGAAACAAATTTTCTATATTGCATGCCTCTAGGGGCCATTTTTAATTTTGATGGGCATAGCTTTCAGTTCCCTCTCGTCCAAAGTTAGAGGTGACTTCGGAGGTCGTGTTGAACTCGAGATGCATAAGTACAGCGTACGCCCCTTTTAAATTTAGTACCCCGGTAGCGCCTCCTTTTGAACCGTAATAGTTTAATCATTATAACATGAGAAATATGGGAAAGACAATGCATTCCGCGCCTTAATTTTCTCTCTTCAGTCCTTTCCTTTTTCTGCGGCCACACTCACAGTACTAGCAGTACAGTTTTTATACGGAGCGTAGCTTTGTCGTTCCGGCAGCCTCAATGTGCGGGTGAATATAATGAGTATTTAAAAAACAAAAAATAGAGGGGAGAGCTGAAAACGAATAAAAACAGGTGAAACAATCTTGCATCCGCCTTTTTCTTTGCGCGAAAAGAACTGATGGCGGTTTGGGTGGAGAAGCCGTGCTCTTTCTTCTAATTTTGCAGCATTGGGCACGAGCGAATATGACCACCGTTAGCTTCGTCGTAGGCTACGAGATGGGTGGTAGGCGTAACGAAAAAAAAGATGATAGCGGCGAATGTATCATGCGCTGTTGGCGTTTTTTTTTTTTTGTCTATGACGTCATGAGTTTTAGGCTAAGCTGTACATACCCCAAAACAAAATTAGGTTTACCTAACGAATCTCGTGGCTTTTGTTACATCACATAGCGTATAGGCAACACAGTACTAGAGCATTGCGTCTTCCGCTACCGTCTGTCGCTTCCCTTCCCCCTTCCCTCTTCCCCCCCTGATCTCAATAAGCTATGTTACTTTTCTTCAACAACAACTAAGAAGCATAAAATTGAACGGTAGCGTGTACGTTCTTAATGAAATCACCGCGTGGAGGATGTTACCTAGCTGCTCAAATTTATTACTTCTATTTTTGATGGTAACAGCGGGTTGTTTCGAAACAGATAGGAGGATGCATTAAAGAAGGATGAAATGGCGGAATTTTCTGTCCCTGAAAAAGGTTTTCATGAAATAAAATAAATAAATGGTATCGCGGCTGAAGTCTCCGTTTTCGGGCTATCCTTATTAGCTGTATCTTTGAACCTGCCTGGGAAACGCTACAAATTAGCTGTTCTCTCAAACCTTAAACTAGTGTGTGTGCCAAAATAACTCCACACTGAAAAAAGCTTCGGTGCTACCGACGCTAGAAGCCTGCCGGGTTCATAGATAGATTCCCCTTCCGGGGCATTTTGTTTACCTGTGATCGGCTACGCACGCCAATGTGCAATTCCTGTCACCATTCATTCATTCATTCATTCATTCATTCATTCATTCATTCATTCATTCATTCATTCGTTCAACAATAATGCGTCCACTGAACAGCACTGCGAGTCTTACATTTTTTCACTTCCAACAAGAATGTCCTGATCTCATCAAGTAATAGGACGTTAGAGTTCTCTGGGAGCACACGTAATGCGTGTTACCACAGATGCATAAGGAATAAACTTGTATGTCGCAAATTCTTTGCGCAGGTTGAAATCTACCGCGAGGCCTAAACCTTCTTGCTTTTGGCTCCCAGTAAAATACTTCCGCTCTGCCGACCGCATCGAAGGCGTTGTCTGCCTCATTTTGCGGATTTTTTTTATACAACGGTAACAAAGCTATCTGTGTTAAAATCCTTGAGTGCGGAACGTATGTTTAAAATTAAATGGTAAAATATAATAACAAGAACGACCTGATTGAAAATCCATCGAGCAAGAGCTACAAGAACATATCGCTATGGTGATACTTATTTCGGGCGTTTTTTTTATTTACCAAAGAATTTATGAACAAGTCAAGTAACCCCAAGTTCAGTTACTTCGAGTGGAAACACAGAAACAGCTTGGGGCAAAGCGTTTCAACGTTGCACAGCCGGAGCGTACAAAAGGGGTACTTTTTCAAGAATTCAGAAACAGTTATCACTTTTTGAACATCGTGGAGACATTGGGCACGCAAAACTGGCACATTTGATATCTTACTATCCCATAAGGACCTAACATCCTACTTCCCCTAAATACTTTCAGCACAGAGCTGTCCCAGGGGCGTAAAAAGGGGGCTTTCTTGGTTTTAATGAGCGAGCATCACTCACGCACAATTTAGCTCACCCGGCGCAACAAAGCCGTGTCACCAGATCCCAGTGAACAGAAACGAACCTTAAAGTTCTCATTGGCAATGTGTGGCTTCCATAAAAATTCCCATTGAGCGTCTGTAGACAGACACGTTTCTTCGAAATTCCGGCTGGCGTTGAACTTGATATTTGCCGGCCTTTGGGTAAAAACAGTATCCGGCGGGCCATATGTATCCGGCGGGCCAACTTAGGTACAAGCCGGCACTTCTGCGGCGATGCAAAAGGGTCTTGATATTGCGCGTGCCTTTATGAACCCACTTAACAGATATCAGAGCAATTTTACTTGCGAAAGGAAAATGCAGATGCTGAGATTTTACAATATAAAATATTGCAAGTCTTTGAAAAAAGTACTATCATCGTTGGGGCTCGAACCAGGGCACTACTTTCTAAAATCCACAACTCCACCTCTAGGCTCTTCACCCATAACCGCGGAGGTGTTTTAGCAGTTGCGAAAGAGAATAGATAGAGCGTCCCAAGCGAAGGATTACACGGCGCTGGGTTCGCACATTAAATGCCGAGCTAGTACCCACAAGCGAACGGAATCTCGCATACGGCGGCCTGTCCCCTATTGGGTGTGTTGCGGTCATGCCTGTCCCGCTTCGATTTTAAATGCAAAGCATGTTTTGAGCTCAGTCTCCGGCGTCCAAGCCATAATAACGCCGTTTTCACTACGTCTCGTGCCGGCATGTCGCTCCAGGAGTGTATAATGCCGATAGTTTTATGGTCTGGGAACACCTGCGACATTGCAGGAGCCATTCATGGTCGGGGATGTCGTCGTTAGGTCTCTCCTCCACTGCTCTCCTGCGTATAAGGTCTGCTGCGACGTTCAACAAACCTGGAACATCACTAGTTTTACCACAACATATGCACAATAGGCAACTTGACGTCGTTACAAAGCAACATGCAAATTTTACAATGAACCTGACAAAAATTCACTCAGGGATATTGTACTGTGGCGATGGCTTCGCCATTAACATAATACTATTCGGGTGTGATGGCAACATACACATAATCTCACGTACCCGCATGAAGGGATTGGTCAATGACCATAACAGGGGCCCCATGATACTCGAAGGTAAGTAACCGATTCTAATGCGGTTGGCGATTACAACGTGCTCGCCCTAAACTCTGACGTACCTAAAACGATTTGGCAAGAGAGTGATAACTGTCACGACAAGCTCACAGCAAATTCATCACTTTCGCGCCATGTCAGCATACCAAAGCACAATATCATACGCCCACCCCACATGAAAACTGCGCAGTGACGGTGATATCATGTTGTCAGAGGATATTGATGATTCTGTCATACCGGCCCGTACATAAGGTTCCATACCGGGCGGTGCACACCGGGCCGTTACATACCGGACCATGCATATGGTTTCACAAGTCAGTGCGAAGTGTTGCTTAAGTATTCTAACATCATCAAAGAAAGCTTAGGTGCTTCGCAACGTTTTCGGTTGCTTGTACACAACGCCTTGCAAATACAGTTGTGACAAAAACTAAGTCATACAACCTTTTCTTCTAAAGCTGTTGCTGCGTTATTAGAAGAGCCCCCGCCTCCACCCCCCCCCCCCCCCCCCCTTTCATTTCCCCCCTTAAACCACAGACTCGGGAAACCACTCTCAAACTTCTTCAATCAAATTTACGATCTCTCAATATCTTGTTTGTCGTATAGTTCTCAAGCCACTATTCCGTTAAATATATCTTCTGCCAGCCGCCCGGCGCACTTCAGCACATAGCCAGAAAGTCTGAATTTAACCCATAGTTGCTATCCCTTCAAACTTCTCCCCAGTTCCTAGATTAATGGGATATAATGCAATCAATATCCTAACCTTCGTACCAACTTACCCTAATTAGGAGAACCGATGTCTTCAATACAGCATAATAGATTACGTCTAAATGACTATAATATATAGCTGCCTGTGTGAAAAAAAGCGTGTGCGAATGCGTGAACACGCGTGAGTATGTGTGTGAGTGAATGCGTGTAGCGTTTTCTTTTTTCTCTGACGAAGCAGGTATGCCTTCTTCAAGGCCACCTCTTATTAGGGATCAAAAAAAGGACATCGGAGCTTTAATAGGGCATTTCAGGACCCAAAGAATTCATCAGCAGGAATTTAAGTCAAGTTGAGCATGCTGCTAGAAGTCCAACAATACACAGTTTTACGTACAGTCTCTCGCAGATGCACACGCACCACCCGAACTTTGGCCGAATTAAAGTTACTGTACATGCTCCCTACATATACTCTACGCCTAATTGCGCTGCGGTGTCTCCTAGTACCGTCGAAGGGAAGCAATGAACGGTGCTTTGGGAATGCGTGAGAACTGGTCACACCGTCTTATCTGCAGCTTTTATTCGCCGCTCTGCTAGCGCATCTGACTGGAAGTGACAGGTATCCAAGGGGTGGCGCTAAGCTGTCCAATGAATGGTGCTGGTTACATTGTTGCTCACAGCCGTCAGCGGCGGCAGAATCCACCGCTGTTGAGTTAGAGGAAGCTATGCATGCGAAACGAGCTTTGTAGCTGGCGATAAAGCGCAATTATCGACGTCCTGCCAGCAGGAGTGTCATAGTACAGTATCGCAGGACATTTGCGGCGGCTCGCGCATTTTGTATTTATTTTCCGTGAGACCACTCTTCAGCTACGTGAGAGCTGTTGCATGGGAACAAACAAGGTAAGCACAAAAATATGGCGATCTTCAAACAGCATTTGCCTAATAATGCTGGTACATTTTCTGCAGACTTACCCTGAGAAAATGCTGGCTTAATTCAACAGGACCATTGTCTTGCCCGTTTATGTGCATTGCACTGTAAAGGCAGCTCCAGGAAACTAGACGCGAAATACTATGCCATCGTGACCCGGGCGTCGATGGTCGCACTGAATACCCCGTACAAGGGTACGTTTCCAAGCGCCTATCTTCCTCCAAACCACCACCGACGGTTTCAGTGGCTAGTGGCTGCTAGGGACAGTGTATCCGGCGCCATTGTGCAGACTGCAGCTCCCTCTTCCGCAACTCGCTAACTCGGACATGCCAGCAGATTTGGCATGTCTGAATTGTCCGCCATGTCCAGATCCGGCATGTCCGAAGATTCGGACATAACATAGTAGATAGGGCAGCACGGACGATGTCCTCACACCCCCGGAACGCCCCTCGTGGCTTCCGGTCGAATTTTCTCGTTACTTCCTGATCGGCGCCACGATGAAATTCCGCCGCCTCTCGCGTGCTATTTTAGGGGCGAAGGACCTTAGGCCGTTCGCTTTGTCTGGGCCTGGCGTCGGTGTACACAGTGTTGCGGATGCGCGAAGAGCATTGGATTGGACTGGATTGATTTTGATTTTGATTGGATTGGATTATATTGAAATGTATTGGACTGGGTTGGAATAAATTGAATGGTATCGAATGGGATTGGATTGGAATTGTATATACTGTGCACACGCGTTGTCACTCACTCACATGCGCGGCCGGGCAATGCTACGGGTGATTTACAGTAAGCACGATCACCAGTGCTTCGCCCACTCGTCATGATTCACTTCGTAGAGGTGCACGAATTTCCTTTAGTTCTCCGCGAACCAATACATCTGTCGCAAAATATTTGTAAGTAACGCTATTAAGAACATGCCAACCTCCCGAAAAATGCCTAGGGTGTACCGTAGCATGAGTTACAATGGGATGGAAAGGTGCCTTACTTCTCACGCTGCCGGTAGGGGTGAACCAACAGAAAAGAAGTAATTGGATATCCGACGCCACAGAGAGCACTACAATTGAGTGGCAACACCATTGTTTCATTCTTTTGCGGCAGAGAACTCTCTCAGATGTCCATGTTTCTGCTATATTTCGCTCCCTCTGCTACTCTAGCGTCACAAGAGTTTATTGTGGTAGTGAACGTGTTTCAATATTCCGCAAAGTCTAGAACTGCTTGCGCCCGATAGAGCTGGCTATCGCATTCGCGCATTCATAGATATAAATATATTTCTGCCAGTGTGATGAACCTGACGTCCGCGAGAACACAAACGCTTCGTAAACTTCTGTAGACGAACGATCGCTCCTAATGAGCTTGGTAAATTTTTTTCATCACGCGTGGTTAACCTTTTACGCTCAAACAAGACCATGGCGACGTTGTGGAGTCCCAAAACCTGCTTCTATTCTCTAAACTTCTGTAGACGAACGATCGCTCCTAATGAGCTTGGTAAATTTTTTTCATCACGCGTGGTTCACCTTTTACGCTCAAACAAGACCATGGCGACGTTGTGGAGTCCCAAAACCTGCTTCTATTCTCTGGGACCGATTCCGCTAATGCAGCCCAAAGACCAGAATTTAACTTCGTTGTCTTTGGCCATGGGTGTTTCTTTATGCAGCATCACCTGCTCTCTGCAAAGTAAACCGTTATGTTCTCTGGATGCAAGTTCCCTTGAATTCTGGTGACTTTGAGTGCCTGCTTTTCCAAATGAAAAAAATCGGCAGCATATCGGCTCCTTTCGTCACAAATGTCGACAAAAGACGATTGTCTGTGTAGACATTTGCCACGTAAGTGCCTGCCTTCCCTTTCCTTCTCACCTTTCATGTTCTCCCTCTTGCGTAGTCTTCCTCCCAAGGTATACACACTAAAGGTTTCCTCAAGTGTATTTAAATTTACCGCGCTCCACTGCTCCAGGCCGGGTGCCTGATGCAAGCGCTGGCGTACGGCGGAGACGTGCGTGAATCGAGGCGCCCTACGTCAAAATTTATAGAACCGCGTTGCCCTAGTACACGTGCGTTTAAAGTAGAACGTGGAACCCAACTAGTGGAACCTTTAGTAACTGTTGCCGCGTGAATTCTTAAAATGCCGCCAGAAGCTATAGTGGCGCGGGCAACAGCAGCGACAGTGTGAATTTCTTTCAACAATGTTGACAAGTATGAACCTATAAACCGGACTTAGGCGTTTAGATTTCGCTGTGAGTATACAAGACTATTGAGCAAGATTTTGTTTCACTTTGGCTCGTTGACTGAATCGAGTCACATACATACATACATACATACAACATACATACACATACATACATACATACATACATACATACATACATACTATACATACATACATACATACATACATACATACATACATACACAGACAGACAGACAGACAGACATACAGACATACAGACAGACCAAAATATCCGGGTGTAGGTACCCAAGGAAGAATATCGTCTTTAAAATATATTGATCTCTTAAACTGACTCCACATCTTCATGGTGCGGTAACGATTTGAGTTACGAATGTGTGTAGCTTTGTGGGTGATGCGGGAGAACGAGGTACTTTGTTTTCCTGCATCACAACTTACGCCTTCGGGGCGACCACTTTGCAGGTCGCGCTGTCCAAACTGCCGCTCCCGGAGAAGCAACCCAAAATACTTCTGAAGTTTCAGAATGAGGATGATGATGATTGAGGGGATGATGTGGTTTCGGCTCAGTGACATCGCTCTTGCCTTCGCTGCCGCTTACGTTGAACAACACGCCTTTTTTCGCAATTGTAACACCACGGTGATAACCCGTAATTAGGCGAAGGTAAAACCTAAACATTCGCGGCAACAACGGCAGCCTTTTCCTCTATGTAAGCCTCTGGCCAATGGTTTGCGGCTGTGATTTTTTCTGGCGTTTCACCGGCGAGAAACAACGGTGCAGTGCCTCATGCCTGCAAAAAAGTGGTTTTGTGCGTGTGGCCACGCGTTAGTCGCTGCAACGCCTGTGTATATCTACAGAGAAGAGTGCGCAGTTTTGCTTCTATAGTTCGGGATATTACCCTGGGGTTTAGCCGGCGTAGCAATGCGGCTCTTCGCGTTTCCCGCGTGTGGGAAATGGGGCGTAACCGTAAGGTATGGTGATAGCAGAGCTCAGTCCTGGTGCAGAAATACTAGCGAGGCTGCTTTGTTTCTTTCTTTGGAAATTGTTTGCTTAGCTACTACCTTTGGAAAAGCAAGGTAGTTTGCCGGAATGCGATTAGGGGTACGCAAACTTCTGTGGGGAAAAAATTCTAACTACACGAGCCCTGCTAGTGCGTTTTGTTTCGGTATAGGCTTTGGCTGAAATGGTTGTCGTTCTCGCCGTATCCTTGAGTGCGCGCGAGGAGGGGAGCGTCCTAGAAAAGAGGAAATTAACTGAAAAGAATGAATGTCGGCTGGCAGACAAACGAAGCACAAATTAAAAAGTGGACCCCGGAAAATCTTCGTGTGCTTTTAGATGGGCCTGCTGCTTATGTTACCGCCCCTAGGGTGAGCTCGTTGGCTTCGTGAATGAAGCACGTTGAAACAATAACGGGTGGAAGGTATTTCGTGCACCTAAATGCGAGGTAAGCATGCTTTATGTGCATGTGGTGCTATTTCGAAGAATCCCTGTTGCATTCTGAATACGTGGAAGTCGTTTTCCCTGCCTGTTACCTTTTTTCGGCTACCTGGTAGAAAGTTCCTCATCGTAACCCGGTGGAAAAAGATACAATTGTTTTTGCCGTTATGTTCTTAACTCGGAAGCAGAAGGAATGTAACATTTGTGGTAATTTTCCTAACACACAGTAAAAGACGTTTTTTTCTTTTTGTTTCCAGAGATTAAAAACGGTAATTTAAGAAATTAAACGCTGGTTTGCTCGAGTTATGCAGTTTCTGCAAACCAAAGATCGATGTTTTAGAGAAACGAGCTCTGCTGGGAGATGTGAGCAGCCACTGACTACACCAGTTAACGCCCTAGAGTTCTAGGATCTCCTTAGTTTGAATAAAATGGAATTTGTTGTTTTCATTCATTGCATCCTCGCACAGCATATGACTGGGACCACCTTACCGGCCCAATCGCTGCCATTGAAGAGAATTGTCTGTTTCGCACTACTGTAGGTGATACTGTTACTTCAGGAACCGCACAGGTCTTGGGTGCGCTAATGCTTTGCTGCATTGTGTGTATTTTCACTCATATATGTCAGCAGCGTCCTTGGCTTTGATGGCAAAATAAATGTAATTTTAAAAATGAAGAAAGGCTACTCAGTGCAGTACTTCATTCTTCTATGGCCAGACCAGTTTAAAATGTTGCAGGCAAGCATAATTTTTATATGGTCTGTTGCCTGACAATATCCTTATTTTTGACACCAAAATAAAGGGGTACAATTTTACAGAACACTATCTTTTTGGCTTTGAAACTCCTCATTTTTATGTTGTCATTGCTGTCCAAGAAGCTAAAAGCCTCTATCGTAAAGCACTATCGGTGCTAGAAAGGAGGATCCGCTGTCTTTCTTATATGGCCACGCCCATCATCTCTGACTTGTACCTGGAGCAACACTTGTAGCCTCCTCCGCCCCTGGTTGGATGGATGGCGTGGCAAATGGACGCTGTTCGAAGTACCTTCTTGCTTGTTTATTCTTGCAGGCGCATGAATGTCCGTATAGGGTTGAACGTTTGTTTTCAGATTCGGGCTCAGAAACTGTGACATGCTCCTGACATGTTGCCGTTTCGCTTTGTGCAAACAGGTGCTTGGATCAGCATGCGGGGTTTCACCATTCCTGTATCTTTGCTTTAGTGGGGAGGCACAGCTATGTGTGTGGGTCATCTTTGGCTGAATCCTTTTGCTATCCAACACTGACCGTCGTGGAGGCGCTGCGTGCCTTTGGTGGACGACAGAGCTTTGGAGGTAACATTTTTCTTTAACAGTATACCACAACTAGCATGTTGTCTGTAACTTTTTTCTGGGGTACCGTAACACTTATCTCAAATTGGATGCTGATAGCTCATCTTGCTTTTATACGAAGTCGCGTCACATACACAATGGATCTTAGCAAACTGCACATTAAAAAATTGCGCCAATTTTCAGCATTTCCGTTAACATATAACGGGTACATTTTTTGAATAAGTTTGTGTTCCTGTTACTGAGTTCACTTGCATAGTTTCTGAAACAAATATTGTTTGGCAGTGAACAATCTCCCCCAAAATTGTTAACCGTTACTTGAGAACCAAGCTTCGATATTTCTTGCAGATTTCTCTGTAAGCGTCGATTCACCGTGAAGCGTTTATTTCCCCTCTTAGCATGTTTCGAGCATTCACCGGAGACAGTTTTACATGTGGTACCGAGGGCGGGGTTTACTAAAAAATTGCGAAGAGTTTCAAGCCTAGAGTTTACTGTGTAAACGAAGCTACAAAAACCTAGTCTTTATACAGGATTTATACAGGATTTATACAGTCTCTTTTCACTCATGTTTGGTTTGCAAATTCTGAAATAGACGGGTATTTAAAGTTATTCCATTAAACAACAACGAACGCAGATAACACATGATTTGATCTGTGCAGAGTTTACTAAATTGGAAAAATCGCACAGGTAGTGTCGCCTTTAATTGAATCGAAACGTGACGGAAATAAGACGCGAGTGCGAACTGTATCCATTAAAAGTGCTCAGATGGTCTCGAACCTGCAATAATACTACGCTCAACCGGACGGCAATATTAATTTACAGAAGTGCATTTCAAAAATCAAGGCCGAACCGTTCTATTTTATGTCATTATTTGTCTGACCCAGCACAACTATTACAATAAATTGCCCTCAACTACAATCTAAACTTAAACGCGTTAAAGAAAGCGAACTCTGACGTCCTCAACTACAAACTAAACTTAAATGCGTTAAAGAAAGCGAACTCTGACAACACTACAATAAAAAAACATGCTTCAAGCGTCATAGAACGACTACAGCGGAATGCGATATTAACAACCACGACGGGACTAAGACAAAATTGAATAGCCGCAGCACTACAGATACCAAAAACATAGCATTCAACACCATACTTAACGGGTAGCCAACGAGACATGAACTTTATTTACCAAAGACTTGATCCGGTGGCAGTCCTGCTACCGCAGCGCTCACCCTTTTCGTGCGGTGTGTTCCATCCTCGCGTATAAACCTATAAAACAAACCGACGGATTGATGCTTTCTGCTGAAAATTAAGGAATAACAACATTTTTGGAGGCATCTGGTTCGGCAATTTTGATTGGCTGTATAGAGAGCTTTATAGTCAATCTCATCAACGCTATCAAATATACTTTGTGAACAAGCCTCCCGTACAAGACAGAAAAGTCTTTGTTGTTTCTATAAAGTTTTGTTGTCGGTGTTAGTTTTCCATTTGTTTGAAAGATACTTTCAAATGAAGCAAAACATTATTGCGAGCGTTCTAACTTGTATATACTAACTTTTATCCATACCTAAAGCACTGTTTACTTAGTAAGCGTGTTCTCTTCGACTGGTTCTGCTACGAGCCGTTTCTACACAATCATCAGAACTGTTTAATGCTGCACAATGGCGTAGCAATAATTGATTCAAGTGGCATAATGTTTCCCTTAATTTCAAAAGCGGGAGCTACAGATATTGTCATCCCTGTCTCTCTCTCTCTCAGTGAAGTCTTTCACTTCAGGGATCTCTCCTCACAATTACTCGATCAAATGTGCCATATCGGCAATTCCTGGCAGCATAGATAAATGACTGCATGATACTTCTAAATAGTTCTTGAAGCAGGCAGAGGTGGAATGGGGGCCGTCAATTTATTGACAGCGAGAAGGTTCTCGTACCGGTCTTGTAAGAATCTGCCAGTTGGTTAGCTATAGTATAACCTTGCAACTACACTCTTCGAGTAGATAAGCGGGTAGATTTAAAATAGCTTTCATAGGTATGACGACCCCTAATTTTCGAGGATACGACATGTTCCTAACAATAGCGATCCGTTGTTGGCTGATCACATCATACGCAAGTCCCAGAGTAGACATCGTCTCCTTGTATTTCGTTTGATGAGTGAAGTTCAATGTACTCGCCTGACGTCTGGCCGTCAATACTAATAGCTCTTCAAACCGAGCTCCAAAAATAGACAGTAGTTTTAATCTCAGGTGAATTGTTTTCCTTTGATGAAAAACCTCGGGGCTGTCGGTGATTCTGGTCAACTCAGAAAAAGTATAACTTTTGAGAGGGACGTCTGAGCGCTTTAAAGGGATCGTCATCTCACTATTCTCTACCTTCATCCGCAATTGGTTTTTAAGTGTGCCGCCGGGCTGTCGACGTTCACATTTTCAGGGGAGACGTGTGAGAAAATGGTGTTAAGAATGCTATTTCGCCTAAAAGTTCGTATTGTATTGGGATCGCGCACGCTGGTTCCTGGTTGTCACTGCTCGAGCGCTTTTAGGATAGACCCTTTACCGGCGCTCTTGGTTTTGCAGCCTCATTAAACTACAATGCCACCACCCACCGCCTTCTCTGCGCTTCAGTATGCATTTAAAAAAGCTTAAAAGACCCGCGGTGCGGGAGAGAGCCACCGTTTTATTCTACGTTCGCCGTCATGGATTTGCATGACAGATTTCCTCGTTTTGAGATTTTCTTGCACGAAAACGACCAACGAGAAAAACTGTTTACAAGTAACCGAACAAGCTTCTCCCTCTTTATGACTGGAGACCCCAGTGCTTAATATGATTGAGTGAGATTTAGCTCAAAAAGGGAACCCGTCAACTGCAATACCATGCCCAATTGAAGTCAGAGGTGCAGGGTTAGGAGTATGCTAGAGAATCACCCGTCTAAGCGGAAATTTCCACCGTCTGGGGCGATTACTTAAAGTTTTAGTTAGAGTTGGCACAGTGGGTGTACAGTGGTGACATTATTTCCAAGGACCCGAGGTTGATTTTCTCTGCTGTATGTTCTAATGGGCGCAATCTGCTTAACAATAGCTTCCCACAGGAAATTATACATGAAAAGACAGCGAAAAATTACTATATAACCCCTTCCCTCCGGAGAAAGGGGTGCACGTAAAGCACGACGTCAGTGAAAACTAAAACGACAAAAATCAAAACGCAATGACCTCAAAACGAAAATGACAACACTTCGGCTTAAATATAAGCAAAATGACCAAACGCAAACGCAAACGCAAAATCAACGATCTACCAAAACGCAACGCTTTGATTTCGGTGAGCATTACCCGAACGCTTATGTTTTAGTAAAGGTTACTTTAAATCATTCTTCTGCTTTTATCGGGACCGTATATGTTTTGCAGTGACTGTCAACTCTTCCGCGAAGCAAACCACTGGCGGCCTACACATGCCGCTCGAGAAGGTAAGCTGGCCGACAGGAGTGAGCCACCACATCTGCGATATGGTGGGATGGGAGTGACGACGCTGATTGCTTTCAATTTCTGGGTGATATAGCGCGACACTTGAGCGCAGCAGCCACCCGCGCCAGCGACGAATGGCAAGGAAGTGTTGCGCCCGACAAGAGCAATTTCCGGGAGGTTTCAGTCTGTAATTTGATCTATAAGCTCGAACAGGGGCGCAACAAATACTTATTCCTAGCCGATGCACCGGAGTGGGAACGTGCCCAACACTTCAAGGTTATCATCATCAGCAGCAACAGCTGCTGCATCATCGCCGTCGTCGTCGCTATCGTGATTAGAGCGCGTGAATAAAGTTGGCTTTGCCGCAAGGCGCTCAGTTTTACGCCACCACCGAGGGCGCAAGTCACACTATACAAGCTTAGCTTGAAAAATTAAGGCAGGTGAGTGAACACAGCCGCCCTACCAGCCCTCGGGTAGTTTCCTTTTTTCCGTCAGTGCCATGACAATCGATTCCACATTTCGCACTCAAATAAAATCAAGACAGAGATATTTAATTTCTGGAATAAGAGCCCTAGATTCTTTCGTGACCTTCCCCAAGACGTCTTTTCACAGTGCTTACGCATTGTTGAGAGTGAAGGAAAAACGGGTTCTATACAAATAGAGATATTTTAAGGTGAAAGCCTCGGATCTTTGTTCGCGTTCAGATAAAGAATAGCGTGCGAAAAGTCGTCGTGGGGTGCACAGAATTGCAGAAAAAAGAAAAAAAATTCATCTTCCCTAGGGGAACCCTGAGTAGTATACGAAGCAGTCATGGGGTCGACTCAAGTTCCCATTAGTTTTCAGTTCGATCGCGGCGTGGAGGGAGGAGAATGAGGCGAGCGGAGCGCGCGCGCGCGTCATTTATACCGCGAGGACTCTGAGCTATTCCAGTGGCGCCCCCAGTATATGCAGCGGCTACCGTTGCCTCTAAGCTGCTTCGCATTTTCGCGCACGGAGCCGCTGGTGTTGCCATTCGTTGCGCAATCCCGGAGAGAAGAGGAGCTTCGGAGAGGAGAGGAGGAATGCCGGAGAGGAGAGGAGCGTCGGAGAGGAGAGGAAGAAGAAATAAGTTGTAGAACCGAATTGTTTAAGCATCATCTAGAGTTTTCGCCAAAACGGCCACTATTGTGAAGGGAATTTAAGATGTACCAAAAAAATTGGTTTTGTGACAATTATTCCTAATGACCATGTTTTCGTATTGTGCTTTGTGATACTATCTTCCTGTTGGAACATGCCGGGTTTTGGCTTGTCATTGAAGCTTTAAGTTATACATTCTCTGTTCTGCCTCTATCTGAATTTTTACTTTCTCTCCCCCCCCTCTCTAATGCCTTGAAAAGGCGCTGTGGGTACTCTGATATATAAATCAATAAATAAATGCCTCGCATACTACTCAGGGTTCCCCTACGGGAAGATGACGACGGTGGTTGAACGCGAAGCTATCTCGTGATGGATTCTTTGGTTGGCCAATCCCTAGAGGCATCCTGCCACAATCATCCTCAGCGGTTACACTTGTGGTCAAAAGGCATCGCAGTGGGGATGTGGACACCCCGAAGCTGGCGCCCAACAACGGCGAGGGAACAGTAACGCGACCGTAAGCTGCTTCGCATCTAAAAAATCGAAGCGAGCGCCGGAAAAGGAAAACAGCCCTGCCCGAGAAGAGCTCTGAGTATCCGTGACAAGGGTTACGCAACAAATGTCCATGCCGCGGGAGGGGAAGGCCGAGAAGAGCGCCACTGTGGAAGAGGCGAGAGGAGCTCGAGATGCCTGTCGTCATAGCCACAGCAGTTGCTGTAGATATATTTCACAGTGGTGGGGCACTTCTCTGGGCTATCTCTAAGACGATGCAGCAGACTCCCCGCCTGATCAGGGAGCGCTGTTTCGACGTTCGCTACTTTGACCTTCTTCTTCATCGCTGTTATTTATTGATTCAATGCGCCCCGCATTCGCCAACTTTCATCCTCCCTCTGTCTCGCCTTCTGCTCTCCTTGTTGCAATGAAACTCAACACACATTAGGCGCGTGAAGAGGGGTGTTTTTATTAATTGATTGTATGTATAACGCGCTGACGCTACACAGGCGATGAGGCGCGCCGTAATGGAGGGCTCCGGTATAATTTGGACCACCTGGGGATCTTGGACGGGCGCTGAAATCTCGAACACACACGCGTTTTTTCTTTTCGCCTCCATCGGAAAAGCGGCCGCCGCGGCTGTTAATACAAACCCGCATCTTTGGGTTCAGCAGCACAACGCCCTACCCACTGAGCCACCGCAGAGGATACGAGCGGCGTTTTGATAGGCCAGCTCTCAACTTAAATAGTAGCCGCTCCCACGAAATAAAAAAAAACATTCTTAAAACACTGACACTCTTGAATATTGCCCAGCCGCATAGAAAATTCGGCCGATTTCACAAGCATAAAATACCCAAGGGACGTGGACGCAGTACCGCGGACAAAAAGGAAATTCGCCTTACAAGGCACGCAGACCTCGCCTCCTACGCGAAAACCGCCCACGCTTTCCTGGTTGCTTTCTGAGGAAACAGAAAACTGAACTACGCCTAGTGGGTGCACGAGTTAATCAACGTGTGCAGCGAGGGGGACGCTGCTGTAAAAGCGAATTAAGTAAGCAGCCGTAAAAGTGTTTTCAGGAGGCCACAATTTTCCCGCCTGCTTTCTGGTGCCCAGCCACCATGTAATACGGCAACGAGGCAAGTGCGTAAAACAGAACATAATAACCTTTTTTTCTGTTCTTTTGATCATCGCGTGCATGAACGCATGAGCGCTCCAGTGTTTGTGAGGGGGAAGGATGTGAATGCTTTTTATACGGTGGTCCTTATCAATGCCGCTGCCCAAAAGGCGTAAATGCTTACACACCGCGTTGAACTAACGAGTTTGTTGGTACCGTAAAAAAGCACCTAAATTGTCATTGTTTTACGCTTATTTCTTGCGTCTGTCTTTGGTTACTTTTATCTTGTTATGGGGCAGCATTCCATTGCTTACTGATGGTTGTCTTTGTTGGACGTGTCGGCCAGCTTGCACATAAAGGCAGAGTGGCAAGCTCCTTCAACAGAGTGGCGCATGGCCTACGCTCAGGTGTTTTGTAAAATAGAAAAAGTGAAGCTTCCCGAGCCCTAACAGAGAAGCAGTGGAGCTATTGGCCGAAACCAGACATTATAAAGAAAAACTAATGTGGAACACAGTGCTATGCCAGTAGTAACTCTAACACTGACCCCAGAAACTGCCACACTGAGCCGAAAAAATCTGTACGCGAACTCAGGCCTTTGAGCATGCAGGGAGCGTAGAAGGCCGGGCACACCCTTCTCATTCCAAAAGCCTTGGAGAAAGCTTGGTAATTAGCAGGCATTTTCAGGTTATTTAAACTTGGCGACGGTGAAGTGGTCACTTGTAATAGAGCACACAAAAAAAAGAAGTAACTCCTCCAGCACATGGGGCGCGCTTGTACGCAACGATACTACCACGTGGCACTCTTCTTGTGTAGAACACTTGAGGTTGAACAGAACGGGCCCATGGAATTCCTACAGCTATTTTCTGAGTGTCGTCGACGACCAGGTTGCTGTCACTTTGAGACTCTCTGGTGCAGACACCGTCGTCGATGTCAAGGCAGCTGGTGCTGTTGAAAGCTCCAAACATGCCGAGGATGTCGCAACTGAAAGCCGTCCAATGCTTAATGAAAGCGCTTTAGGCAGTTGATGTGCTCAGATATTATTGCTTCGATATTGAATGACACGGACTCGAATGCTCTGCTAGTTGACGCCGCCAAAATGAAAGTGAAAACTAGAATTATTTCTTTTTTGTGAAGTACACTGTAAAGGTAGAAAGTAGCCTTATTGCTTGCAATAAATGAATGGTTTTGTGTATGGTAAGGACATACTTCATATTGCGTTGGTTTCCACATAGGGGTTGGGGGGGGGGGGGGGGTATTCTGCGTGTTTGAGAACTCCTAACAAAAAAACCCGTTCTCGGCGGGTTTTCCCTATATCGAACCATGGATATCGAACTAATTGCGGCGCATATTACAATTCGCTATAACCGGCTTTCACTGCATAAGACTATTGCGCAGTTTCTGTTTCACTTTGGTCGGGTGGCTGAGTCGAGTAACAGACAGACAGCCAGACCTAACCTAAATTTCTGCGTTGAAGCAACCCAAGAAAGACTATCGCCTTTAAAATTCGTCGCCATCGCCCCCTGCGAAGCGGATGTCTAGCAAAGATGTGTTTAAACCGCTTGCAAATGGTGACGGAGGAGGGTATGAAATGTTTTTTGACGTCTCGGCGAGCTCGTCGCTTGCGCTCAGCTAGCGTCACTAGAGAAGTGTACGGAGTATGGGCACACTTTACATGCTAACCTTTCCGTGTCTCCGCCATGATGCATTACATGGCATTTGCTTATACTGCGGCGGGTCATGGTCACCGCCATTGTTGTGTTTATGCGTTTTATTGGTCAACTGTTGTAGGCTTAGCTTCTCCTCCCTCCTCAGCGGGTGCGCACGACTGACGTCGTTCCGAATGAGCATAAAAGATACGCGTGCAAGAGCACTCTTCAGCAGGCAAAAGTGTCCGTCCAAATGTGCCTGTTTGGCTGCCTCGCCGGTAGCGTTGTAAACAAAACGACCCGGTCGAAGTTCACGCGAAGCCGTACATGCGGCAATCTAGCAACACCGATAAACGCAAAATGACAGGCGTTGCTGATGCCCTTGCCTGAGTACGGTACTCTGATGCCGAACGTACCAGCAGACACGTAGTAGAGATGTAGGAAGTAGACACGTATTTGGTAAATATCGTCGGAGGAAGCCATAATGCTTTCGCTATCAACGCATGTAAGCAGACTTGCGCGTACGCGGTATTTTTCTTTCCCTCAAACTCGTACACGTTTTTCACGTGCCTTATTTTGTTGTGTCCTCTTGGCATTTCTCTTAACGATAGCGGCTATATTATTTTGTTTGTTTTTTCTGCTTCGCGCCTTGCTTGTTATACTTTATTACTGTGAGGTTCCTCTTATTGCTGATGACCCTCATAATTCTGGTGTAGGTCACTTATATCCTTTTATTCTGCAGGGCTATATCGTTTGGGGTTCATACCGGGAATCCCTTATTTATTACAGCTTTACAAGAATGATACTGCAGTGCCGTAATTATTCATTTTGCATGTATCATCCTATAGCATGAAGAGAACAAAATATTCTCCAGTTAATACCTTCGTCTTATATGAAGCTCAATTCGCGAGTCCGCTTAGGTAGAGTACCCTAAAGTGAAGTTGTAAGAAACATTCCGGACAGCTATATTCATTTGCATCTTCTAAACACCTGTTAAATTTGCTGTTTGTTGTCATAAGCACTCCACGCACTTAGTTAGTGGATACAGGTAACGAAGGAAGGAGAAAAATACAAGGAAAGTGAAAATTGATCACGAAATACCCGTTATTTGGTTCAGATTACTCTCGTATTATTGTGACGAGTTCGGCCAAATCTTTCTACACTGGGATTGGAGTTCAATGCGAAGAAGTCTCTACGCGCATGAAAAAATGGACCACTAGACGTGAAAACATACAGGTTACGATTCGAGGGGAATCAAAGAGATCGGTGGGATTTCGCAGCATTAATGCTCTCTTCTTGCCATCAATCCTGAATAGCTTATGCTTGCGGCGCCTCGGGGCCACCACTGCGCCCGCGCCATAATCTATAAGCAATAAAGGGGAGTGCCAGGTCAACACCTTAGTGATTAGAAGGCTTGCGGTACGTCTACATATGGTCTACTTTTCACATATACGACCGAGCACGCCCATGAAGTTTTAGAGTGTGCTTTTTTTAAACACAGTTGAGGAGCAAAAATTCAATCGCCCCTTACAACGAGATAAATTGATCGCCCTGCATGAAGACATTCCTCTTAATAGATAGGTGAAAGGGACCTAAAGGGGGTGGCCGAGTTCTCTAGGCGACATTCCCCATACTTCATGGGACGTTATTTGGCGATGGAGCCATGGCCGTCGCAGTACCCGTAATGAATACTTTGGTATGTCGCAAAGTTTTTTTGCCACCTTTGGTGCCCTTCTAAGCTGCTAATGAAGTTCTTAGGCTTAGGTCGCTGATGCGGAGGTTCAGATAACTATTCCTTCTTAGTGGCTCGCAGGGAAGGCGAACGGAACACAGGATATCCGCTAATGTTCGAACGGCCGGGTTCTAGCAGCGATAAATAATGTAGGCGTCTTTATTTATTCACCCGCATTTACAATAGTATCTCAAAGGAGAAGCATATATCTTTGCTCTTTGGTTTATTGATTTATGAGTAAGGAGAGTCATTGCAAAACGCGAATAGCGCATTGCGCAATTAGGAACAGGTTGTGTTAGAAGCCCGAATTAAGGGGCAATACTTAAGCGGTGTAACCCACATGTATGGCCGATGCGAGCAGCAAATTACTATCACCCGAGTTATAACTTTGTGGAACCAAAATAGGTAACACAGCGCCCTGTCCTTCTTGTCTGATACTCCACTGTATTGACTCCTACTACGTCTACGCATCTCAGGGCGCACAGTCAAGTGAAGAAAAACGAGATTTCCCAAAATTGCTGCGTACCCGGCTAGTCAACCTTCCTTAAAGCAGCTCGCCGACTACGACCCCGTCGGTGTGAGTCGTTGCGAAAGCGGAAGCTCCCCTTTCTGGAAAGTCGAACAGAATAAAATTTCGAGTTAAACATTTCGGCTTGTGCAGCGCCACTCTGTTAGCAGCCAAACTCCAATCGCAACTGCAGAAAATTACCATGAAACGGTTCCACCTCGAAAGACACTCTAAAAGCAGGTCCTGCACCATGTTACCGCTTCTACTGTTATTACTCCCAAGAGCATTTTCGAGCTCTTGCATGAATTATTCCCCGTGCATCCATACTAATAAATTATAGAGCCAGCACTTAACAATGCCCTAACCTTGCTACTCCAGCTGCATCACTTGCAATGGCCGTGGATAACTATCCTCTCTATCATAGGCCGCAAAGGAACATTTAATGCTTTTGATCCCACACCCATACGTTTTGCTTTCGCTATTAATAGCCGGTTTAAGTACTCATGTACAAGTCTTCAACATCTCTGTGTGGGAATAGTGTCCCCGAAAAATGTTTTTAAAAGATGAAGTTGTCCTTTATAGATGTTCTGTGATTTCCTTCTTCTCGCGGACTGCTCGCTGATTCCACGACAGGAAAAACATGCGTGTGTACCCCGAATTTTTTCCCATATTTTTATCAGCAGTTATACGCAAGGCACAGAATAGCTTAAACTGCAATACGCTAGCCTGCACACTTTGCGAAAAACAAAATTGCAAATGTGGCGTGGGTGACGAGCGATTTATGCCGGCTGCAGTTATTTCCAACTTTGGGTCTTTGCGTACGGCAAGGTTGGATCGTTCTCACAAAAATTTGTTTAAAACGACAACTACAGCAATATGAGAAACAGGTCAAAACAAATAGTGCGTTCTGCTGTGAACAAAAGAATAGGGAAAAGTTTGAATTCAAGCCAGAAACTACCCTGTCGCTTACTACTTCGACGCCCCTAATCTCCGTATCTGCAATTGTGACCAACTTGTAAGTGAGCGATAATATCGACCAGATATGTGAAAAATATCTGTAAAATATCGCTTGTCTAGAAAAAATATAAATATCCGTGAAAAGAGATCGACTGGTGTGCTTTTTCTAAGAATGCCTAATTTTAAAAGTCAAAATAAAGAGAAACCCGATCTTGATTCTCATAAAAATTGGAGAAACAAGACTTCCCAAGAGGGCCAACCATGCTGCTGAAAAACAGGTTGAACTATTTTGTTTGTACCGTATTCATAAAGGACTGAATTCACACGTTCGAGACGCGCCTCCGTGCCGTTTGCCCCGTTCCCGCTGCTCCTCCTCTGGTTTCGCGCTTTAATTAAAAAAGTGGGGTGTTCGCATTCTGTGGCCACTCCAGGCCCTTTTCAGCCATTTACGTCCGTATAAAGGGGAAATCAACGTTTTTAATCTTTTTATTGGTGATATTTCGCTTAATAATCGCTAGCGCAGTCACGCCTGTTGCCAGGACCCGCGAAAACGCAACGCCTTTGCGGGATTGCGGGAGTGGCTTTTTTGAGCAAAAAACAAAAAGCAGGGTAACAAAACAAAGAGCTTTCTTGGTGTGATGACTACTGTAACGGGCCCCGTGCCGGCCCTTTGTTCAGAAGGGGGCACTTGTTTAAAAAAACCAGCGTCCTTCCACTCTGTGAAGAACGATGACCTGCGAGGCTGGGCCAAGTCCTCGGAGTGCACGTAACCAAACATGTTTTCGTGTAATTTGCGATTGAACATACTTTGTAGCCAATTAGCGGAATGAAACTTGCAAGAATATCAGCTTTATTCTCGCGGACAAACATGGAGCTGTCTGTTTGACTGCAGCGTCGTGGACATCTTTATCTGTAACACACCAATTCAATTCGCAAGATCATTGAAAGAACACCGGACAAGTAGTTTTGGGCTGTTTGATGTCTATGCTTAAACTTCCCACCAAAACAACTGACATTTCATTTGTAAGGTCATGAAAGCTATAGGTAAGTTCGAACGACCCGCTCCCAACCAGAGCTCGCAGAAACCGGCAACCGCTTTTGTGCGCGTGCTTAGAAGTGAAAGATACCGTTGGAAATGTTGCTATGAAAGCCCTTACAGCTGAACTAGTAATAATGACCCACGTCGCCGTTTCAAGCGGGAAAGTTGCTGTTCATCCAGGAGGGATTCTCAGCTACTCGACGAGCTGGAACTTGACGCAGTTAAGTCGGCGTGAGCATTTTCCGTTGTTTCCACGGCCATTCGAGCTCCTATTCAGCCCAATGCTCCTTCGCTTCGCGCTCTTCTTCTTCTAAGACTACGACGTGCGGCCGACCCACCGCGAGTTAAAACCTGTAAAGCCTGGAGCTTTATTCAAGCGGACAAACATGTGACGTTTGTTTCCCTCGCCAGTCGTAGGAATGTTGCTGTCTGTGTAACACACCCAGACCCAAACCGCACGATTACGGAGGACAGCTGACCGGGCGCATCGAGCCATGGGACTTCCACGTTTAAATCTCCCACTATCACAACGGGCATGTCATCGGCAGCGGCATGAATTCCAGCTGTGCGTGCACGCCCCCCTCTCCATCCTCCCCCATCCCGGACAGGCATAAACCGGCCACCGTTGATGTGACACTACTTAGGCGTAACATACACCGGACGAAATGTCCCTATGCAAGCCTTTCAAGCTGTAGAAGAATTATGGGCTCACACCAGCCTTCCCAATGGGCCAGTTTCTCTCCAACCGCAACGAATTCGCATCTACTCTGTGAGGTCTAAATTGAGGAGGCAAAGGCGCCTGCGGTTTTCGGTCGTTTTTTGCGCCCATTCGCACTTCCGTTGGTTCTCCGCAGTCATCTGATAAAGGTGCTACCACCGTTGTCAGCCGATCAGGCAACTTCTGAAACAAGCATCTGTGATGACAGGGGAATAACACTTGTGAAAGAGGGTCGGATGTGGCGGGACCCCAGGAGCGGCGCCGAGTAAAACGGCTTCACCGGATTGAAAACTGAGGGGAAGGAGAGGTTAGGCATATACTGTTTTGCAGTAAAGGGAGCTGTTGTTGACATAATGAATAATTAAAAACTGCAATTTATTCGATGTCGCAAAAACGCCGACATTTACCAGGACAGGCCTATAGCTTGTAAACGCCCGCTGTTCAATTTAGTTATAACAGAGTTCCGGTCACAGTACGAGTAAACTGACATATAAAGTCGCTGGCGTGAGCGTTTTGACGCGATTAAAGTGAAATAACGTGGCCGCCTAGCAATTTGCTGGATGACATGGCTCAGATTCAAAGCTATTGCGTTTCTATTTAGGCCTCTCAGATGACACGATCATAAGCAAAAAATAAAGTGAAATGCTTAGAACATTTTAGTTACAGCTTGGACGTTCGCACATTCAAACACCGCGCAGAAAATTTTTTGTAAGGGGCATATGAAAGGTCCCCTTTTCTGCTGTGATATGTAACTGAAAAATAGACAAGGCTGCATCATAAAGACTACTACCAAATTTTAAACAGCTCGACATGTTTGGTCCTTTATCACAATCGACTCTTCACTTAGCCTCACGATTACTTCACTCGGTCGGGGCATGTCCCAAGATAGCCGCGTCACAGCCGCTGCTGGCATCATAGTTGTCCATGCGCGGAAGCTCACTACCTTATTTCTGATTTGAATGATGGGTATATCTGTATCCTGTGTGAAGACCGATGTCATTTTATAGTTGGAGCCCGCTCACCGTGCGTCGCCTGTGGAAATGCGGCCGTCGATGAGGGGCGGCGAGTTATTAACTACAGTTACCATCGGGAAATCAATGCACCCCCCCCCCCCCCCGGTGCAGCCGGCCCGGCACTGGGTCAGTTACGGCAGTCGCATCACCAAGAATTTTTTTTTGTTTTGTTACCCTGCTCTTTGTTTTTGTTGAAAAAACGTTACGGCCGCAAAGGCGCACTTTTAGGCGGGTCCTCGCCACCGGCGTAGCTGTGCCAGCGCTTATTCAGTTAAACATCAGAAATAAAAAAGAATAAAAACGCGGATTTTTTTTTTTTTTGTAGAAGGGCGTTTAAGGTTGTTAAGTTTCTGGTGTGACCGAAGAATACGAACCGATGTTTTTTTTATCAAAGCGTAGGGCAAGAAAAGCAGCGGCAGTAGCGGAGCACAAGGCACGGAGACGCGTCTCGAAACGCGTGACTTCAGCCGCCTATAACTACGGTACAAACAAAATGATTCAACGCATTTTTCTGCAGCATTGTTGGCTAACTTGGGGAGTTTGTTTCACTAATTTCTAAAAAAATCGAGATCATTTTTTTATTTTGATGTTAAATTTGGGCATTTAGAAAAAAAAACACACATCAGTCTACCTTTTCTGCGTATATTTTTATTTTGTCTACATCAGCGGTATTTTAGAGATATGTTTACACAGTACACTTATGTTAGACATTGCCTATCACTTAGACGTTGGTCACAATTGCAGATGTGGACGTAGGGTGCGTCGAAGTAAGCGACAGTGTAGCGTCTGGGCCCAATTTGACGACTTGTTTCTGATCATCTTATTCACGGCAGGAAGCAAAATTTGTCTTGGCATGTTTGTCATTTTTGCTTTTAATGTAGTTTTTGTTTTCCAGAAAAATTTTAATCACAACCATGAAACCTTGCGTACGCAAAGCCCTAACTTGAAGAAACTCCATCCGAGGAAAATCTCACTTCACCCTTCAATAGTTGCGAATTCATTTCTCTCCAAACTATGCACTCGAGAGGAAAAGGAAATGCAGTTTCACACAACTCTCTGGCTTGCACATAACTCATAAAATATGGGAACCAACCACAAAAAAATGCGCGTGTACACGCATGTTCGTCCTCTTGTGAAATCACCCGACCGGCATAACATCTGATACAACCCCATTGGCTCCTGGCTCGTTGCGAATTAACTGGTAACATTATGGTATTTACATAAACGTCAATCGCGCACGAACTATAGTTTGACGAATAAGAATCCAATTGAATAGGAAAGAGGCTTCAGTTACTGCTCTCAATGTTATTCAAGCCACAATAACGCGATGCCACTGCAATGAGTGAAAAACAAAATAAATACATGTGTAAATTTAAATGTAAAATCTCTAGCATAGGTTGTATAGGGGGAACTCGTAGTCTTAGATGGCGGAGTCACTTGTCTGTCTTGGTCGAGTGTCACCTCACTACTCGCCCGATTCCAAAGACCCGCTATTTCCACGTGGCGTTTGAGTGGCTGTTCAATGACGGAGATTTATCTACTATTTTAAAGGTGCAATAAAATCGCCTGCGCTAGACCTTTCAGCTTGATGCCTATATTCTCCTTACACATTTATTCAATCTTTTACTCAGCTCGGAGACCAAGGGAACCTTAATTGGGAATAAACCTGGCCCTCAGTTCCCGGTGTGTCTCTCAGATTTGTTGGACAGAGCACTTTTGCTGAGGCCGCAATTGCGGAGAGTATTGAACGGCCAGTCATGTGCAAATTGTACACGCCCAAAGAAAACTTCCCCTCATGTACATGCTATGTGCTTCAGTCGAGGTTCCATAAATAGTTGTAAACAGAAGCCTAAATCTTTGTCATCATCATCATCATCATCACCATCATCGTTATCAGCAACAACAACAACAACAACACAACCAACCTTACTTCGCTTCAAGCCGCGTGCGAGTTGCCCAGTGGCTTATTTTAGACGGCTTTTATATAAATTATTTATTTACAATGAAAAATATTTATGACTTTTATTACATTCGTTTGATCCAAGGCCTCGCTCGATAACATTGAGGCTTGGGGAAAAATAAGACCTGTTTTGTACCGCGCAGACTTGTTTTAAAACAAAGCAAGTAATTCCTGGCGGCACTTTTCTTTTAGGCGATTAATTAGATGTACCTGCACATACCCTCAGAAACGCTCGAAGCAACCTCGTTGTATTTCCTTGCCGTGTTCTCTATATTTGTTTCTTTCATTCTGTCTTAAATTCTGGCGCTACTACTGTTCATACGCACACTTTGTCGTCAGAATTGGTCTGTTCGATGTTACCATCATTCTTCCAGGGGCACACCTTTCCTTGTTTTCATTGTATCGTAACCTGCACTCCCGAGCTGATTATGTGCGGCTAGAATTTCTCGACGTCCACTTTTCTCCGCGCGATCAAAGCTTTCAAAATATTCGAAAAGGTAAAAGCATTGACGCTTGTTTCAATTGGAAGTTGCGAAGACTATAAAGAAGTGTTTCGAAAACACCGCCACTTTCTATTTGGTCGAATCGTTCAACTTCAATATTTCCATGCGATTTTTACTCGGATGCCAAGGAAAGCGAAGCCTTTTCCTGTTGGCCATCTAATAACGTTTTGAGCATCCCTACTATTCATCTGGTTTCAAAAATTGAGCATACGAAGCTCACAAAAAGGACTGTAGTCCCAAACGAATTCCCCGCTGCCAACTGCTCGACAAAAGTGGTGTTTGCTTACGGTTTCTTTATTTGTGAGAAATTTCATTACAAATGTGCAAAAGGATGTGGGGCCAATTTACGAAGGCACTTGGGTCAACCAGCGGTGTTTACGCAGCAACACCAACGTTGTTGACATTTTTTCTTTACGTTTTTATTTTTCGCCCGGGCACTTCTTCCTGGAGTTGTCATCCGTTATTTGTTTTTCTGCCCGTTCGCTTCCATCTCTCTTAAAAGAAAAATAATAGGTTATTTTTTGCTTCGGAAAGACATAAAAACGAAACCCAGAAACCGCAGAGATGATACGTGCAACAAAAAAGTAAACATCGTGCTCTCATCCCCTTTTTCAGGAAAGTTTTGCCCATCGGCCCTGTACGACATTCTCTCGGTTTTGAATGACATATTCCGGAAGACGACGGTCGGTGGCTGTTTTCGAATTCACAAGCGGTTCCCACTTTTCGCCGCCCTACGAGTGCCCTATATAAAGCTTTAATGCTGTCAGAGACGGCGAACAGAACCACAGAAACGACCACTGAAGATTTTCATGAAGAAGAAAACGGTCGACGCCCGACAATGGTGTAGACGAGTTGTGGAGCATAGAAGGCATTAAAGATGAATGAAGCCTGCGTATGGGAGCTGTCAACGACAACTGGACCTTTACTTCGAAACGGTACGAGACCAGGATTCTGTTTTATGTATTTTCAGTAAATGTCCCTATCGCGTTTGTTTGAATTGTGCCTTATATCCTGTTGCGGAGCCTATGTCATATGCATGAATGAACCGGAACCAGACAGCCTGCTCATTTTGCGTAAATCTAGTCTTCCGCCTTTAGACAACCAGAATACTTTCTGGAAATAAAGTTTACAAACGGCAGCGAAGTAGTAAACTCATAATTACGGCCCCCTTTCATTTTCCTTATGCTCCGTTGCAGTACTCCCATTCGGCGGAGAAGGCACTAGTTTCCTGCAGCATCAGTCCGGAGACACACGCCACGCCGTGGGTATTTCGGGGCACGACTGATTACGACGTGAAAATAGTCACGAAGTGTGCAAATACGGTGACTTCTGAAAATAAAAATGCTTGTCGGCGTAGTTTTTTTTTCTTTTCAAGTTATTCTTACCGGTACAGCATTCACGCCCACGGTTCAGTGCAGGTAGGTGTTTGGAGGCATGACGCTGTGGGAGCCAGTTTCTAATGATAAGTACGGGTTCCCGTGATTAGCGTACTACACGTTATTATTTCCATCACGACGCTGCACCTTCCACCGTGTATCCTCTTGGAAAACACAAGTGTAAGCAAGAGTACAGGGCCGGAAGAGGTAAAATTTAATATACGTCTAGGCCACCACGTAGGATGCTCAAGAATTCAGGTTATTGCTGCCTTGCCATATCGCCTACTCTTTAGCGAAGGCTCAGGGCTCACAGGTTAATTTAAGATCTTCGACTGTTCCTACTTGTGGGTCGTACAGTGACCGGTACTGTGTCGTAGCTCCAACTGGGTCGGCTCTTTCGTTAAATTGGCCATTTATTCATTCAAAAGAGAATGTAAATGGGAAAGTTTCCTAATTAGCATGCTACATAATAAAATTTAAAAAAAGCTCCGCGCTGGTATGCGCATAGAGAACTGTCAGTTTCAGTTTCACTTTCAGTTCATTTGAAATTCCAAACAGTAGCGCGGTAATAATAATATACAGACGAATTTCCCATCAACAAAACCGCAATGGGACACTCGCTGAATATTAAATTAGATCAAGAAAACAAGCAACGCGTATTACGAGTAAATGGAAATCAAATATACAATTTTGTGTTATGGTTAATCAATACAAGCTAGGGGACCAAAATCAACGCGCAGAAAGAAGGAAAATAAAAAAAGGAATTTTAGTTAACGGCAGACATTGACAATTAAAATACAAGTATCTAGCCTATGTAACCCAAAAATACAAAAAAGACAGGAAGCTAATATTTTAACAGAAAAATTTAAGCAACTTTTTCAATGACGGCAATGTAGACGGATATTGAGAGAGTGCGTTTTGTATTGACAGGAATAATTTTGAATTCGCTTCTGACCGTAAGTGTTAAATGTCCTGGGAGTTTGTGTAAAACCATCCCAGCTAGTACTGGCTCACAATGGTGCTCTGCCTAAAACATGCCCGCGCATTTTTCTCGTTAAACAACGTCGAGAAGTAGATACTGTTTCAAAGACACTCCTATAGATTGAGAACTGTGCCGCTGTATATACCTTCCGTTCATAGACACTTTTCTAAGACAGTTGTTCCTCGCAACGACATAATTTGCGTGGGCTGGCTTAAAAAGTGGCGCACGTAAAGTGGTGCTAAAAGCACGAGGTCGGCAGCAATGATGAGCTTTGCAAATGAAATAACCTTTGCTATATCTCCCAGCAGCCCCTTTATTTCAGGGTAATGCCAGCGTTCAGGGGTACTGCCAGATGTTCCGTCCTGTGTGGCCCCAATGGTAATTCACCAACTCGCAGCACGTGTAGGGGGGCTTCTATCTTACTGCTGAGTAGAATACGTTTTTTATTCTGGACGGCTTGTCGACTCCGAACACTGAAGTTTATTCATCATCATCATCAGAAATTCTAAACTTTTTGGCAATTTGACGGGCGAACAGGCGTACAGGAAGGCAGTCAGACAGGCAGGCAGGCAGGGCAGGCAGCAGGCAGGCAGGCAGGCAGGCTAGTATTACGCAAAACATGGGCGAGATAATCAAACTAGCGGAACGCTTTTACACCAGGCTATACGCCGCCCATGTTAGACCAGGAGTTACTACAAAGCGTACTAGCTTAGATCTCAAAGTCCCCACTAATAACCAAAGGGGAAGTTTGAAGGCTCTGAAAGGCATTTAAAGAGGAAAAGGTGCAGGTAACGACGGCATAACCGCAGATCTTTTAAAGGGGGAAATAGAGATAGTACTGCAGAGCTCGCAGAAGTATTTTCCTAATGTTTTAAAGACACTAAAAGTGCCCATAGCCAGGAAAAACACCAACATAATTCTCATTTACAAGAAAACGGACACCAAAGTCCTTAAGAACTACAGACCAATCAGCCTACACTCAATTGTGTAGAAGCTGGTTTAAAAAATAATAGGTAAACATTTAAGTAACAGCCGAGCCTCTCATCAGCCCAGAGAGCCGCCCGGGTTTAGGAGAGTGTGGTCAACAATGGATCCACAATGTCAATCAAATGATAGACAAATCCCAGAGTATAATCAACCCATTATTATGGCTGGCATATATAAATTACGAAAAAGCGTGTTTTAGTGAGCAACGCAGCTGGGCAGGAAGCATTGAGAGTTCAGAGGATAGAGGAGACCCACATAAGACTCCTACACCAGATATGTAAATGATGTAAGGGCACGATAATCCTTCACAAACACTGCTTCCCAAGTCAACCGAGAAATTTCCGATCCTTATGGGTGTACGACAGGGTGATACCATCTCGCCGAATTTGTTCGCAGCGTGTCTGGAAGGGGTGTTCAGGAAGCTTTACGAGAAAACACAAGATTACGGATAAACGGAGAATACTTGAGCAATTTGAGGTTTCCAGACGACGTAGTATAGCTAACCGTATCTGCAAAACACCTGCAAAAAATTCTTGAGGAACTAACTTCGGAAAGCAAGGCAGTGGCGATAAAAATAAATTTTAATCAATCATAAGTAATGATGAATAAACAATCCCGAGAACGCCATGTTCAGCATTTCTAACGATACTCTAGAACAAGTAGAAGATTACAACTACCTCGGTCAGGTCGTCCTTTGCTGAGCCCAAACACGAGAAAGAAATCCGGCGCAGAATAGCTATGAGCTGGTGTGCACACGACGAACACGCCCAAGTAATGAAAGGAAACGTACCTCTAGCGCTAAAGAGCAGAATAGACAAACAATGCATCCTTCCGGTGATAACATATAGAGGGGAAACGTGGTGCGTTTCTACAGAACTTCAAAGCAAACTTAGGTCAGCTGAGCGAGTCATTGAAAGAAGAATGATACGAGTAACGTTGAGGCAGAAAAAACGAGCTTCTTGGAACATCGAACAAACTAGAGTACAAGCTGTCATAGTTAAAATAAAGAAAAAAGATATGAACTTGGGCTGGACACGTAGTTAGGAGCAATGACTGTCGATGACTATTCAGGGTTACAGAGTGGACACCGAGAGATGGGTCAAGGAAAAGAGGAAAGGCCGATTACTCGGTGGATACACGAAATCAAGATTTTCAGAGGCAACACTAGACTCGAGTGGGAACGTGACAGCACTGGGTGGAGGTCTGAGGGGAGAAAACATCCTGGCGTGGACCTAGTGTCGTGTTGTTGAGAATGATAATGATAAGTTTGTGCATCTTGGGGATACTGAATGAAAGTCGCCTATATATGAATATGTAGAAAAAGTTTTTGGCGCATTTTAATTAGCCTTTGCATAATAATCGCGCCAGTTTTTTAGGTATTTTCCGACGATTAATGGCAACCCTTTTCTGTGGTCTCCACCACGGCAGTTTCCTTCGGAACCACATTATTTCGCGAATTCTTATCAATGACGGCGCAGGCTCAAACTGAAACTTTGTTTATGGGGGGGAGGTGAAAGTAGAATGTATATACAGTGCAACGTTTGCTTCCAACTGAATCGTTTTGTAATACAGCTTTTCCCCCTCTGCGGGCTGTTAAAATCTTGCTTTGCAGTATATTAGAACAGCGTTTACCTGTTTGTAAGAATATAATTCAGGTCCATAATTTCAATGTTTCAACGTCGCGAGCAGTTTCGCGATTGTCGAGAAAAACGGTATAATTGGAGTTTCTATGACTGCAGGGGGCGCTATGACTCATTTTTGAGATCCAATACAGTTTACTTTATCTTGACCGGGCTTGTTATCCGAACACGACGCTGGGGTGAACGCTGAAAGCTCCAAATGTCGTCCGCAATTAGAGCCAACCTCACTTCCGCTCTCCCAACGGGTCTTGCAGCGAGAACGATGCGAGCATTTTTAAACCGCCAAACTGCTTAGCAAGTCGCTAGTGTTTTTTGCTCTCAGTTAAAAATAACAAAAACGCTGAGCGCACGCGAGCGCGCGCATCGCGGTGACTGTGCGACAGTTGAAAAAAATTCCCCCGCACCTCCCCGAGGGGGATTGTGAGGATGCAGAAATGCGGACGTCGAACGCAACGTCCTCGGGTACCATGCGAGGAAGGCACCGCACAACCTTCGATACGTCGATGGGCACGTTCACCGCCTCGTCCCTTGATTCCAAACTGCCCGTTGCCTCGAGTCAGGCCGCCTGATGCTCATGGAAGGGGAGTCGAGGCGCGATGAGCCGCTCTTCGACCGGGTTCAGATCGGGAAGATGCGCCGGCCGAGGAGGATAACGGTAGCCCAAAACTCACGCAGCCCTCCTCTTCGCATCTTTGTCTTCTTCTCCTTCTTCTTCTTCAGCGTTCCCCTACGGGAAGATGACGATGTTGGTTGAACACGAAGCTATCTCGTAATGGATTGTTTGGTTGGCCAATCCCTAGGGACATCATGCCACAATCATCATCAGACGCGCTGCGCCGCTCTTCGACCGGGTTCAGATCGGGAAGATGCGCCCCCGAGGAGGGATAACGGTAGCCAAAACTCACGCAGCCCTCCTCTTCGCAGCTTTGTCTTCTTCTCCTCCTTCTTCTTCAGCGGTTCCCCTACGGGAAGATGTACGATGGTGGTTGAACGCGAAGCTATCTCGTGATGGATTGTTTGGTTGGCCAATCCCTAGGGGCATCATGCCACAATCATCATCAGACGCGCTGCACCGCTCTTCGACCGGGTTCAGATCGGGAAGATGCGCCCGCCGAGGAGGATAACGGTAGCCAAAACTCACGCAGCCCTCCTCTTCGCAGCTTTGTCTTCTTCTCCTCCTTCTTCTTCAGCGGTTCCCCTACGGGAAGATGTACGATGGTGGTTGAACGCGAAGCTATCTCGTGATGGATTGTTTGGTTGGCCAATCCCTAGGGGCTATCATGCCACAATCATCATCAGACACGCTGCACCGCTCTTCGACCGGGTTCAGATCGGGAAGATGCGCCCGCCGAGGAGGATAACGGTAGCCAAAACTTACGCAGCCTTCCTCTTCGCAGCTTTGTCTTCTTCTCCTCCTTCTTCTTCAGCGGTTTCCCTACGGGGAAGATGACGATGGTGGTTGAACGCGAAGCTATCTCGTGATGGATTGTTTGGTTGGCCATATCCCTAGGGGGCAATCATGCCACAATCATCATCAGGACGCGCTGCACCGCTCTTCGACCGGTTTCAGATCGGGAAGATGCGCCCGGCCGATGGAGATAACGGTAGCCAAAACTCACGCAGCCCTTCCTCTTCGCAGCTTGTCTTCTTCTCCTCCTTCTTCTTCAGCGGTTCCCCTACGGGAAGATGACGATGGTGGTTGAACGCGAAGCTATCTCGTGATGGATTGTTTGGTTGGCCAATCCCTAGGGGCATCATGCCACAATCATCATCAGACAGCGCTGCACCGCTCTTCGACCGGGTTCAGATCGGGAAGATGCGCCGGCCGAGGAGGATAACGGTAGCCAAAACTCACGCAGCCCTCCTCTTCGCAGCTTGTCTTCTTCTCCTTCTTCTTCTTCAGCGGTTCCCCTACGGGAAGATGACGATGGTGGTTGCAACAGCGAAGCTATCTCGTGATGGATTGTTTGGTTGGCCCAATCCCTAGGGGCATCATGCCACAATCATCATCAGACGCGCTGCGCCGCTCTTCGACCGGGTTCAGATCGGGAAGATGCGCCCGGCCGAGGAGGATAACGGTAGCCAAAACTCAACGCGGAGCCCTCCTCTTCGCAGCTTTGTCTTCTTCTCCTCCTTCTTCTTCAGCGGTTCCCCTACGGGAAGATGCCGATGGTGGTTGAACGCGAATGCTCTCTCGTGATGGATTGTTTGGTTGGCCAATCCCTAGCGGCATCATGCCACAATCATCATCAGACGCGCTGCGCCGCTCTTCGACCGGGTTCAGATCGGGAAGATGCGCCGCCGAGGAGGATAACGGTAGCCAAAACTCACGCAGCCCTCCTCTTCGCAGCTCTGTCTTCTTCTCCTTCTTCTTCTTCAGCGGTTTCCCCTACGGGAAGATGACGATGGTGGTTGAACACGAAGCTATCTCGTGATGGATTGTTTGGTTGGCCAATCCCTAGGGGCATCATGCCACAATCATCATCAGACAGCGCTGCACCGCTCTTCGACCGGGTTCAGATTCGGGAAAAGATTGCCCCGGCGAGGAGGATAACGGTAGCCAAAACTCACGCAGCCCTCCTCTTCGCAGCTTTGTCTTCTTCTCCTCCTTCTTCTTCAGCGGTTCCCCTACGGGAAGATGACGATGGTGGTTGAACGCGAAGCTATCTCGTGATGGATTGTTTGGTTGGCCAATTCCCTAGGGGCATCATGCCACAATCATCATCAGACGCGCTGCGCCGCTCTTCGACCGGGTTCAGATCGGGAAGATGCGCCGGCCGAGGAGGATAACGGTAGCCAAACTCACGCAGCCCTCCTCTTCGCAGCTTTGTCTTCTTCTCCTTCTTCTTCTTCAGCGGTTCCCCTACGGAAGATGAAGATGGTGGTTGAACACGAAGCTATCTCGTGTGATGGATTGTTTGGTTGGCCAATCCCTAGGGGCATCATGCCACAATCATCATCAGACGCGGCTGCACCGCTCTTCGACCGGGGTTCAGATCGGGAAGATGCGCCCGGCCGAGGAGGATAACGGTAGCCAAAACTCACGCAGCCCTCCTCTTCGCAGCTTTGTCTTCTTCTCCTCCTTCTTCTTCAAGCGGTTCCCCTACGGGAAGATGCCGATGGTGGTTGAACGCGAAGCTACTCTCGTGATGGATTGTTTGGTTGGCCAATCCCTAGGGGTATCATGCCACAATCATCATCAGACGCGCTGCGCCCGCTCTTCGACCGGGTTCAGATCTGGGAAGATGCGCCGGCCGAGGAGGATAACGGTAGCCAAAACTCACGCAGCCCTCCCTCTTCGCAGCTCTGTCTTCTTCTCCTTCTTCTTCTTCAGCGGTTCCCCTACGGGAAGATGACGATGGTGGTTGAACACGAAGCTCTCTCGTGATGGATTGTTTGGTTGGCCAATCCCTAGGGCGCATCATGCCACAATCATCATCAGACGCGCTGCGCGCTCTTCGACCGGGTTCAGATCGGGAAGATGCGCCCGCCGAGGAGGATAACGGTAGCCAAAACTCACGCAGCCCTCCTCTTCGCAGCTCTGTCTTCTTCTCTCCTTCTTCTTCAGCGGTTCCCCTACGGGAAGATGACGATGGTGGTTGAACACGAAGCTCTCTCGTTGATGGATTGTTTGGTGGGCCAATCCCTAGGGCATCATGCCACAATCATCATCAGACGCGCTGCGCCGCTCTTCGACCGGGTTCAGATCGGGAAGATGCGCCGGCCGAGGAGGATAACGGTAGCCAAACTCACGCAGCCCTCCTCTTCGCAGACTTTGTCTTCTTCTCCTCCTTCTTCTTCAGCGGTTCCCCTACGGGACGATGACGATGGTGGTTGAACGCGAAGCTATCTCGTGATGGATTGTTTGGTTGGCCAATCCCTAGGCGCTATCATGCCACAATCATCATCAGACGCGGCTGCACCGCTCTTCGACCGGGTTCAGATCGGGAAGATGCGCCGGCCGAGGAGGATAACGGTAGCCAAAACTCACGCAGCCCTCCTCTCTCGCAGCTTTGTCTTCTTCTCCTTCTTCTTCAGCGGTTCCCCTACGGGAAGATGCCGATGGTGGTTGAACGCGAAGCTATCTCGTGATGGATTGTTTGGTTGGCCAATCCCTAGGAGCATCATGCCACAATCATCATCAGACGCGCTGCCACCGCTCTTCGACCGGGTTCAGATCGGGAAGATGCGCCGGCGAGGAGGATAACGGTAGCCAAAACTCACGCAGCCCTCCTCTTCGCAGCTCTGTCTTCTTCTCCTCCTTCTTCTTCAGCGGTTCCCCTACGGGAAGATGACGATGGTGGTTGAACACGAAGCTCTCTCGTGATGGATTGTTTGGTGGGCCAATCCCTAGGCGCATCATGCCACAATCATCATCAGACGCGCTGCGCCGCTCTTTCGACCGGGTTCAGATCGGGAAGATTGCGCCGGCCGAGGAGGATAACGGTAGCCAAAACTCACGCAGCCCTCCTCTTCGCAGCTCTGTCTTCTTCTCCTTCTTCTTCTTCAGCGGTTCCCCTACGGGAAGATGACGATGGTGTGTTGAACACGAAGCTCTCTCGTGATGGATTGTTTGGTGGGCCAATCCCTAGGCGCATCATGCCACAATCATCATCAGACGCGCTGCGCCGCTCTTCGACCGGGTTCAGATCGGGAAGATGCGCCGGCCGAGGAGGATAACGGTAGCCAAAACTCACGCAGCCCTCCTCTTCGCAGCTTTGTCTTCTTCTCCTCCTTCTTCTTCAGCGGTTCCCCTACGGGAAGATGACGATGGTGGTTGAACGCGAAGCTATCTCGTGATGGATTGTTTGGTTGGCCAATCCCTAGGGGCATCATGCCACAATCATCATCAGACGCGCTGCGCCGCTCTTCGACCGGGTTCAGATCGGGAAGATGCGCCGGCCGAGGAGGATAACGGTAGCCAAAACTCACGCAGCCCTCCTCTTCGCAGCTTTGTCTTCTTCTCTTCTTCTTCAGCGGTTCCCCTACGGGAAGATGACGAGGTGGTTGAACGGTTCCCCTACGGGCTGCGCCGCTCTTCGACCGGGTTCAGATGGGAAGATGCGCCGGCCGAGGAGGATGGTGCCAAAACTCACGTTCTTCGAGCTCTGTCTTCTTCTCCTCCTTCTTCTTCACGCCCCTACGAAGCTGGTGGTTGAACGCGAAGCTCTCGTGATGGATTGTTTGGTTGGCCAATCCCTAGGGGCATCATGCCACAATCATCATCAGACGCGCTGCACCGCTCTTCGACCGGGTTCAGATCGGGAAGATGCGCCGGCCGAGGAGGATAACGGTAGCCAAAACTCACGCAGCCCTCCTCTTCGCAGCTTTGTCTTCTTCTCCTCTTCTTCTTCAGCGGTTCCCCTACGGGAAGATGACGATGGTGGTTGAACGCGAAAGCTATCTCGTGATGGATTGTTTGGTTGGCCAATCCCTAGGGGCATCATGCCACAAATCATCATCAGACGCGCGCTGCAGCCGCTCTTCGACCGGGTTCAGGATCCGGAAGATGCCGCCCGGAGGAGGATCAACGTGTAGCCAAAACTCACGCAGCCCTCCTCTTCGCCAGCTCTGTCTTCTTCTCCTTCTTCTTCTTCAGCGGTTCCCCTACGGGAAGATTGACGATGGTGGTTGAACGCGAAGCTATCTCGTGATGGATTGTTTGGTTGGCCAATCCATAGGGTATCATGCCACAATCATCATCAGACGCGCTGCACCGCTCTTCGACCGGATTCAGATCGGGAAGATGCGCCGGCCGAGGAGGATAACGGTAGCCAAAAACTCACGCAGCCCTCCTCTTTCCGCAGCTTTGTCTTCTTCTCCTCTTCTTCTTCAGCGGTTCCCCCTCGGGAAGATGTCGATGGTGGTTGAAACGCGAAGCTATCTCGTGATGGATTGTTTGGTTGGCCAATCCCTAGGGGAATCATGCCACAATCATCATCAGACGCGCTGCGCACGCCGGTCAAGGGACGCAGGAACACCCCGACTATAATGCATTTCTGCAATAAACAAGAAAATGCCGAGCACGCGCGCGTACGTGCTTCGCGCTGATCGGCCAGCGTCCCCGGCGCCCGTTTTGTCAAGCCGAGCATACCCACCTTGGGAGATTGTCCAAGAATGGAGCGAAACCACCGTTAAAAAAAACAAGAAACAATGCCAGCGCCCCCGCGTGTGCGTGCCTCACGGTGACCGCCGAGCGTTCATGGCGTACGTTTTGTCCAGCGAAGCATACCCACTTAGCGAGATGACAACATTGGTCAAGAAACTCCAGCGTTCACCGTAATCATGGCAGCACCTGCGCCAGTACAAGAAAGACACGTGATAGCGTGCGCCCCTCCAGGTGACCTCGAATCATTGTCACTTCTAAAAAGCTTAACGAAACCTATAGCAACAGTGATGGACCGTAGTAAAGGTTTTGTACAGCTATCACCTACCTTCAAGCCCTTCCCGTGTTAGCAGCTTCCTCCATTTTGTGTTCCAGGCCTTGTTCAATGCCATTGCTTTAAAAGCCCTTACGCGCTGGTGTCTTCCTAAGAAACCGTTTATACGGCTCGCCAACTTATAAGCAGTATTTAAAGTAGGAAAAGGTATCCGCGATCTCTAGGTGTCTCTCAACAAAAACGCAGGTATTTGCTGCATTTCAGTGGCAATTTTATTATGTTCTCTTGTGCCGCTTCTGGCTAGTTTATTTATGGTTTTAGATTTGTTAGTCATCCGATTAGAAGGCGACTAAGGAACTATTACGTTTTTCTACGTGCGACAAACTTGAACACTAGGCTAGACTTAGAGCCTCCAGTGTCAATCACTGTCGGTGCCTCAGTGCTGGGCATACATGTCTGGGTCCAATTTTCCTCTTTTTTTACTCTCTCTTTTTGCCCATTTCCTCCCCTTTCCCACGGGCAGGATAGCAAACTAGGCTCTAGCCACGTTAACTTTCCTGCCTTTTTCTACATTCTATCTTCCTTCTAGATTTGTTCAAGCTGTCTTTTTACTAATAATCTAATAGTGTGTGGAGCAGTCGTACGTTGAATTCAATTGAAACTACTGCGACAGCATAGTAGACCGGAATGGGCTATAGCTTTTTTGGAGGGCGGATGGTTATGTTGTTTGTTGGCGCAATTTTAGTTAAAGAACGCAAACAGGATTACAAGGAAAATGGTTGCTGCTTAGCTCAGATAACCTTGGCTCAGCAAAGCAAAACCGTGGCTTTGTGTGGTTGCATCTTGGTTTTTCTTGGCTAACCTTTCATGTAGCTGTACTGCCTACCACAGCTCAAAGCCTTTCGGCCCTGTGCAACGCTCACAGAAGGAGGTCCTGCCACGCTAACATTCTCTGCGAACGCGACGTTCCTCTTGTCACGGCGCACGTGGCCGCAAGATGAGTCACAAAGTCCGATACGACCCAGCAGGTGCATGCGTGGGAGGCTGCGGGTTTCGTCGGCTGCCGATCAGTTCAGCGGCCGCTTCCGTCACGGCCGCCACCGCTACGTGAGCAGAACGACTTAAAACGGGGCCTTGTGCGCAGCGCCGACAGTGGGCCCAGCGATTCAGGCGATGTGCTTCAAGGGGTGTGTCGCCAATGGTGGCGTCTCCGGTCAAAAGGTTAAGTTCCGCATCCTCCGACAAACCGCTTGAGGAAAGTAGTAAAGCGTTAGTATAAAAAATATTCTGGCACATCTGCGAGGATATTTTCTTTTGTAATCGTCATGCACAAAGAAAATCGTCGGTTTCTTTGTAGCCTTTATCTATTCTGCAAGTTTCCCAAACTTCCGCTCAAAAGGAACCCAGCAGAACCCGGGAGAACCCGTCAAGCTAGAAACCCTTCACTAGGATAAATAAACAAATACGTTAAAAAAGGATACAAAAAACTCGCGTGAGGACAGACACTCGAAACCTTTAGCGGTGTGACCCAGCCAACCGCTCTGATATCGTCCGCGTGAAGTTCTCGATGATCTTTTCTGAATCTCCTGCAACTTGATATTTTTGTGAGCCTCACCTCTAGGTAAAAACGGTGCCTGTTTTTGTTTCTCTCCTCACTGTAGCATCAGCTACACCCATCCTCTTGATAAAAAAATAAAAAGAAAAAAGGATGTAACATAACAGCTTCGAGCACGCCCACAAATACTTGCCTCGTTTCTTATCAGGGGAACAGGCCGCAACCACTGCTGGAAAAAGGATGCTCTGACGACCAGAGCGAGGGTTGCGCACCAAATAAAGAACGGGCAGATAAGGAGGTTACATAGGGCCGTTAGGTTTATGATTGAGTTTCTCTTCTTTCCATAGGGCTACGTGTTCTTCGGTGTGAAATGGTGTGTTTGTCCATAATAGCACACTGACCACTTAAACTGCTACCCGGTTTATGCGATCGTACTCTTCAGTGTTTCTTTCTCCTGAAAACACGTTGGCATTGGGTATTGGTGCTTTTTTCGTTCCCTGAAAATCAAAAAATCTATTGCTGTTATTTGTAATTTAATTTAGCCACTGTAGACCAGCGTGATCAAATATGTCTTGAGTGCGACGACCACAATCCCACGACAACAACACTGACAACCAATAGTTGCCCATGTGAATACCTTGTGACGCACGTGTCTATTGAGACGCCAACCCAACTGCGTCCCGGCGGGGGTTAACAGTGAATGCGCCTAAACTCCTTTAGTATGGTTCTTAGCCAATTAACCAAAAATTCTCTATAGTGGGACACTTCGAGAAATCAGAAAACAGTCTTTGAAGGGCTCCAATCGAAGCCAGTACAGCGCACCTGCCTGACACGTCGAATCAGATACGGCTGTTTTTTCATCTAGCTTTTTTCTACTAACTTTACCTCTCGAGGCAAAGCAACTGTGGTTTCATTGGTGTTGCATGCGGGTCAGCAGCAGAAGTTTCACTTGTTGCTTCCTCACAACCTTGATTGATTGATTGATTGTAGGTTTTAACGCGCCGACGCAACGCAGGCGATGAGGCGCGCCGTAGTGGAGGGCTCCGGATTAATTTTGACCACCTGGAGATCTTTAACGTGCGCCGAAATCTCGTACACACGGGCGTTTTTGCTTTTCGCCTCCATCAGAAAAGCGGCCGCCGCAGCCGGGAATCGAACCCGCGACCTCGTGCTCAGCAGCGCAACGCCTTAGCCACTGAGCCACCGCGGCGGGTTCCTCACAACCTTCTTGAATGTTTTTAGGTGTTCAGTTCTGAAGTGAGTACAGGTTTTCGAGAAGGACTTGTTCTTCTCGAACCAACAGCGAGAAGATGTGTCAAGCAGAAACACACTTGTTTGTATTCCTCCCGTCGTCCGAGTGGTTAAACGTCCTGACAGACAAGAGTTTCTCACCATTTTTCAGGATTGTCTCATGGTGGTCCTTGGAACGATCGTAGCACTTGGGGCTGACAACGAACCACGGAAGTTCTGTCTTCATTGGTTATGCTGGCTGCGTCTATATGGCAGTTGTACAAACTCGGTTTAAAAACCTTGCTCTTGGCAGCTGGTTTGAACCGGGCTTTCTTTGAGTCTTGCTGGGTGTTTAAGGTGCATTTATAGTACCCGGAACCATGACCAGATGTCACGTAGCCGAAGACGAGGCAAGGGACCAGAAAAAATAATATTTTTGGAGCGAACGTGAGCCCTGAAATAGAATACAGAGAAACAGAAATGTCGAAGAAGCTGTCAACAAATTGTCGGGGACACGCTGCGCCGGCAGCAGCGTTTGAACTCCACTTACTTATCTGGAGTTGTCTCCTTGTAGAAACATGGAATTCCATGTGAATTAATGTAAATCAAACAAGATCAGTCGGGGTAGTAGACTCAAAGCTACACCCTTTCTCTATTAAACATTGCCTTCGCGGAACACGAAAAGATACGCGTGTACGGATTCAATCACCCGTTAGAAAGCCGGGCGCGGTCACACGGAGGTACGCTACATAAACAAACAAATGCCAAGGCATGGTTCGCGTAATGTTCCTCACATTTGTGGTTGGTGGGTACAAGAACGGTATCTTGGCAACATGAATCTGACTACGTGAACTGCACCTATCACCCCAGTCGCCTCGGCCGGATAGCAAGTATCGTAGGTTCGCCTTCATTGTCTGGGCAGAATGGTGTACGGGGATAGAATCCACTGCCAGCTGCATATGTTTTTTTTTACGCCAGCACTTTTCGAGTACCCACCGATGCCCCCCGGCCAACATGGTAAGAATAATTCCTTTTAGTGACTGATCTTCAGCTCCTGCAGTTAAATGAAATTGCAACACAAAATATCTTATGCATAGCCGCCAGGTATGAGTATTAGCGCCTTTCCGCTGATGGCACACCAACCGAGAAAAGACCATCGTCACTACTCTAAGCTTCCCCGGTGTGCTTCCTTTTGTCCATCATGTACACAATGGCTGACTGGCACACTTTGGCGCCATTGTAATCAACAGTCCCCCGCCAATAGTCGCAGCCAGGAGCGCTGCCATTGAATCAAACAAGTATTCAAACAAGTTGATACCCCAATGTTCTCTGAACCTTGTTTTAGGCTTTTGATTTTGCCAGTGGCCAAGTCGATTCCTTTACTCATTAAAACGCCGTCAGTTCACCCAGAGGGAGATTTTAAACTGTGCCAAGTACTGCCAACCACAGAGCGCCCACAGGTCAAGGACAGGACCGTAGCCTAGTGTAGCAAAAATGGAGTTTAGAAGTACAGCAAGCTCCCCTTAGGGCGAACTCAAGAGGACCGTAAAAATATCTTCCTAGTGTCAGAAATTTGGCTTAGGTGGTCTGTTTTTTCACTACATATCTCTTAAGAGCGAAAAAATCTTGTTGTTCTTAACCTTGAAACACGTCATAAGTGAGTTCGTCTTCTCCAGAGTGTGCCGTACTTACTGCAAAGGGACTTCGCGCATTCTAACAAAAACTCTAAACAGCATGAAAGTTTGAGCTGTGCTGCCCGAGTAGCAAGTTAAAATTACTAAAAAACTAGGAACAGTTTATAAAGAACGCCAATAATGGTTTCGTGAGTAGTGTGACAATGAAACGGTCTTCGGGGATCGCAGTAAAGGAATGCGCCACCCGGGGGCCATATTTGTTGTTCTTTTCTTCCGCGTAAGCTTCTTGAAGCCGCCGAGGTCACAAGCATTGTGTGCGGAAGCCACAAAGCGGGAAGCATGTGCTGCAAGAAACCAAGTTCTTAGAAGTGGAAACGCTGGTTAGAATACACCGTCGTTGATATTGCGTTTACGGAAGCGCAGCGAAAAACGGCTATAAGCCTCATATATACAAGCTCCTTTCTGGTGATTCTTGTTTTCTTGGTAATTGTCTTTCTGCCCTTGTGCTGGTTGTAACATTTTATGCCTCTGCTTCCGTTATGTTTCCAGTTTCCTTATCAGACACTTCGCGTGGCTCGACGTCGTAATAAGATGGCATTCCTGGAGTGCTTGTCCACGCGTTGTGGAACTACCAGTCCCATTAAAATGGGGGCATAACTGGAGCTACAGTGAGCTCGACGGGACGAGGCAAAAATACTGTGCGAAAAGAAACCTGCCACAGATGGGATCCTCATAGCTGCGCGGAGAACGAGTCGGGTGCCGAACGCAACTACTTAGATGAGTTACAAGTCGGGAAAAAAGCGCTAGTCTTGAGGAAAGTTTCTCTGACAAGGAAGAAATAAACAGTGCTACTTTACTACTACGGGCCCCAATAAGTAAAGCTGGTTTATTGCTCCGCCGAAAAGTTGTTTGGCCAGGTTATTGTAGATAAAAGTAACAGTCTGAAATTTTCACCCATCGTTCGGTGGGAAACACGGAGTGCAGTTTAAGGTATTTGAAACTTTCAAAATCATATGAAAGCGGTGGGCTAAAATATGTCAGTTTTTCTCTTGTTAAACTTGTGAAGCCCGTTGCGAAATCTTGTCGCGATATTTCAGGTAGAACCGTAGTAATTTCTAGAAAACTAAGGACGTATAGAGCTATTTTCCGGACCACACTAAGAATTACAAACTCCGCTGTTGCGAAATAATTGCCCAGGTGGCGCATAAAGATTGTGTTACAGTGTTACCCCGGAGTACAGAATAGTTCGAAACCAGCGGTCTCCGGAGGAGCCCAAACGTCGAACGTGCCGTGGTAAAGCGAAAACTTCGTAGAGAACCAATAATTTATTTCTAATAATAGCACAGGCAAGTGAAAAGAGTGTTTTCTCTCTGCAGCGCTGAAAGCCACGCTAAAAAAACGGAAATGTTTTGCTGACGGAGTCCTCTGCGTCAGGCTGGTATTTCGAGCCGGTGACCGCCGAGCTCATATTCTAATGAGAATCATATGTGTGCCAACCGCGTTTTCACATCTATGTTATGCTTTGGTGCAATAACCAGTCCGAAGAAAACTGAACGACCCGCCTTCCTAGAGTGCAGACGTATAGATTTTTTGTTTGAATGCAATAAACTTGCATTGGGAAGCCATATAGCAGTCAACAATACTTTTGATCATTTCATGTAATAGCTTTGCTGATGATAAGCGAAAATAAGTGATTGTAAATAGATAAAAAATGTGCCGAAAGTACAAATACGGCACTCACAAACGCAAAACGTTTATCCTTCGCGACCAAAATGTCAACATAAAAACCTTAATGTGCCGTCTTTTTAAATGCAGAGCATTTGTATAACTCACGATGTCACCCGTGCGTCGGCGTCCGCAGCAGCCAGCCTCCCCCTACGCTATAAAATGATGGGACCCAGTTTATTTTTTTGTATTTGTGGCTTTAAACGGAAACTACACGTGTCATGTAACATATTCTATACCACAATTTTTTATAAGAAGCTTTGTTTCTAGTAATCAATGCTGGTACAAAGTAATAGTAGAAAGTGAGTTTTGGTGAAACGCGGGTTCTGAAAATTTGGTAGAATCACTTCACAATTTCTTGGTGAGTATGATACAGTGGATAGGGCGATAGGCTCAAAGACAAGAAATGATAGAAATAATAGTTGAGAGAGTGCCTACACCGCCCCCCCCCCCAAAAAAAAACATCCCTCGCGAGGGGCACGATCAAATGCAGAGCATTTCCGGGGGCGCACGACGTTTAGTAGTTTGCGTTACGTTAATGTTGTTGCACTTGTTGCTGTTGGTTGCTGTATTGTAATTAAATGAGGAGACGTAATTACGTGGTCACGTGACATCATTTATTAGCAGGTGGGTATGATTATTGTGCATAATGTGTGCATAATGATCAATAACCTCGGGACAGCACAGCAGTTTGAGATAGGCGGCGAGGCAGTGGAAGTGGTAAGCGAATATATCTACTTAGGCCAAGTTGTGACCCAAGATCCCAACCATGAGGCAGAGATAATTAGAAGGATCAGAATGGGGTGGGGTGCATATGGCAGACATTCTCAGATTATGAATAGCAGCCTACCATTGTCGCTGAAGAAGAAAGTGTATGACAGCTGCATCTTACCGGTACTCACCTACGGGGCAGAAACTTGGAGGCTCACTAAGAGGGTTTCAACTTAAATTGAGAACGACTCAGCGTGCAATGGAGCGGAAAATGATAGGTGTAACATTAAGGGACAAGAAGAGAGCGGAGTGGGTCAGGGAGCAAACTGGTGTTAGAGACATATTAGTAGAAATTAAGAAAAGAAATGGACGTGGGCAGGGCATGTAATGCGAAGGCAAGATAACCGCTGGTCATTAAGGGTAACAGAGTGGATCCCTAGAGAAGGCAAGCGTTGCAGGGGCGGCAGAAAGTTAGATGGGCAGATGAGATCAAGAAGTTTGCGGGGATAAATTGGTCACAGTTGGCACAGGACCGAGGTAATTGGAGAATAATGGGAGAGGCCTTTGCTCTGCAGTGGGCGTAGATAGGCTGGTGATGATGATGATGATGATTATTATTATTGTGGCGCAGTGGGAAGAGCACCATGTACCTCGCGTTCTGCCCACAGGTAGTGAATGCGTTGTATCAGCAGCTTCTTGACGTAGCTTGAATGAGTCAAGGATATAAGGCGCGTTCGTAGCCCTCCATTCTCTGTCGGCTTTGTGGCGCAGTGGGTAGAGCACCATGTACCTTGCGTTCCGCCCGCAGGGTCGTGGGATCGAAACCAGGCGCCGGTAAGTATTATTTTTTTATATATAGTGTAGGGGGAGGGGGTGCGGACTACGACGGACAACTAGAACGGGTGACATCGTGAGTTAAAGAAATGCTCTGCATTTAAAAAACTGCATCCCAAAGATACATGTCGCCACGCTGACAGTGTGAAAGGCATTTTAACCTTCGCCAAGCAACAAAGCAATCAACAAACCTGACGACAATGCAGCTGTTACAACGTAGTGGTCAGAACGACTAGATTGTTTCCATTAACTCAATTTCCATCAACACAAAAATGTGGATATTGAGGTCAGTGAAGTAAAACCGGCTAAAATGCCTTATATAGGGCGCCCCCCTCCGGCCATCGTTAGAGCGGCAAGACGTCCTTCCCCGCTGTACAGAAGATTGGGTTCCGCTGATTCCGATTCCATGATCCACAACCCAGGCTTCCGTTTGAATCGAAGAGTGCTCGATTTACAGGCGCCGTCAGAAGTAATTGGAGCACGGGAGCTATGGCCGAACCACATAGGAGCGCCGTGTAGCTCCACCGGCGGTAAACAAAAGAAGCCAGACACGCATGCGCGCCTGCTGATAGCGCTAGCCAATCTATAATTCTCAACCCAGTTCTTTTTACTCCGCTTCGACCGAACAAATTATTCACAGCATACTGGTTTCAGCGATGGCGATGATAGCATTCCCCCATAAAAAATATTAACAAAGAAATTGTCTCTTCAGATCCCTGCGATTGCAACGCTTCTCCAGCCATAGAGTTTCTTAGTAAGTATACTAGAGAGGACACTGCGCCTGGCAATCGATGTCGTCGGGGGAGTTTATGGTAAGACCCCCCTTTTTGGCTTTGGCGTGGCATGACAATTGGATTCCTAAGCGGTTTGGGGGATTTTCTTTTTTCACTATGCATTAACACGTCTACGAGCTACGAGGAAGCCGAAATCCTTCCTGTTCTGTGGTAGCCATGCTCGGTGAAACAGCAGGCAGTGCGTGATCGCACCTGACATTGGTCATGCTGCAGTCGAAGGACTTGGGACTGAGCGGGTAATAGGCCGGCGCAAAATATGCAGCCGAAGAATAAAATAAACGAAAGGTACTTCGACGAAGACAAGATATGACTAATACGGGCGGCTGAATCCGTCCGATCTTGTCATCGTACACGACTGTTTAACACCACGTTTTCTTTTTTCTTCTTAACCTGCAGCGGACGGTCGGTGCACCGGTTCACCACGAAGGTGACGTTTTCATAGGCATGCTGCAAAAACTTTCCAAACTCTAAAAACAACTTATTATTTGAAGTAATGGTTAAGGTAATAAAATGAGAGTCCATAATGAGTTTCCTCCCCAAATATTAACCTTGATCGTAACTACCACATTGGCCTGCAAAATAGCAGGAACAAACGTTCCGGCAAAAATACGCTTTACCTCCATTTTTCTTAGTTTTAAAACAGCCTGTTTTATTTTCCACTTACATAGTTGAGCACTATTTTTCGCGTTTTTGTGGAGCTTTATTTAAATTTGCGGTCACTAAAACGTTTCAATCCAAGCCAATGATGAAGTTTAGGAGAGCGCATGATCTAATGGCGGTCATGACGACACAGACGGCCTTGATGTGAGCCGCATAGACGCTAGCGTCAGATTTCTTTCTAGTGTATATTGTAAGAAACTCTATGTGTGCGGCAGCTCGCGTGCGCTAAAAGTGTGTGAGCGACGCTGCCAGATACCGCCTCTGCTATCAGCGCCATCGCTGAGACCACCAGTATGCTGCGAATAATTTGCTCGAAGAAGCGGGTTGAGAAGTAGAGATGGGCTAGCGGCATCGGCAGGCGCGCATGCGTGTTCTGCTCCTGCCGTTTACCGCCAGGGCAGCTACACGGCGCAACTAGGCGGTTCGGCCACAGCTCCAGTGCTCCAATTACTTCTGACGCCACCTGTACTTAAGGCTGCGTAAGTCCCCATTATTTTTCCCGTGTGTTATATATCTGCGCTGCAGTTATCATATTCAAGCAACTTGGCCAAATTTTCCCCTAGCTCAAGAAGTATCACGATGATGGCGCGTGCTTCGCCAAAACTGCAAGGAAGAGTGGATTGAAATAAAACCTGACTAGAGACGCCATCCAAAGTACTTAGTATCTGAAGGAGGCACAGTTTTGCTGGTGCCACCAGCCCGTGATAGGACAATTCTGGTGTTAAAATTTCCCCGCTGTTTTAGACATTAAATAAATTATTCGCGTTCAAACTTTGGTTGAAACTGATTTTGGTCGTTGTAATTAACAAAACGGTAGACTTCAGAGTCAGTCGTGACTGCTCCAAACTTGTCACTGTTTTTGACATTAACCCTGTGCTAACATTAATACCTTCAATCATAAACTAACAAAGTAATATCGCCTCAATATGGTACCTGTGTCACTAGAAATACCGGGAAAAACGTCAACCGCAAAAACAGTTTTCCCGTTGTATTTGCAGTGTCAACCCCACCGCGCATTTAGACCACTTTGTTGAGCATGAAAAACAAATGGCAGTGCCAGGTCTGGTGTGATATGGTACCAATTATTCACTCTGGTGTGGCATTGCTGGTTTCGTCTCAAATCTCTTAAAGGCGTCTGCATAATAGTTTGCACCAACATTCATGTAATATAGAAAACAACACTACTCCGTTTTCGCACAACCTACTTCTTGTCTCTGGCAGGATGCCTGCCGAGAAGAATGGCTTGCTTCGGTTAGCTAAATAGCACAGACTCACTTGCTACCTTTGTTAAGAAAACATTTCGCATACAAAACTTGCGGACGCTTGCTGAGAAGGGACGATGCGGCCAAGAACCGTTCTGATGCGTACTTTAATGAACATTGATCATGATCATGATTATGATGGGACGAGAGAGGCTATGCGTCATTTTTCAACATCCTCCTTCGCGCGAAGATGGTTACAAGTTTACATGCATGTTTAGAGTTCATGTCATAGAAGCAGTCCAGGTGGCGCGAAAACGTCATTCATGACCGTAGAAGCAAGCAGTGTCGGGCATCGCCGCTTCTACTTCCACCGTCGGTAACAGCTCTGCTTACGACTACAACAAGCGGAGAACTGTTGCCTGGATGAGCAGCCGACTGAACCTTTCGCGTAGACGAAAGTCATCAAACCTTCATCACTGCTTTTCAATCCAAAACGCTTTGTTCGCGAACAGGACTGTCTTTCTTTAGAGAAGTTTGCTTTTTAAGTGCGAATGCACTTCTTAAGCGACCCTGAATCACGCGTCCACCACCGTCCGTCCGTCCGCACCACATACCCACTTAGGGCGATTGGCCAAGAAGAGTTCCTAATTTCTTTAGCACATACCCACTTAGGCGATTGGCCAAGTAATCTGAATCACGCGTCCACCGCCGTCCGTCCGTCCGCACCACATACCCACTTAGGGCGATTGGCCAAGAAGAGTTCCTAATTTCTTTAGCACATACCCACTTAGGGCGATTGGCCAAGAATCGGTAGTGAGAAAGGCTAATGCACCACGCTTAAAGGAAGTACTGACACGAAATGTCAAAGCTGAGATCCGCTCTAGCAATCAAATACAACGACAACTCAAATAGGTGTCGGTGCTGGCACATACCACGTGAGGGATTGGCCAGGAATCGGGCGGATGAGAAGGGCTATGCACCCGCTTAAAGGAGTACTGACACGAAATTTCAAAGCTGAGATCCGCTCTAGCAATCAAGTACAACGACAACACAAATAGGTGTCTGTGAATAAATGCATCTTTCTTTCGTTGTAGTGTGTGTGGTGTGATGTGTGATCTCTCTTTCGCGAACATTACCGAACAGCGCAAATTCAACTCCTGCTATCGCACTTTCACTTCTTCCCCTCGGGGAAATGCGGGGAAATTTTTTGGTTGCGTTCCTCTTCCGTTCTGCAGCGTTTTTGAATCAAAGCTGCCATTTCGCTTTTTCTTCTCTTGCGCTTCACCCTCGGTGTCGCACTTAAGCTGTCTTCCACACGGTGGTTCCTTTGCAGCCTGGAAATTTGGCTTCATCTCGTGCCACTTGCGTCTTGAACGAGCCACGTTGCAATTCAAACCAGTCATGCGCTTTTTTGTGTGTGGTATGGTTGTTTTAGGAATGTGCACGTTGAATTGCTTTTGATGTCCGATCACTGACCGTCAAGTTGTCAACGTTTATTTCTCGTCACGCACGTCTTACTGCTATCACAGTCATTTCCTTTTCTTCTGAGCAGTCATTGAACGAGGAGTACATGCGGTGGTTTCAACACCAAAACCAAGACAGTTATTTTTCTGTTGAATGTATATATTTCCAACTCACTTCTGGTCTACCCTGGTGGTTAGAGCTGTTCGGTAACCGGATTAATCTTTCGATTTAAAATTTCCATTTCCTGTATTCATATCATCATCTTTCCCATGCTGTCCGTATTGTGAACGAATTCGGGCTTTGATGGACGAAATGCGAGCCGGCCGGTAAGGGCTGGACTCAGTTATTTTCATTTCAGTCTCACTCTTGGAGGTATTACTGTGGCTTCAAAATCAAACGCATCAAACAACTTTAATTCAAGGTCAATGTCAACAGTGGTTTCCACTTCTAGGTTGATCTGGGCCAAGCAATCATTTTGTTACGTCAAGCCTTTAAAAGATTGCTGCACTCCCATCCCGCATTGGTGGTTGCTCGGTAAGGAGAAAGTCGTCAACCTTTGCGATCACATCTGTAAGTCGCTCCCGGACGATGCGCCGTCTTTCAATGAGGGCCTTCATGTTCGAGTGCAGCGTCACGGACTTCGATATTGCTGGAGATCGGACTCAGGGGAGAAGCCGGCTTCATCGTACCGGGAGTTACGGAGTCGCGAAGGCGCATTTCAGAAGTCCGCAAAGATGTAGCACGAATGGGTCTGGTGGGTTTCTTCTTCTTCTGAAACTGGCCGCCAGCTTTACCGACGGGTTCGTTGAGAGGGCGGCTTCATTCTTGTTCCCCAGAGGTGAGAGGGCGGTTTAAGATAATGCAAAGCCGTTCGGAGTCGCTCAGCTCTGGTGGTTTCTTGGTTCCTGGTTTGTTGCACAAAAAATGCGGAGAAAGTGTCGATTGGCCAAGGCCCGTTCTGATGCTTGCTTTAATGGAACATGATCATGGTGATGAATATGATGGTCACGATGGAGGCGAGGCGTCATGTTTTTCAACAACGCTATCATAGTGACAAACTACTGTAATACTGCACAGAAGGAAGGCTGCGTCCACAGTAGCTTGGGAGTAACTAACCGGCCTAAGCGAACGAAAGACACAACGTAGGAAGAAACTATGGCAATAGACAAAGCAGTGCAGCGAAGAAAATGAATAAAGAGCGGATGGTAGGATATGCGAGGATGCTTTGTACTCCTTGCATGGTCGCGTACTGGTGTCGGAGACCGCAGTAGAAGTAATTCTCCCTCTTCAGGTACATCACTCTTAATCTGGTTCCATATAAGTTCCAGTTAAAAAGGGTGATCCACATATTTTATGTGGATCCGAACGAAAAAATAACTGGAACGAGGCATATAGGTGGATCTTATCTGGAACCATCAACTTGTTTTCTTTACGTTCGTGGTTTTTATCTGGAACCGAAAAAATGGGGTCATGCGATGTCGGCGGTTCCGGTTACTGTTCCTCTTATGTTCCAGTAAACGGTTGTGGAGAGTGCGTTTGTATATTTTTTGCTCGTGTCTTGTTCCACATAACTCGTGCACGGCAGTGAAGTATGCACTCTTTCATGCATCAACTGGAACAATGAACCGCATATATATTTGGTGCTTCTTGACCGAAGATGCACTTGCCTGTTTAATATACACGCGCACACCGCATATTATAAGAACTTCGCCGACATCTATGGAACTGCCTTGCAGCAGTTAACTTTCATAATATGGCTAAGGTGTACTTTTATTGATGTCCTTTGACAGAAAACGAAATCGCACTTCTTTGCCAACGCCGTACCAAGCATTAAAAATGTCGAGAGAAGGCTGTTTTAGGGAAAAGAAGAAATGGCAGGAACCCATTTTCAGGTATTCTGTGGCACTCAAACCACTTTCGTGAACATCTTATTTTTCTAATTTGAGGCTGGTTGATTGTGGGGTTTAACGCGCCGACGCAACGCAGGCGATGAGGCGCGCCGTAGTGGAGGGCTCCGAATTAATTTTGACCACCTGGGGATCTTTAACGTGCGTCGAAATCTCGTACACACGGGCGTTTTTGCTAATTTGAGGCGTGAAGTACAAAATTACCAGTGACTTGAATTTGAGAAGGACTAAACGTCTTCCCTTTCCTCATATGCCGTTCGGGCGAAGCCATAAATAGGGATAAATAATTCGTGGTGCTTTTGTGAGCACCTTCATAACGAAATACTTGCTTGAGGCTATTACATGTTATGCATCTGGTTTACAAAGCTTCGCAGAAACGGCAGTTTTTGTTCAACGCTCAGTCATCATATCGCTGTGGTGTAGTACGCGCTCAATGGTACTTAGTCCACGTTACTTATGTTGTGATGGGGTACATACATAATGGTAACCGACTGCGTCACATTTTACACCGCACACATCATGCTACGCATGCAGTTGTATGCTTAGAAGTTCGTTTTTGTATTTTGTCTCGTCTCGGCTATTACTTTCACAAGCAAAAACGAAAGCTTCTTTGCGACGACACAAAACCTGGAGAACTAAATCTACCCCGCGGCATCTGCCTTACATTCTATATATTTATACTGAAATGGCATTCTTATTTCAAATTATTCATTGCAGTATCGGGAAAATCTGCAGTGTTACCCTAATGTTGTTACTTGCCATAGTAATTCAAGTTCACCGAATGACCTGCCTTCTCCTGCTGGTCCCCCCGTTGCTTTTTCCTGCACTATTGGTGTTCATGAAGCTGCTGGAAAACGGGCAGATGTATTATTACTCGCTAATTAGCTATGTCACACTGGATTCACTATACGGAAGTAGTTTTCTATAACGTGGGTATCAAAGAGCGTCGCAGTATATATTATTGGTATTGGAAAGGCTTGTTGTCAAGAGAACGCAGTCAATAAAGAAGCGTCGTTTTGTTTTCACTGCAAACAACGAAGTAAAGCTGTCATCAAAGTTTATGCACACTAACCGCACGCGCTCACGGCCTGCGGAGAGAAACAACTTTAGCCCAACTAACGTGTTAAATTGGCTAATATCTGAGCTCTTTGTTCCAGCCTCAGAGCCGCGTATACGTCCGCTTAGAGGCCTACTCCCACTTTTCCGAAGCAAATAAAAGAGATCAAGGGTGCCGAGATTGTGATCTCTTCCGCGGACTGGTCACTGGACACCAAGGAGGTTATACTAGATAACCTTCTTGCTGGCCACGGCGTGCATCGCCCAAGCCACGGAGGAAGAAAAATTGGCCGAAACCATCACGAAACGACCGCCACTTCAGTGCGGCATGCCGTGCGCATGCGTTGACAGCCGCAAGGCTTGCGTTGATGCACGGTATAGTGGGACGGCAACGGGTACAACGACGATGAGGAGAAAACGGGACTGCGTGAACACTTTTAACGACAGCAGCGCCCCTACGTCTCAATGGTTACGCAAGCTAGCTTTTCTTCTTCCGCATGCAGCGCCACTAGTGGCGTTCTATAGCGGTTTTCTCGATTGCTCGCGTTATGCGCCTGATGTACTAGATTAACTGTCGGTCAGACTGGCGGGAACGGTTACCAGTTTGGTTGTGGCGTGAAACTGCGGATTTCTTCATTTCCTCGGGCTGTATTTACTGTTCGACGAAGTGAAGGTTTGCCAGGAGGCGCAAAAAAGGTCAGTGCTGCTTATTTATGTTCTGGTAACGGTTGTTGTTCATTGACTTGTTCATCACTGCGTCCGATAAACGTGCCGCTCCGCTGCCTGTTCGATGCGAGAAACGTTTGCGGCCGTTATTCACTTGAGCTTGTTTGTTTGTGGGTCGGAGTAGGTGTTGACATTTCTGACTGCGTACGTTAGCTATTGCTATTTAGAAAGTTGCTGGTGCGCGCATTTCTCGAGTCTGCATGTCCCCTTATGGTGTGGTGTTGCTTAGTTGTATATTGACGGTTGCTGTACCTGTCAGCGGTACTGAATCTTCTCGGGTTAGTCGCACGCCATTGTCTCGCGCGCGCACACTGCACAACTTGTTTGTCAGAGCGTCTGTCTTTAGACTTATCGGCATTTTCAAACTTTCGTGTTAATTGCGTTGTGTTGGTCTGCTGAGAGCCATAAATTTACTGTGCTAATCACGCTATTCCGCCTAATGTTAATGTGCGTTCAAGGCGTTAGCGGCAGCACTGCTTACGTTTATCTGCGCTGTGTGTGTAATTATTCCCGGTTTCTTCCAATGCCTTCGATGAATTCAGATGGTCTATTTGCACTAGTCAACGTTAGTTGGCTCCCTGACGTGTAGTGAAATGCAAGGGAAAGTGGTTGTCTGAGCAGTAGCGTATTGACAAAACGTTCCTTTTGTGGAGGGGAAGGCAGGTGGAAACACGCAGAAAGTGTGGTGCCGTTTCTATGCTGTCAATGTCAGTGGTAACCTGAGACCTCAGAATAATTACCCATAAAGCTCACGTGTGGACTATTAAAAGTTTTAACATCACAAAGTAAGTTTAAAAATAATCCTTCCTGCCATTTTATGCTATCAATGTCAGTGGCAGCTCGAGAGTTGGAATAATTTTCAAAACGCTTAGGGTGCAAAGTTGTTGCATCATGATGTGCACCAAACATTAATCCATTTCTGTTCTCCTTTGAACGTAGAAATTATACTGCAAAAGCAGATTGCTACATTCTGTATTCATACTCTATGACCTGTTCAGAAACAGTCTATGGCTGACTGTGGAGACATTTGGCCCTGCACTGATAGGTTGTGACAGATGTTTTTGTCCCTCTGCAAAAAACAAATGAAAACAAATTATTTCCATTCCTTACATGCTCCTGCGAAGTCATGGCTGTGAAATTCACTATGGCTGAAGACATCTTCGGCATGCTGAAGGGTCGTCGGGGAGAGTGTGGCGGATTATGAATGCCCTGTGGAGCTCATAAGCCACAAAAGAGTACCTTTTGAGTCGTGCATATTGTGCAGATATTCACCAGTTCGCATAGACCAGGAAGAGGTGAGCCTAAAGTATGTTCAGATATTTTATATCTCAAATTGTTTAGCAAGAAAAGATTACCAGTGCTTCCGCTGTAAAAAAAACATTTGAGTTTCGTGGAACGAATCATTGTTCAATATTTTCTCGTGCTCCCTGGGTAAATCAAGGCATAAATTTATTCTCTGATATTTTTGCACTGTTTATTTTCTAGGCAACAGGCCGAACATAAACCTAAAACAACGGAAAAAGGAATGCATATGGTCCATTTTAATTGTATTTGGACCCCTTTTTGGAAGTGTATCATCAAAAGGCAACACATTAAAGCTCTTGCACGGGATGAAATCATTGCATTCTACAAGTAAGTACGCACTGCCATTTTTGGGTCTTTCATGGCGCGTTTTTAGGTAGTTGCTTTATAAATAATGGTTTGAAACTTTTTTCAGTGACAGCTTCTCCTGTGGTTCAAGGTGACAGTAGGAGATTTTCGGAACACATTAGCAAAACTTTCCTGAAAGTGCACTTTGAGACGGCCCTGGCAGAAACACCCGGATCTTAATTTTGGTTGGGTAAGCTGGCATTTTGTTTTTGCGGGACTCAATTTCTGGGACTGTTCATCCTAATAAAATCTCACTGTTAAGAAGTTATCGTGAACGCCAATATTGGCCATTGTGTTCACATTCCGCCTATTACGGATGCTCCAACAGTGGCCAAAAAGTCCACTATTTTGTATTTAGTTTTGTAAATATTTAGCTTTTACACCTTGAGAGTTGTTGCTGTGATTTGCCAGCACCACGGACACGCCCAACGTGGTTGCTGCTACAACAATACGGTGGCAACTGAAGATTTAAATTTCCCTCTTTTAATACGCCCGTAGTACCAATAATACTCCCAAATACAGGTGTAGCATGAGTAATGCTTGCATTGGATTTTGATAGGTGGCTAAATAAGGGGTGATTATTTTTTGAAGGGAATTGTTTAAAGTACAGAAAGTGACGTCTGCAATAAAATGTGCTAGAGTTGTGATTTATAAGAAAATTGTGCAACAGCCTAGTTCAGCATTAGTCAGCTACGGACCGTGGAGGCATATACATCGAGAGGGAAATATTTTAGGTGGAAATAATTCCACAAAAAATTTCTGCCACAGTGCGATATTTATGATTTCCTATAACTGGCCATTTATTTCTTTGCGGTAGAAACATCGTTTAGCTGTAAGTTATATTAAGCCAGCCTCACTACAGCATTCTAGGGAGCACATTATACAGTACAGAGAACATTTTTGCAGAGAGAAGGTGTGTAAAATAGAATGCCGAAAGGTGATTATAGTAATTATTATTTAATTAATAAATGAAACCTCTCATGGATAAAAAAAACGTTATATTCAGGATACCGAGCAGCAAAGTGGGACACTTTCCAGAATCAGGGCAATTTCATTGATTGTCTGTGGTGATATTGTTTAGCGCACTTTCACCTTTAGCAGCACTCCCAGAAAAAACCCAAGAAATCACTGATTTTAAATCAATTACTGTGTTATAAAAGGGCCTAAGGAACTCACTCATTTAAAGCAACCATGTAACAAAATTTTCTTGTTTCCTTGAAGCTACATGAGGTGAGCAGTAAGTCTTCTCGAGGCCCGGTTATTCTGAGAGAAGGGACTGGCGGCATCAATATTGCCCGCAAGAAACACATCACGGATGCGCCACCTGCATTGTCACTTCGGGATGTGGTCATCCTCTTCGCCGCATATGTCATCTTTTTCATCTTGTCATCATGTTGTTATGGTTATGTGCCTTTGGAGAGTTCTTGGGACTTTTGCTGCGAGCTCTTGGAAAGCATGAGAAATTTGACAGAGGCCTGGTGTCATTTAGGTTGGAGTCTCTGTTGAAATACTTGAAGTGTTCAGCTCTACTTGGGATTTTAAATTATTGGTAGAGGTTAAAGTATCTCTTGAAAGGCATGAAGGAGGTCAGATGAAAGGCATGAAGGGGTTGAAATCAGATGAAGAGGTTTAAGTTACTGGCACATGCAAGTTTCATGTAAACTGAACACTGAAGTCGTGCCTTGCTTTACAATTTTTCATCATTGGCACAATGCGCAGGCTGCCTTTGAATCTATAGTGGGTGTTAATGTAGTTCATGGCACCGCATTGTAACGTCCTCATTCAAGTGTAGCTCATGAGATTTTTTTTTCGTGGCAGTGCTGCTGCTGATGCAAAAGTGACAGTGCTTGTTTACGCAGATGGCTTCTACCTTCATTGATAAATTTTAGTACTGTATGTGAGTGACACCCATGCCGTAGAAGAATTTAAATTGTGCGTATTTGGCTTGAACAAGTTTTCTGCTTTGAACAAAGTAGCATTTCTTGCTTGGCAGAAGCAGGGCTTTGGTCACAATTACACTGACAGCAAGACGGGAGGGTTTTTATAGCACGCAACTGTGAATTTTACCTAAGGTAAAATGTTGAGGCTGGAAAAAATGCTTTCAAGTCTGCTTTGTAAAACTGGTCACCTGTATGATTCAACGCTGGCTTGTTTGCTTCTTAAGGATGTCTGACTTGTTCCCGCTTGAATTGATGACGTATATAATTAGTCTGCTTGTTAAATTTTAATATGTGTACCATGCTCCCAGCTACCTGGTTAGAAAAATTATATAAGAGAGAGAGAAAAACATTTTAATGAGCTCAAATGTGAGAGTGGAACCCTAGTCCGGGAATCCATGCGTTGCCCTCGCCGTCTTGGCCCGTGTCACCAGGAGAGTCTGGTCCTCTGGTTGACAGCTGGTCAACAGTGTCTCCCACAGCTCAGGAAAGGAACAGGTGGAGAGGGGTGGTAGGGCTGGGTTGTGAGCGCATTCCACAATTATATGCTGGAGGGTACCTAGCTGTGGACAAAACTTGCATAGCGCGGTGTACTGTGTGGGAAACAATAAATTCATTCGAACTGGGTGAACGTACGTGCCTGCTTGTAATTGTCGGAGTGTTATTTCCTGAGTTTTGCTGAGGGATGGGTGAGGGCACGGGAATTTTTGTCTGGTGGTCCGGTAAAATTGGGTAATTTCCTGATAGGTGAGAAGTGGCGTCGGAGCTGCGGTGACCTCTGGGGATCGGTGGGCCAGTTCGCGAGCCTGTTGGTGGGCGAAGTTGTTGCCCGTTACAGAGGCATGGGCAGGTGTCCAAACGATCGCCACTCGGTGAGATGGACGGTATCGCTGAAGTAACCGCAGGGTCGTTGGTGCAACCCTCCCTGAAAGGAAACTGCGGCAGGCTGCTTGAGAGTCAGTGATGATGACTCTGCTGGAACATTGGATGAGGGCTAAGGCAATGGCGAGTTCTTCGGCGTCTCGTGGGGATGTCGTACGGATGGATGCGCATGCTTCTGGTTGTCACTGCAACCATGGTTTGGTTGTCAGCGTAGCTCGCCGCATCGGTGTAGGACACGTCAGAGCGATTGCCATATAAGCGTTCGTGGGCTTGGCTGCGGGCGGTCCTGCCGCTCGGGATGGAGGTCGGGGTTCATATTCTTTGGTAGGGGTCGTACAGAGATATGTTTGCGCCACTCGTCTGACAAAGGGGCCAGGTGGGTTTGTTCTGCACAGGGCCAGTTGATGCATTGCAGAACAAAGCGGCCTGCTGGAGTGTGTGTCAGACGGAGGCGCTGGCTTGCGAGATGACCTTCAATGAGTTCCTCAATTGTGTTGTGAAGACCCATTTCAAGAAGCTTGGTTGTCGATGTACTCATAGGGAGCCCGAGTGCTTGTTTAAATGCCTTCCGAATGATCCTGTTTAGTGCTTCAATGTCGGATTTGGTTAGGGCCATGTATGGAGCGACATAGGTGATGCGAGAAATGACGAAAGCTTGGATTAGTCTCATTGTGTCCTTTTCTTTCATTCCTCGATGCCGGTTAGTGACCCGCCTAATCATATGCATGACTTGAGCTGACATATTACGCAGTTTTGACAAGGCAAAGTCGTTTAGATTCACGTTGGCTTTTGTGAGATTTCTTGGGATGAATTATTTTAAACAACTACAAATTGTTTTGGACAAGTAACGTGCCTTAAGTCAAAGGCCTTTTCAGGACGCTCATAAAGTATTTTGTCTACAAATAGCGTGATGTTACACTTACGTCTGGTGTCAGGAAACTACTATCTTTAATAATCATGTTTTAATTTGTGGCATACTGCCACATGTGACCTCTCGAGTCAAAATGTTTTATTGTTAATGTTGGCTCGAGCGTTCTTTTCCTAAACTCTCGCACTGCACTGTGGTAGGTTTGTGATAATACAACCGTGTATGGCTTGTTTTTAGGCCTTTCCCCTACAATTTAATAGCAAACTGCATTTTCCCAAACAGTTATGCGTAAACATAGTATGGCAAGCGCAATGGGTAATTCCGCCTTCGAATTACCTTGGTTTATCTGATAAGACAGCATATTTAATGCTCACTGTTGTATAATGTCTGTGTCAGTGCCGCGGTAGACGCACACGTCTATTTATTTGTGAAGCAGTTGCCCCTAATACCGTCTTTATTAACCATGTTTTCGAGTGAAGGTGAATATGTGAAAATGCCACTTGGAGCCCAGTGCAATCGTTATGGTATTTATTCCTTCTACGTTGGTCATTTTATGTGCAATTTAGAATAGACAGCTATTCATATCTGAAATGTATGCATCCTAACAGCCAATAAAGTTGTATAGTATATTGAAAAGCAGTGTATGAGTCATAATAGTTGGTTTCGTGCGTATTTTATGCAAGTTTATTGTTTCTTTTACATGCAGCTAAAACCCAGCACAGGATTCTGCGGGTGAAGCCAAAGACTGTGTGCCGCTCTAGGTGCCTCAGACCGACTTTTATATAGAACTGTGCTCCGATAGGCAACTGTTGGGAACTGTCAGGGACCACACTGCTGCGGTGGTTTCTGCTTTCCGATTGTTGGTATCACTGCGGGTCATATATCAAGGCTGTGTTAAAATGGTGCTTGCGGTTTCCTGCTGATACCAATGCATCCGCCAGCCTGGCATATGACCTCGGTGTATACCGACAGGAAAGCAGAAATATTGGAAAAGTGGAGTCCCATAGACAGCTTCCCAATGTCTATAGGAACACCGTTTTATATACACAGCTGGTCTGAAGGTACCTAGGAACGGCGCACCGGATAAATTCCATAATCATTTTACATGGATCACTGTTCCAGTAACTTAAACTACCCTTTTATTTGGAACAGTGATCCGTATACTTTTATTTGGAACACCGATCCACATAATTTAGTTGCAAAAATATGTGATGCACTGTTCTACTTAATTTTCAGGGTATGTGGAAGACGGTTCCAAATATATAACTGGAACTTTTTTGCAAAAAAGTTCCAGTTACTAAGTAGATCTTACGTGGAACCAGATTAAGAGATAGAAGTGCTCCCAACCACGGGATATACCCCTGCCGAAACTCGGAACGAAGAAAATGTGCTGCTGAATCAGAGTCAGAAATTAGTCTAAATTTAAACGCACAGGCATGCTTCTATTTCTGCCAAAACGAACTTCTTGAACGGCTACGCTGAGATTGCGCTAAATAGAAAAAGGCGAAATATTTGGCCTGTATCGCATGTGCGGAATTTGTTAAAGTGGTCATCGTACACTGATAGCAGAGATAGCGCTTGAGTGGCTACACATAAGCAAGACTCTACTTCCGAAATACAACTGGAAGAGCGTTATTTGAGCATCTCTTTTGGTAATCGACTTGGGTATTTCAGGATGACGAAATAAAGAACCTGGTCTGCTCACTCACCATGCTATGAACGCGCCTCGGGCATTCCGAAAAGCTGAGAAAAAGTCTTGCAGGGGCCCTTTCATAAAACACTAAATGTAATTATTGGGAAATCAAAGCCGTTGAAAACGACGTGGCAGAATGCATGCGGTCACAAATCTCGAGTGATTTCTAATGGGCCAACAGAACTCCTGCTGGACATGTAAGAAAATGGTGCTGGCACTCCGGCAGTCCAGTAAGACAAGAAACCTAACACCAACAGGAAAAACCAAGATACCCTGCCGGACATGTAAGAAAGTGTACGAGCACTCCAGTAGCCCGGTAAATATTCAAATCAACACCACCAAGAGAAATAGAGGTGGTCCGGCAGACATGTCACAGTCTACAGCCACCACACGCATTGCAGCTGTCGTAAAGTGACGGTATGCTTCATAGTTTTTGCGCTTACAACGAAAACAGGGGTACGCATGAAGCTTGTCACCAGCCCGTATACCCCAAAGCAAAACTCGAAATCTTAGGCCAACCCTGAACCACACCCAAACCCATTTCCAATCGCCAAAACTCATGCCTACTCAACCCCAGCCCCTGACCCAATCCAAACATAACTCCATATAACCAACGGAAACATTTTTTTTCTTTTTTGGAACACCATGACGAACTTCCACAGCACAACTCAGTCAACACGATAGTTGCTTGAAAAATGCACCTGCAATTTAAAAGACGACAAGGCCAGAAGACATACCGCAACCCCTGCACCTAATTGGTGTAGGTCTTTCTTAATGCTGAAAGCCATGCAAAAACTGTAGTTATGGCCAGAACAGAGCGGCACTCCGTGATTTTCCCGTCGCAGGCAACAAGCCTGCCAGTATTTTATGGGTATAGAGCAGTAATATTTGACTGCCATTCGTTATAATCCCAGAATATAAGTACTGGATACGTTTGTTGAGTTATTGTCAATGTTTAGGACATTTGATACTTTTAAAGACAGGAAAAAAAATGTTGCAGGGGTGTGTGAAGTGCAAATTCGGCATTCTTATTCTAGGCGACAGCTTTTTACACAGTCCTACAGCCACTTTGTGGTATTGTCTATGCCACGTTTGACGTTAGCTTGGATGCTGAAAAAACGTGTGCTTGCCCTGAAGCCAAGGTTACTGCTAGAGCGCCCCTTCCTGTCAACGTTGTTTCACTACCCCCCCCCGCCCTCATGATTTGTTTGATGCAACTAGGATAATCTTGCGCGGATGTTTTAAGGTCGCTGTTTCGAAATCATATTGCCACCAAAAATGTGTCCAGAATTACTGTAGCTGAGTGCTATATTGACGTGCTTAATAGCATATGTAAGGGAAAATCAATTACCAACAGAATTTTTCACACAAAATTAAGATGTTTTAGATTTGCTATGAGTAGCCATTGAGTATTTATACGTCTTATTTCCTCAGTTTTTCAAGTCCCTACCAAACATTTTGAAGATGCTTTATGTTCCTAGCACTCCAGCGCTCAGTCTTTCTTTAAACAAAGCGGTCACACTATCAACAGCTAGTGCATTCAGAGGTGAGTAAGAACATTTTGACGGAAAAGATACCAAATTTTTGTAATTATTTCGCGAGTATTTGAAACGCGGAACACAATACGTAGTGGTGGCGGCCTGACTTTTCATTCAATTTACGATATGGATATTGACGTAGCCAAGAATACAACAGCGTCAATAGGATTAAAACAGTATTTTGTTGTTATGTTATCTTTCATCATTAGAAAAATGCGAACGCGAAGTTCAGACCAGAAAAAATACCCTTATAATGTATCTGACTTTTCGCCTACCCCTTTTGTGGTGGCTGGTGTGAAATGTGGAAAGGAAACTCGCCGTGGACCTCAACAGGCACAAATACGAAGAGTATGCTGTCACGTAAATCACTATGATATAGGCTTTCAAAGTCTAAATTAGGCAGCCGACCGATACTAGTCCCAATGGCGCAGGGAGTCGCATTATTCGATATAACGTCGTCTATATTCAGCTAATGTATTCCTTGGTTTGCTCTTTTTTGGTATTGGTAAAAAGTAAAAACATCCTTGAAGTCGCAAGGCACCACAAGCAGACTCAGTTATAGTTTATAAAGTATTTAATGTCTTATTTTACAGCAAGAAGCATTCTGACACTAACCGCAGTATATGTGCCATAAATTCCATATATTAAATTATAGCTTAGGTGACCCTGTCAGTTTTTCTTTCAAACACACTCCCTAGAGCTGGTGCCTAGAAACCCGCACAGAGGCTTTCTCCTGTGCAGCTCGCCAACTCTGTAACAATATTATGTGAGTAAAACAGATTGAAAAATTGGGACATGGTATAATTTAAAAAAAAAGCGACGTGCCACGCAGTTTTAGCCGTTCAAGATTATAGTTTGCTTGTCACACCTATTTGCAATACATTGGGATGTAATTTATTATTAAAAGAAGTATGATGCAAGCGGTACAAATCTAGGTATTTTTTTTAGCAGGAACGATGGAATTACCGAACAAAAAACGCGCCTATTAAAACTGATGTCGAGAATTGCGAATTTCGTTATTCATATAATGGTTGAAAGTTGATAGCAATGCTTGGAATAGATTATTTCGCTTGATATTCATTTATTAAAATACAGACATGTGACGCTCAGTATTACATGCGTTGGAAGCACAGGATTTGCGGAAGCTGGCTCAGGTTCTACTATACAGTTATGTACTTTCAGAATTCAGCACAGTGCATGTGAGCCTACTTTGCTTTACAGACTGGCTGCTCGGAATTGCAAATTGACATGCGCTGGCGGCGATGGTTGTGGCGGTGGTAGTATAGGTGCCCTGCCACCAGAACATATGCTGAATTGCAGACGCAGACGATGGTTGAGGATGATGTTCAGTTCCCACCACCTACCACCAGTTCCTACGAAAAGATACTTTTTTCTATTTTCGCGCATTTGAGTCCTTCTATGAATCTCCAAGGAAGTGCCAGCTTGCGTAATCTGAAAAGCATACTACAACTCTCATTTATCCGAGAGGGCGAAAAGAATGAGGTTTTGAGATCACTGAGGCCTCGGGCGCACGTGGGAGTCGTCAATGCGTTTTTAGACAGACGAAGATGAAAGGAACCAGCACTCACCTGGTAATAAAACTCACATGCAAACCTGACAGCCTGAAATACGAAAATAGAGTTCGGCGATTGAGAACTCAAGGAACACGGTGTTGGCACGCCCACGTTGATGTCGCCGACCAATGTAAAACAGAAAAGTGGAACGTACAGAAAGGGCAAGAGTTGAAGAAAGCTTTAGAATGCATGTACCGCCTCACCTGCTCAGGAGCGACTATGGTCTTGCGGATATTGCTGCAAAATGCATTATTGATTATATGTCACAAGGTAGTAAAGCAGCAATAATCGTAATTAGGTAAATTAGAATGGCTCAGCTATACCCGCACAGCAGCACGAAAATGGCATTTGGAGCAAATCAGTGTTCTCCAAATCCGTGAGCGAAATGCATGATAGTTATGAAGCTGGTAGCTCATACAAGGCTTCTGTGGATATCAAAGCTTTAACAGCCGATGTAAGGCTGTGTTTAAGAGTGTCAATAAAACGTGAGCTTCAATACAATGCTCCGGAAGTAATCTGAAAACTGTGTAAGCCTAGTGTAAAAAACAAGGGTAGAAATACTTCCAGTTTATCTTTTCAACTAAGAAAAAAAAACAGTAGGAGTCATTTTATCCTTCAAACAGTGATTAGGACTACACTCATTTTTGCCTGGTTTTCCAAAATCGAATAGCTGGGGAGATACATAGAAAGTTTTAAACCTACAGTTGAAAAAGATTGCCGAGTATTACTTCTTTTATTTACTTGTTGTTCAGCCTTCGCGGTGGCACACGCCCACAATGCCACCATGCACAAAAACGAACAACGCAGCAAACTTACTGACCTAAACCAGTTACTTAGCTAGGCTACAGGACGAAAACCAGTCCTTTTCTTTTTTGAACAGCAGATCTGTTTAAGTTTGCACTTGGCCCGCTGCCGCTCGCAAAAAAAATACAAAGAAAAGAAACTCATCCGGCAAGCGGCGTAAGCAGAGCGAAGCCTCGCCCAGCTCTGTCCTTATTGCGCGCGCAAGCACCGCTCGACCTTCCCGAACACTCTGCCCAGCGTTACGTAGCGTGGTTTTTCTCGTGGTCTTATCCTCGCAGTTCATTAGCACTGGCGCTGAAGTGGGGGCAAAGAAACCGGTTCTAGCAGGTTGTTGTGCCCGAACGGCGAACACACAATTCCCTGGCTCTGGCGACGCGCTGACGCCTGGCTGCAATTCACGCCTCGGGTCCAGGTGGCCCCCGGCAGCCAGTGTACCGACACGCCCGGAAACGACGCCGCACAGTCGCCCTCCCTTTACCCTCCGCGGCGGATCGGCTGGCGCAACACTTTCACCTCAATTCGTCGAGTTAAAACTGCGGTCAGCCGAGAGTCTTGGTTGGAGGGATATGAACTGTTCGCGTTTGCAACGGATCCCCGGGGAAACAAAAAGCCCGGGCACAAGAGCGAGAACGGTAATCGGCGAGCGGCATTCAACGAGGGGCCCGGACTTCAGGCGCTCTCGCTTTTGTGCGACCAATGTAATCCCTTGTTACTGTTTTGCATATTGCACATTATTGCAGCTTTAACTCATCATGCGCTCGACAACATCGTCGCTCAGCTAGTAAGCTGAACGAGTTACTTGAAGACAAGGATGGAACGGAAGCCCGTCTGGCCGGGACGCATTTTGATCAGGAAAGACAAGGAGGCCGACAACGAGTTAGTTGAGTTTAAAGGAAATTAACGTTTCGGCTCCCACACGGAAGCCTTGGTCACAATAAAATCTTGAAGGAAAATAATCGCCTTATATACGTTCACAACGCTGCGCAGGCACTTTGCGTAGATTGGAGGCAGGGTTCCAGAGTTACCATTCAGCGTGTGTTCCGTCGTCTATATGTGAAGTGATTGCAGTAAACGGCGTGATGTAGCATTGCTTTTATTTGCGAGGACGTGTGCAGCAGATCAGTTGATTGTGCGCGATGGGGTATCGCAGTGCTCGGCAAGGGCGCTTGTCGACACGTGACTCTTGTTTACATCTTTTCGATGTTGCTGCAGGCGCTTTGTAAAGTTTCCTGACTCACCAATGTACACGTAGTGGGAATTTGTACAAGGAATGACGTAGACAACTCTTGGATACTCGTATTTTTGCAATTTGTGCTTCAAGTTCACAAGTGCATGCCTTAGTTTGCGAGACGGCACATGCGCAATTTGCACGTTGTACAAGCGGAGTATGCGTGACAGAGCCTCGCAGATGCCGGGCACGTAGGGAATTGCCACGCGCTTTTGAAGTCCAACGTCGACAACGTGCGCAGGGCGAGCGTGCTAGCGCTGAACAGAGTTGGTGAAGGTCTCAGGATAACCGCACGATAGAAGTCTAAGCGTACTCTTTTATTGTCCCCCACCCGGTCCTCTGGCTGGCTGCAGATCCTGTCAGCTCTGCGGAGAAGGGAGGCGACCACAGTCAGCTTCTGTGCTGCCGGTCCCCGAATGGAAGTGTAGGTACCGGCCGGCGTAAGTCTTCTTTGTGAACAATTTAAAGGACAGCCCACCACCATCACGCTTCACCAGGACATTTAGGAATACCAGACGTCCTGGAATTCCTAGACATCCTATTATGACACAATGCATAACGACCAGATGGGCTTCTGTCACATCCTTGACTTCAAGTACCTTCGCCTGGCGTATGGCCAACCGTGACGTAACGTGACGCAACGAAACGTCACGTACACCATGTCCAGAAAATATCGTCACTATGTTTTTTTAGTCAATCGCTTGAGGGCGATGGTAGGAGGAAGAGCAGGTAGAGTAGAGGGAGGAGGGAACTTTGTTTCTACTCAAGCTACACTAATATTGCCCTACTGCAGATTGATTTTTTTTATTTTTTGTTTTCATGCTTTAAATCTTGGGTACGTGTGATTCTCCGCATTGCTTTTTAGTAAATCGCATTGAGACGTTACAGCGTGGCTGATTTCCAGCGTGATTTGTGTTTTTATAAATATGCCTATTGGAATTTTTTGTTTACTGCGCGACGGCTCCTAACTGGAAAAATCATCGCGATTTAAAAAGTCTTGTAATATTTTGTACTTTTTGTATCTTTTCATTGATATATTTTTGTTCTTTCAGTACTTTTATTGTTTGTTGTTCCTACTTTTTCTGGTTATGTTAGTGCGGTGGACGGCGCTGAGTACTTCTTAGAGTTAACTTGCAACTAAGACTACGACACGACACGCGCGCATTCAGGGACAACCGTAGAACAAGAATTATTATATAGGCATGCAAATATAAAACACGTTACAAACATCAAGACCCGCATTACATGCCCCTTCTAAGCGGGCTGAGCCCATGGTATATTCCACGCTAGCAGCTTCGTTCCGAAATCAACAAAAGATGATTGCATCCGCGCTAAGCTCACCGCGGGCCCTGTTCTTGCCCTGGTGGCAATCGCTCAGGACTCAGGCAGACCGTTAACCCATTTGTGTATGGCCCCGTTACCCGCATCGATGTCGCCGAACCACCGCAAGCTCAACGATGGAACAGCTGTCGACAAGCGGAGACATCCAGGCAAGCGGGCACCACAGCGCGGCCAGCTAATTAAAGGACGGACCCCCGCATGTCTTTGCAAATGATTATTTCCAGACGAGGAGCGCGACATGCAAGGCCATGAGGAAATCCGCCTGGCCGTTGGACTAGAACCTTTCTGCCTAAACCTCTTCCCTGCAATGCAGGTGGTGCTGCAGAATTTTCGCGCACTGGGTTCATGTTTCAAAAATTCTTGAAAGAGGTGGTAGTGTAGGTATCGCACACGTGGCTTGCAGCTTCCTTCGATCCCATATATAGTTTGGTTCATTCCTGGAGGCACCACTAGCCGATCACGGTTGTAGGAACCCACGCTGCCAACCTACGCTTGGACACGCGCGTGTCTTTACGTGCAAGCGTCTAGGCAGTGCGACCAGCGCATCTTGTGGTTCACGCGCCCAAGAAGGCGTCTTGCGATTATCTCTGCGCAGAAGTACGTGCGGTGGCCACGATAACTGCTTATAACTATTTGCGCGCCAGCCCTGAGGACTCTTTCTTGTTTGCAGAGACAGCTGCTGACGACTGCCCTTGACAGTACCTCCGCTACTCAAGAGCCATGAACGGTACCCTGCGAGGCTTGGCCCTTTTGCAAGGACCCTCGGGTCTCAGTGGCCCGCCTGTGACCCCTGCTTCCCACCTCACGGGCTTAACCGTGAGACCCGCTGTGGACTCCGTCCACCTTCCCGCACGGTTCCTGACAAGAGCACCGGCGACTGCAGCTGAGGGCAGCCAGCTCCGGCCGTGAACGCGCCACCAACGATACTTCGGAAGGACCACGCGGCTTAGAAGAGCGTCCCAGGCGCCGGGACTGCAGCCGTATGACATCAAGTGTTTGAGCGGTGAATATACATCTGTGTAGTTGAACACTGCTTCAGCGTATGCTCCTTGCCGGTAGCACCAAGGCCGAACTGCTACATGGTGTACAGTGTGCGCACCGTTTATGAAAACGTTGCAAAATTTTATGCGCGATGCGCCGCCGCCGGCTGAGCTTTAGCTCGGAAGACGAGCAGGGAGCTTTCGGCGCAAGGCAATGCACGTACGGGGAGACATTTAAAGCGCGTAGCTGCACGACAAGTAGTCGCAGGACATCAGTGTCAGCAACTTCGAGGTTTCAGTTTTTTCGCAAATTCAACTTTGTAATTGAATTTGGCAGTTCTTCCCACCCTTTTAGTATATCATACAGCCGAGTGCACAAAGCGAGGGTTTCTTTGGTGAACTGAACAGGGTTTTAAGGTGAGAAATGCTTTCCGTTCCCGTGTTTGTAAACACGGACACCTAGGAGGCACTATCAATTTTTACCGTAGCTAGAATGCGAGTGAAGCAGCCTATGTACAGCGAGTTTGATTAAGCTGCGTGTACATAAATGGTCCGCCGCCATGCGGTGCGAGTGGAAGACTTGTAAGCGCTCGGGTGGCAATAGCTCAGGACTTATGACTTCAACTGCATGGCGTGAAGGCGGCAGTGTGGAGAGCCATTGGAGGCGATGGAGCAGTTGTGGCGCGTGCTTCGGTGGGTGCGGACTACAATTGTTGAAGAATTATTTGCGACTAATTTATTCTCGAGAAAATATGGCTCCGTGGCTGTAACATCTCTTTCGAACACCTAATTAACGATTACATCAGGCGTTGATATTACCGACAGCGAATTTTGCTATGATAAACACATCTGAAACAACATTGCTTTAGGGGTTTGGTTCGAATGAACGTTAAGAGAATGTGCTCCGTTCGATACACTACTCAATTGCTTCAAAGCTATTGCCTTGCGCTTCACACGGAACAAGGCATCAGGCTATCGATTCGATAGAAGCATTCCTACGAAGACGACAACAACCGTGGAAGTGGTCTACGATGCTCAATCTTTACATCGGCAGTCTGGGGTGCAGTTCCGTCCTATACACAATACAAAAATAAAAAAATGAAGATGTCTGAAAGCTGGTTGGCCGTCGGTCACACGTAGTTTTGTATTCGAAATCTCCCAGAGTGTCTTCGAATGGCCCCAAATCTGTAGCCTAAATTCAATGGTGCCACTGACCCATACTAATGCACACGACGGGTGGGTCAAGCTCATCGGGTATGCCACTGCCGTCGCCCGCCGTCGTTTGCTCTGACACGCGGAAGACCGAGAGAATCATGACCACGAGTAGAAGTAACCATGGCAGCCGATCGATACGCCCGAAAGCAATGTTTCTAAAGGGCATCCGACTTGAACCCGGCAACAGGTGCATTATTGACGCGCCATATTTGTCGCTGTTCCGAGGATATGATGTGACTTCAAAAGTCTGCAAGGCAGCGTTGGGGTGAGCGTTCCCCAGGAAAGCACGCACACAGAGCTTCGATAATTTATTTGACGTCCGGTGCCATAATTAGGTGTCCTATGAACACATATTGCTCTAGAGAGCGCAAGCCTTATCAATTATGGGGCGAACGCAGATCCGCTCGGTGGTTGAAGAAAGTGTTTGATGTCGTGGATAATATTCATCTCGAATATATAGAATCGAAAATAAACTTTATCGGAGGAAAATGCGGAAAACAGTACGGAGAGAAAATTATGTATTATCACAGGTGAAATTCGTGAACTAGGCTAAAATTCGTGATCACTGGCTTCTGCTGCCGTGCTCATCCGCCTAATTAGGTCCGTTTTACCAGTGAGTCAGTGCACAAGAAGGCTGTTTTCTATTATTCTTGTGAGGCGAGTGGCGGGTCGTCGTGACATTCGGTCTGTTACAAGCGCCTAACAAAACGTTTTTAGCATTTTATACTTAGGAAGTAGCCTGTATGGGTTGTCTTAGACGTTTTTTTAAAACGTTTATATCTCAGGTGGGGAGGGGGCGGGGGGGGGGAGGCGGCGAAGCACCAAATTCGAGCGGAAGTCACAAACGTTTTATTTTATTGGAATACTGTAATTAAATAAAACTGCAATGATTGGTCACACATGGGACAAGGCGCAAAAGCCGATATTAGGCTCAATGGTTGTACCACATTAGGAAAATTCGGGCTTACGATGAATGCGACACGACCGTAGTCATACCAATATGAAACCAAGGAAGTCAAGAAGGTGTCTTCGTTCTTCACCACAAAAGATTAAACTGTGCCTCAACTGGCCCCAGAAGAGGTTTCTTTAGTAACACTCAACTGCGCATATTTGCGCACGTAAATAATTGTCAAAGGTTTTCCCACTTGTATTCCGCTGAACTTGAAGAACCTCCAAATCTGAGTCGCAGTGCCACAAGGTATCTAGCCACGACGTAACGGGTGCGCTGAATGTTTGACGATGGTGTGCTTGTGTTGTGGAAAGGTTGGACCCGACTATAAGTGCCACGAACGCTAGTGACCCAAAAAGGCACAACCCTGTGTTACGGAAAAAGATACCGAATTATCAACGCGGAATGGGATATGGGTAATGTTTTAAAAATGGTGTTCCTGTTTGTGTCAAAAAGAAGTTCTGTTCTTCAAAAAGGTTCTCTTGTGTAAAAAATAAGAGCGTTTATTTGTTTGTTTATGTAAACAAAAGACAGTCACTTCTGTTTTTTTACGACACCTACTTTAAACTAGGGCAAATGAATTCTACGTCCTGCCGCACTACGTTGCTTTGATATCCGTGCATTTCAGATGATATCCTCACAGATAGGCAAAAAGAAAAATGCATGACGCGCATGTTAGCGACCAGAAGTCTTTCGGGTAATGCGAAATTCCAAATTCAAAACAGCCTGTTTAAGGAAGCCCAGAAAACATAAACTGCCGCTCCAGTTGAATTTACAAGATGAGAAAACATATGATGTCCAGCCTACCTGACTTCTTGCAGTAAAAATGAATCTTGCGCTGAAATTAAATGCAGACAGAGTATGTAGATGAGGGAAAAAAGGTTTAACAGCATGGAAACTGGGCGAGTGGGTTTCATTCACCGTGAAAACAGGTCCGGAAAAGACGTTGACCACGGAACAAAATACATAGGACGACGCGCTTCCTGTGTATTTCTTTCATGGTCGACGTCCTTCCCGTACTTTTTTTCACGATGAGAAAATGGCCTCGCCATAATAAAACTGCCTTTGAAACAAACCAAAGCGGAAAACGGAATTGTAATGTGTTCGGACCTGAATCATTAGAATATGCCAAAACATCGGAGGTAACAAATTATTAGCAATTTTGTTTCACTTTCGAGCTAAGAAACCATCGCTACTTGCAGGGCTTTTGTCACGAGGCGCGCACAAATATTTGCATTTAGACAAAGCCCCTCGCTTTAAAATATGCTCCCCTCGGTACTATTAGTATTAGTCTCTTGGGAGCACAATGCCGCAAGCGTTGCAAAGATTTTCGGTGGTACCCTGCTCAGAAAATTTTTTGGTGTATAACAAAGGTGTACAAGAATCGAATTGTTAAAAGGCACTATGTGAAATCAACGCATTTCTCAGTAGAAGCAATTTCCCTTTCAAGGATCTAGACGGCTTCACAGCATCGATAATGGGCGTTAGATTTGGTAACAGGATTTCGAAGAACTTCGAATCAACCATAGCTGCCCTACTTTCTGGTCAATATTGGGGCATATTACATAGCCGCTGATTTTTGAGCCAAGAAGAGGGATAGCATTTTTTAATGGAACTGAAGCAATTTGGGTTTGATACACTAGAGTGCTTTGGCGCCCCACACTGCCGTGGTTGGTAGCGATATAATAAAGATTAAATGCGAGCACTGTTAGAAAAGAAGTGTATACCCACTTGCACACATGCACGCACGCACGCACACAAACACACACAAGCGCACGCACGCACACACACACACACACGCACGCGTACGCATGCGCGCTGACAAGGCTATGTTTAAAATGCCGACACAAAAGTCATATCGTGATCTATGAACGTAAACAAAACTGGCTCCAATCCACGTTCGAAAGCAAAGCTGTACGAGATACCCACAAGAATTTCCCTTGCGACGTCACTTGAAGTCACACTCGTGGCTCTACAAAGAGTGAAACAAGAGATTCTGCCAGCCGTTATCCAGAATTCGCAGGAGCAGCGTCCCGAAAGCCGAAGCGTCGGCCGCACCTGGGCAAGAGAGGCGGACGCCGCCGCTGAAGCCCAGCCGTGCGTCGGAAGAAAGAAAAAGGCGAGGAGCGCCATTCGAGGGGTGAGACAGCAGCTTCGGCCTCCGCTCTCGTAACCTAGCCATCCTGCGGGCTCGCCATGTGCTAGCTTGGTGCTACACCACTACGCTTTGCCCCTCAGACTCCCCTTCGTCTGAAACTACTTCGCTTACAAGGCGACGTTACCGCTATCAGGCTCTATTTGCCTATATTATGCTGTATTAATCCGCAGGTTTACTTCACCTAGGTCGAACCATATTCGACGTGCCTAATGCCAGGTCCAATACTTATCGGTATTGCGACATTTGCAAGCTGCTTCCAAATGTGGCGCAAGGAGTCAGACGTTAGCGCTGCAGCTTTGGGCGACGAGCAACGCGTACTACGTAGAGTATCCTGAACCGCACCACAGCGTTCTAGAGCGCGAGCGTGAAACACTTGATTCACCCGAGAAGAGTTCAGAGTAAGGTCCCCCTCCCAGCCCCTTCACAATATGCGCCATCCGCTAGACGCGAGAAACAGTGAATACACAGTGCGTTTTAATGCATCTCCTGCAGCACTGACCACATTCTACACCTCTCGTCGTAGCTACAGACTACAGGCACCTTTAGCGTCGACCGCCTTTCCCAGCTTGCTCATCGAGTGGTAATGGTGATTTATTAAGAAAGAAGGGACGAGAAAAGAGCCGGGGACATTGTTGAACTCAGTCGGGAGTCACCCTCATACAACCCAGTCCAGGGAAGGGAACTGGGGTTTCAAAGGATAGGAAGAGAGAAAGAGCCTCGACGCGGCTTCGCCTTTCACTCGGTACCCTCCCTTTAACGCGAGAGTGCTCAGCCGGGTCCGCATAGCAGAACCTGATCGACCACCTTGACGCTTCTATCGACACACTTTGGACGTCCTCATATTGCCATCGCGGCCATGCTCTCCTGATAGTACCCCCTCCCCCCCTTATCCACGCGCAGTACCTGCTCGTTAGCAGTGTCGAAGCTCGACTATTAGATGGTACCATCTAACTTTGCAGCAGCGCGCCCGTCGCTGCGCTTCCTCACCGCAAGTATTCGCGAACGTGGCCTCCCTTTTCGCGAAACGTGGCTCCCTACCTGATCGCGTTTTTTCAGATCATGAATTGCTTTTCCTGCTTACGCCTCCTTTTAGATACGGGTGCCGTGGTCAGTGTACTCTCGGCCCACCAATGATGACGGCACTGTGTGTCCCGTGGACCTACTGTTCCGTGCAGTGACCTGCCAACTCCATCATATGTTGTGCGGTCCGTCACTCTCGTCTCCGGATTGCGTCACAGGCTTAAGTCGATAGTCATCGTAGCCGATGTGAATCAAGCCATTTTCGGCTCCGGCCTCCTGACCCGTTTTCGCTTAAATGTCAGCATTCGCAACCGCCTCAACGCTGAAAGCAAAAAATTACACCATCTTCCCGGGGGAACTGATGAGGATGCGAAGCATCGTGGCGGTTCCGTGTGGTTCCATTGTGTTGCATGTTGAGTGATCTGGTTTTTACTAGCGCCAGAGGGAATTGCGTCCGGGTCCACACCGGTGGCAAAGGAACGCAAGTGCTGTTGTGTTACGGTGTAGGTGGTTCTCGAGGCGCCGAAACTCGTCCATCATGTTCTTGTCGATGTTGCCTCTGTGATAGAATCGGTAGTCTCCGTCAGCTTTGGTGAGGTAACGGTTGTTGACATTGGTGCACCGGCTGAGAGCAATGTACACGCCCTCCTCTTCGCAGCTTTGTCTTCTCGTTCTTCTTCTTCTTCGGCGGTTCCCCTACGGGAAGATGACGATGGTGGTTGAACGCGAACCTATCTCGTGATGGATTCTTTGGTTGGCCAATTCCTAGGGGCATCCTGCCACAATCAGCATCAGAGGCGCTGCGGACGGGGCTGGTTGAGCTGCAAGGCGCGTGGCGCTTCCCACCACAGCTTTCTCACGGGAAATTCAGCATCCCCCTCTAAAGTTTTCAGTTCGTCGTTTCCGTTGACGTTCAGCTTCGCGTGCCTACGTTATATCAGTAGCTTCTTGACGTAGATTGAATGAGTCAAGGACATAAGGCGCGTTCGTAGCAACTTGCTCCTGTCCCGGATTTGTAGCGTAGTGGGAAGAGTACCGCGTACCTCCCGTTGCGGCCAAAGAGTCGTGGGATCGAAACCGGGCGCCGCCTAACTATTTCTTTTTTTATAGTGTACTATCGCGGAGCTGTGGGTGTAAGGAGGAGAGTTGCGCATGCGCAGTGAGTGTGTGGACGGCGCCGCCATCAACGACGCAGGACAAGGCGAGCCTAAGAAATGCTCCGCATTTAAAACACGCCTATCCAACATGGGTATCCTACCTACAGTATCTTCACCGATATCCCCGCGATTATCCCGGCAGGTTCATACGGACGATTCCTCCATAGCTTGCATGAGATTAGGAGTCACTGCAATTTTAAAGCAGTCCACAAGCCCAGTGCAACCAAAAACCATTGTCAAGCAGGTCCAGCAGTGCAACTAGACCGCGCTGCCCCTCTTCGGTGAGTTTCTGGAGATGTATACTCGAATTAGGGTACGTATATACTGAAACTCGGCATAAACCCCGAATCGTACAGCAACTACACGTCTTCATTGCACCCGGTCTCCCCAACTCTCCACGACGGCTATTCTCCCCGACATAGAAGTTTTCACTGGGCAACTTTGACGGCAGCAAGATCTTTAGCCAAGTCGAAATTTTCACAGCGCTACACCAAATCCGTGTTGTGCCTGCCGTTATCCGGAAGACGCCCATTACTGAACCCTATGACCTGTTGTGTGCGCTCCCCCTTTGGACTACGCAATGCGCTCAAACTTTTCAGATTCCTTGCTAAGGTGACGCGTGGCCTCCCGGCTGTATATATTTATTTATTTATTTATTTATTTATTTATTTATTTATTTATTTATTTATTATTTATTATTTATTATTTATTTATTTATTTACCTCAGGTTACGAATACTACAGACAAAAGCAGCAAAAGAACAACAATGAACAGTACGGATAGCAGCTTCTTACAAAAAGAGGTTAGATATGGCTGAACAAAAGCCAGTCTCATCGGAGATTTCAGCTAAAGAACGAGGAAGGTGATTCGAACTTGCTCCGGAATATTTATTCCCTCTACTGGCCAGACGTTCTCCTATCGCCTCGAGCGTGCGACATCATCGATGACCGCCGAGCTTCACGCCATCAAGGAAGCTGTACGCTACATTTGACGCCAGCAGCCAAAGCAATGGACTGTTTTCACAGACTCGAAGGCGGCTCTCCAAAACCTGCAACGCAGCGACTGCTTCACCCTACATGAACACGCCTCTCGCAACATCACATACCTGCACCACCTTGCCAACGACGCTGGACACTGTATAACGTTTCAGTGGCTTCCCGGTCACTGTGGTGTTTCAGGAAATGAGAAGGCGGACGAAGCTGCTCGCAGGGGCCTGGAAATGCGCAATGTGAAGAAGAATTTTTAGATGCGACTGCATCTCATTCACTCGCCTTGTCCCTGCATCCGGCGTTGTCGGCGTTGTTGTCGTCGGCGTCCGCCCCTCCCCCATTCTCCTCGCCGCGCGAGCTGCGCTCTCCGCCGCTCACCCCCTCTCCTCTACGATGCCCCTCTCTCGCGAGGGGCATTGGATGGATTCGAATGGATTGGCTTGGTTTGGATTAGATTGGATTGAATTGAATTGGATTGGATTTGGATTGGATTGGATTAAAGTAATTGTGTTGGATTGTGTTGCGTCATAGGCCGGGCAGCACGCACAGGCGCCGGTGCGTCCCCTCACCGTTATGCGCGCTATAAAACGCGGGGCCTGCGCCACTCCGCTCCATCGTTCCAGCACCGTTCCTCCGCTGTCCAACGCTGCAACGTGCACCCCCTATGCGTCGCATCTACACAGGGGTTCCCGCGAGGGGACGTGGGAGTTTTTTAAATGCAGAGCATTTCAGTAACTCATGATGTCACCCGTGTTGTCCCTTTGTAGTCCGCACCGTCGTTGTCCGCACCCCTCCCCCTACACTATATAAACAAAATACTATCCGGCCCCTGGTTTCGATCCCTCGACCCTGCGGGCGGAACGCAATGTGCATGGTGCTCTACCACTGCGCCACAAAGCCGACACAAGAATTGGACTGCTACGAACGCGCCTTATATCATTGACTCATTCAAATTACTGCTGACGAAGCGCTCTCTCGTCAGCAGTTGCCACAAGTGCAACAAACATTAACGTAAAGCAAACTACTTAACGTCGTGCGCCCCGGAAATGCTCTGCCTTTGATCGTGCCCCTCGCGAGGGGGATGTTTCACTGCATTCACCATGCGAACAGTTTGCCACGCTTTAGTTTCAGTTCTTTCTTTGCTGGGGTGCCGACGAGCGGCGCCACCTCCTCGCACTTCGCCGCGGGAGGATCCGCGGCGGGGGCGAGAGATGGCGCTGGCGTCTCCGCGGCCGCGTCTGCGGCCTCCGCGGGCACCGGCGCCGGCGCGGGGTCATCGCCCTTCTTTAAAAGTTTAGTTCGCACACCACGCAGGAACAATTTTTTCAATAAGCATGATGCCACAACTATGGCGAAGGCGCTCGTTTTAATTGAACGGAACCGTCTATGGTCCCTTCCAGGTCACCACCATGCCTCCCTACGCTACATAGACCCTGAGCTCAGGATGAGGCTGCCAGAGGTATTTCTGCGCCGATTAGAGACTTATACCACCGACTTCGTCTCAACGCAGCACTTACGAAGGCATACCTTTTCGGAGTTGGTGTCACCAGAAACCCTTACTGCGACAAGTGCGGGTCGCCAGAAACCATGAAGCATTTGCTGCTGGATTGTTCTGCATATATACACGCAACATGCAGCCTTGCGCAGAAACTAGAGCGCCTCAGCCCAGGACCAATGACCTTGAAAGTACTTCTTGTTCCATGGCCATCTCCACCAGCTCAACGCAAAGTACTGGAGGCGTTGTTCGACTATCTGGACAAGATTGGCGTCACTGTTGTGATTTAGAGTTTAGAAGATAGACTTTGTAATCCCACTACTCACGAACTGACTGTCATTTTCTTGTTATTTTTCTGTCTTCTTTTATTTGTTCTCTTTCTTCCTCTTTCTTCTGCCCTGTAATCTATGGGGCTTTTTCTTTCTCCCTCCTCCTTCTCCCGCCGAGAAGCATGTCGGTGTCGAAATCCCGGCAAACATCTCGGCTTTCTCTTCTAATAAAGAGCCTTCTCTCTCTCTTGCTGGGGACAAACGAATCAAAACACAGGTTTGTATGACCCGATGGAACGTGAAATTCGTGCTGAAGGTCGATGCGGGGCGACCTTCAAGATTGTCTGGACGCAAAACATTTTGCATTTTCGAGAAGAGGCAAAGACGGATTTGACTATATAGGTGTATCACTAACTAGGTGTGCGGCGACAATTTAAAAGTATGAAACCCACTGCTCGATTCTGGACGCTTTCTCACTCGGCAAGGGGTGACACCGTGTTCGGAACCCAGATGTTTTCTGCATGCTCCAATTTTGAGGATACTATTGTCTTATAAAGTATATATTTTAAGGAAGTAGTAGCCTGATTAAGGTTTCGCCGGAGAAATTGCGATGTGCGACTTGCGCTGGTGACAACATGACAAGGTGAGTATGACAATATGGTGTAGATGATTTATACACGCCTAGGTATTTTTTCTACGAGACAGCGTCAACGTGGACACTGTTAATAAAATAACCGATTGTCTGGGTTGTAATTCCAGGGATGCGCGTGTTTTCACATTTATTAATATTTAGTTTGCTTTACCACACAATTTGTTATAATCGATAAAGAATTACCCGAACCATTTTTGCGCCAAACTTCTCTGGTGACGTCAAAAAGAAATTCGTTTACTTTCGGCAGGCTTGAGGCGTTCCTGAAGACCGTACACAGACACTGCAATCGTGACCCCTGAATTGTTCGCGGAGACTTCAATATGCAGCCCCTCGATTTATTAATTCAAAGGTTGAGAACAGGTTGAAAGCGCTATATATTTCACGCCAAACTTTGAGTTTTCGGTTTCATTCTATTGTGTTTCGGGTTTATGCCTTCCCTATGTACGGATTGCCTGCGTCCACCTCTTCCTACTCTAATGTTCTCTTCTTTCATACTATTCGTCGGAGATGAATGTCGGCACAGAACTTGTTTTTTTTCCTTCGGCCCTCTCTGGAAGCGAGGAACGCTTCGGGCTCGGCTTTCATTTAGGCAAAGTGCACGGGTTCGAAATCTCCAATCGATGCCAATACGTAAGGCCTGAGCACCCCTCCGTTCCGTACTCGGAACTTCTTTCGGCGCCACTGCAATAAGCTCTTGTCGGGTCTCGAATTTCGCCCCAGCGGGCAGTTTTCCATTTGGCATCATATTTCCGACCCGGCCGGACTGAAGCATGGCCACGTGGCTCTCCCTAGCACCTTCGCTGTGTTATGCAGTATTGGCCCGCCCATTCCACCGACGATTGTCTCGAATCCTCCTCATACTTTTTCTGCACTCTTGCCATTCCTAGCAGCGTTACTCTTTTAACATCGTGGATTGAGGAAGCTTTTGGAGAAAAATGAATTTATGCTGAAGTTTTGACCACGTGTTCACCGGAAATGCGAGTGGATCTATCTAAACATAGCTCTCGATACTGTTGCATTTCATTTTATATCGCAAGATCGGGTTTCCGGATGTCAAACTCCTCGCTGAAGTGAAGCGTGCGGCATCGGAAACCGGGTGTTTCCAAATAGACGGGGATGACCATGATCATTCTTTGTGACACGTGCGCATCCACTCCTTGCGTGTTATAGGCGCAGGTGGCCACACCCGAAAACCTTGGGGATGTTAATCCAGCCAGACACTCCGTACACCTTCTTATTGAGCAGGATGAATCACTCTGACAATCTAATCCCGAATATATCTCGGTGTATCTGTAACACCGATAGCAGAACGAAGAAGCAGAATAAACACCGCCTCATGCATGGTAATGAACAGTACGCTTTATGCAGTGCGCCGGAGCAAATTAATGAAAAAAAAATACCGGGCATTTGAGCCTGCCTAAAGTGGCGGCCAGTAAAGATGCATCACGTACACATCCTACATAAGGTTAGAGGTTGTACTCATGTTTATGTTTCGAACATTTGGTAGTGACTGTGCCTTTTTGATGTCCAATAAAATTTGTAAGGAATAAATTCTTTGTAAAGCAGGCAAAGAATAGGCTGTCTGTGTCGCTCCTGTATGAGCACATATTTCACCAGCAGACGGCAATTTTATATAATTTGAAACTTCACCTGGAGCGTAATTCGATAATTATTACGAGTACACAATAATCAGCGAATTGATACTTGTTTTTTTGCTTCCCATTTTCATATATATTGGCTCGAGCCATGTATTGGCTTTGTTTGTACATGCTTAGTGTTACCACCACGGCCCCGCGGGGCTGTGTTATCTCTTTGCCAATATAAACGCTTGTTCCTTTCTTTATTTCTTATGCCACACTGGTTATCTCATTTGATAGGGAGAGCGTTTCACCCTAACGGTCACTAGACTAGAATAATCGCCTTTGATCAACTGTGTTTTCGATGTAATTCGACTGTTCGAGGAACACTCGCGCCGAAAGATAAATGTCCCGCAGAGCTGATGGCGCGACATTCGATTTACCGACACTCGCCTCCGTACGTGACTTCATTGACTGCTGCTTCGCCGCCTGCGCATTTTTTTTTGTGTTGTTACGGGAGCACAAGTTCGATCCAATAAACTTGTTTCTCTTTCAAGACAACTGCGTCATCTTTCACTTCGTGACAATATTTCGTTGAGAACGGGTTGATAAAGCAACAGTTACAGGTGTTTTCTGCAACCATACTCCTCAGGTAGACGTTTGTGTATTCACAGCAGACGTAAACTCTGTTAAGTTGACAACTTTACTGTAAACTAACCAACCACGACAAGTAAACGAATCTGGGAGCAGCGATAAAGTCATGACAGCAAATCTTATATAAGTGCTGGACATTTGCGATAAAGTTGGGTTCACTGTAGGTTCTTTTTAATGGCATACCGTAAATGCACAATAAATTTCCCGAAACCGTGGTTACAAGCAGCTCCTCAGTAAAAGTTAGCGTAATCATCGGAAACGGCTTTGGCATCTCATGGGACCCCCCATGACTATGCACACAGCACGTCTTCGATACTCGAGCCAAGAGCTTATGTAGCCCCAAACTCATAGGACACAAATCACAACTATGTGTGGTCCGATACGGGAAGATTGCTCGGCGGAGCATAGCCTGGGCTCGGGGTAGGAACAACCAGAGACGCTCCCACGCGAAGTCACCTACCAACCTCTGCAGGAGTGTGCTGGGCTTGGCTAGTTGGCGAGTACAACGCAAAGCTTTTGATGAAAACAAGCCAGAGAGCGACACATAAACAGTTTGTCTGTGTCCTTCCTATGTATGTTGCCTGGTTTGGAGCTGTATTCACAAGGAGCCAGTCTCTACTGCCTAAACCTTCTCCAAAATGCGATTCACACCACCACAGAAAAAAAGAAGTGACCCGAGAGTTGAAGCACTTGACCAGCTTCTTTCAAAAGATTCCACAGGAGAGCTTGCCGATGTGGCTGATAGAATAGAAACAGGGTAACTGCGGCTCCAGTTGCCACTCGTTACATAGATTAACCTAAGGTTAACACCTCTTAACCCACAATCATGATAGAATCGATTGTGCAAGCGGGAGACCTAGCCATCGGATTGACCACGCACTCATCCGTCATCACCGACTCCAAAGGCCATGCCGAAGTCAATCGGCTAGTAAAGCTTTTCGAACACCAGTGCATATCTCTAGCATATAACCTACATTTCATAATCTACAAATATTAGTATGACTCTCTACTTAATCCGCATTCATGGTACACGACACTGTCAATGTGCACGGTCGCGTTTTTAAGAATCTCGCCTCGGGGAAGCACTATGCCACCTTGAGTAAGAGCTAGTTGTTATTCACCCAGTTATTTGAACTACAGACGATGACATTCATCATTGCCCAAGCAAGTTTGTTGAAACAAAAGGAAAACACATTACCGCGACTTCTAACTGAGATATTTACTCACGCCATAGGAATAAAAGTTCTCTCACCCTAACGATATTCCCGAACAATGAACGTTGTTTGGGAAATTAGGCCCACTCACATCACATTATGGGGATGAATAATCAGAACCCTGATTTATCCTCACCCGGAACACTTCCGTAAGCAGTGGAATAACCGGTTTTCAAACTCCTTCCTTATCGACCAGATCTCCCCATGCACCAAGCATCGGGTGCCAGGACCACAAATTAGCGATAGACGCAGAAGACACACGGCAATTTTTTTCAACAACTTTTTTGTTTGTCCCCGTGCAGGAAATAGAAACACGTTCTACGACAACAGGTGAAACAGGGAGGCACGGGTGACATAATTGTTGAAGGTTGCTTGGAAGCAGATGGAAAGCGTACTGCGGCAGCATGTTAGCAGTTTAAGGCAGAAGACATACTTTTGCATTGTATTTAATAAAGGCACTCCCCACAGAAAGTGTTTATTACTCATTTTTTGTTAGAATTTCTCGAATTTCGCGCAAGTACTCCTCGTATATATTCACCATACTGACTCCACCATAAAAACAAGTAGTACATTTCGCTTGCGTGGTGGAGATGATTATATTAATTCGAAAAAATGATAAAAACGTCCCACTGCAAGCAGCTCTTAATAAACAGAAACATCCCAAGTTCTCATGGTTGCATGGTAATCCCCAGTGGGGGATGCTCTGAAACTATTTAAAAAGAAGAGGAAGACCAGCAATTTGAATTGAGCACCAAAGAAACGGCCCAATAAGGAGTGCCCCGCATTCAAATCGCCGTCGGAACCAAATATGGAAGATGGCCACGTTTGGCACAGGCGGCACAGCCAATACGCGAGTACTGTGACGGAGGAGAGGGGAAGCGAAGCCGAGAACCAATAATCGCAAGGAGGAGATAAGGTGCCGCAAGAGCATGTGATGTGTGACACTGGCGGGACACCGACGCCGCAACCCAGGCCTGGGGGGAAGCGTACGGACGGCAAAGCAGTTCCAGGCTCCTCATCGCACCGTCATCGCACCGCTCATTCAAAGCTAGATGGCCCCCACAACGCCTGCTTCGAAACTCTTCTAGCGCCATATTCCAGACTCTCCTGAAACCAAGGGCTATATCTTCGAATGCTCTGCCATGGTGGATGAAGTCAGTAAGCTCTGATCTCACGAAGGTTCAGCGCCAGCGACGTGTCTCCGCGACGTCTCAACAAGCTCAGCTGCGCTAAAGCCCCGGCAGACCGGGCGCATCAGATCAATGTCACGACAAACGGCAAGCGAGTAGGCGTAGTTCTTAAGTCCGTAATGCGTTTGCGGGGGAGGGTTATACTCTTTCCGCTTTAAGCTACGGCGGACGAAGCAAGTCATTTTATGAATTTCTCGCTGAACGCGTGCACTACTGCCAACTCCCGTCCACTCGTGAGGATGCGTGCCTCATTCGCAGGCTCAACCTCTTCACTCCCCTCCCATCATTTTCATCACCGCATCTATCGGCGCCCTGCCTATCCTTTCTGTCCCGCCTGTTCTTCCTACCCATCCAACCCCTCAATTCTTATTGGGACTGCACCCCGCAATTTCTTGCCCCATCCTTCGCCTCCATCACCTCCTGGGAGCTCTGGATGTGTCCCCAGCCGACAGTAAACATCCAGGCTGCGCAGGAAGGTCTCTACAAACACGTGCACCGGATCCGCACGGGCATCCTGGGACCACTACGTGGATCCGGTGAATTGAACTTTCAAATTAGGACCAGGACTTGGGTGCTGCGGAAAATAAAAGTTTGCTATTTGTCTCTCCTCTGAAACAATGCATAAAAAGCGATGAACCAATTCTTATGAAAAAAAAAACAGTCCCGCTACCTTGGGGTTTGCGTTCATTAAACGCTATTCCACAACAAAGCCATGTGAGTCAGTTGCACTGACCTATTTCAGCCGACAAAGCAGGCCGAGTATTTGGTGATAATCGCCGTAACGTAAAAGAGTCGTCAAAACTGCGACCTGTATTCTTTCGGGCATCCCCTGTCACGCTATACGTTTCCCAGACGGAAGCGTGGCTGAAGAAGAATGAGCATCACGCCGTAATTAGCTAGGCGCTATCAGGGGCCCGCAAGTTTGGTGACTGCTTGTAAACAACCACGGCACTGTGGAACTTGTAGCTGTTTTCCCACAGGGACGCATGCTCCTCGTTCCTTTGAAAGCGAAATTAGTGGTGGGAACCCCTGACACACGCCCGTATATTTGAGGCATCAAGATACTTAGGTTCCGCAAAATGCCACTTCCTGGGAAGAAAACTGTCATAGCAAATTGCAAGGCAATCGTCAGTGGCGAAAATTACACCTTCCGGCTAGTCCACCACTTTCTCTTTATATTGCCTTATTTCGATGAGTCCGCCTCCCAGCAAGAGCCCCGTGCTCTTGTTTGTCCTCAGTGTGTCAAAGTCACTCAGGAATAGCCCTATTCTTGTTGTGAGTGTCACACCCCGGAATGCGGAGAAACAATCTCTGGCGTCACTGTGAAGCGCATGAATGTAGCTTTCAGGCTGGTGTGACGTACTTTCGGCGTCAAATGAAACGCGAGCACGAAAACATGATCCCCAACGCACAATTGGCGCGACTGCTTTCCATGCAAGCCAAAATGACGCGTGACTTAGTTACAAAAGCAAAGTCCGAAAATGTGGATTTTCATATATACCAATAGCGTGCTATTATATGAACCGAACAAACAGTATTTTTCAAGTTTGCACGTTCTAGTTCATATTTTCGTGTTCGCGTTTTATTTGACGCCGATAGTACATTTTGTCTAGACTTCAGAGCTTTTCCGTTGGGCTTGACTAATCAGAACAAAGCGTTGAATAATTGTGTTTTTTATATGGTGTGACTTATTGTTTGTGCCAACCCTCCAATACTCTTCTCTCAGTTCATTCGGACATTTTCATGCCGTGCGCTACAGAGGTTATCTTCATTAGGGGGAACGGGCGACGTTTTACCACCTCTGTCCCTGCGGAAAAAAAAAGTTATTAGCCTGCTCGCGCTTGGCAGTATATTTCTACCTCGTCTTTCCTTCCATGTTTCGCGCTTTACACGTAGTTTATAGGGTGCCAAAGTAAGCCCTACTCTGCTAATCTCAGCGAATATCAAAATAAAATAACACAGAATACACGCAACCCTAGGTTTAGGTCTAGGTCGTCACCTCTTGTAATCAAACCTGCAAATTTCTTGTTGGCTACACAAAGCATCATTGTGTGATGTGGGCATCTGAGAATGAAGCGACGCATCCCTATCAGCTAAAAAACAATTTAAAAATTATGCACCCCTCCTTCTAACTAGGAGGATAGATTAACGCGAAGCTTTCTCGTAATAGATTCCTTGGTTGTCATATGAGCATGGACTTTGCGTCGCAGACACTTTAGACTTTGATTCGTTGCGCTTTGACTTTGACCCTTCACCGTTTCATTTCGAAGGAAAAAAGCTTTTCGATCACTCATCCTCATCGTGAGACGAAGGGGGCATGATGTTTGTATAATTTTTCACGTCCATGTACCGCTCTCCAAATCCAAACTGTTCCAACGTGTCGCAATGCAGCACTCAGATAGACGTCGGCTACATAACGCGAGGGACTCAGGTTCAGATCCCACCACGGGAAGTGTTAATTTTCTTCACTTCATCCTCGACTATCATCCTCGTCAGTAAAACTTGGCTTCCCTGCAGCGCCTTTTCAATGTGACATACGTCATCAGTGGGACATACAAAGCTTCGCTTTAAAATCACCACATGGCTGCAGACAACATAAAGCGAAGCTTTATACTTTTGTATATACACAAATTTGTCTTGCAACGCATCCAATTTGGACGCTTCGATTTCGGCCACTTGATGCACCGGTTGCACGGCAGAAAAATAACGAACACCAGATCCCTTCAGGAGTATCAGTGGAGAGGATATTCCCAGTAGAAGTTTTTGTTGGGAGACCGCCCTTCGCGAATATATTATCCCCCTCCCCGCCTTTTCTCGCAGGAGTGCGCGAAATAACAAAAACTGGCCCCCACATTCTCCCTTACAGTGAACTAAGACTTTTATTCAAGAACAAAGAAAATGAAGACGTGGCAACTATTTAGACAGAAGCCTCAGCCTTCCAGAAACATACACAGCTGGGAGCTCATGAACGTCCGGCGTAAAATGATGTTCTTCGTCCCCCGGACTCCGCCACATTAGGTTCCCTGAGCAAGTGAACTCAAAGCTCGAACCATATTTGTTATATACGAAGGAGGGTCTTTCTGTAAGTTGGATTATAGGCGACAACATCGCATGTGTCAACTTAAAAGGCGTCAGAAAGCGTCAGAACTGGCGAAAACATGGCCCATCTGGAGAACTCCGAGATGTGGGTACGACATTAGGCGTTAGCGCGCGGCATCCTTAGGAAGCTTGTGCCCACAAGCGGCGTTCATATTTTCGAAGCCGAGAGTAGAGCGAAATTATTCCAACGCAGGGTCCGTTGTTATTTATTTTCAGTCATTTTGTCGCCGGTATTGTCTGACCCTTTTTGTACCCCCAGCCCCGCAGCTATTGATCAAAAGCAGTCCGATCTATGTCATGCGGGGGAGGGAGGGGTTGTACATGAAACGTCCTGCAACCCGTTTCAGGGAATTCCGGGAGCGCCGTAAGCAACCGCTCGAAAAACGTGAGGCGAGATCCTTATCCTGGGAATTTCGGCAAAGTGCCAAAACTCGTCGAGCAAACAATAATGAGACGGAGAGCGGCGCCCCGATTTTGCTCCACGAATAAAATGTATTAGTTATGACCGATTTATCCGAAGTCATGTAGAGAGTACTTGCTCGACCAAACTATAGTTGTGATGCTTCAGTCTATAAATTCCCCTTCATTTCAAGAGTTCCGCAAGAAAGCTTTTGTGGGTCCTTGTTGGATTCAGTTCACGTAAATCACAATGTTACGTTATTAAGAATTCCGTAAAGGTACGTGGTTTGGCGAAGCATGTTTGGTTCTGGCAAGAGAATTTCTCGGGATGACCAGATCTTCTTATCTTTAACCTTCACGTGTATACAACTATGGTGCTATGAAGGGGAATTGCTTTTTCTTTTATACATAAATGATATTGTAAATGTCATCACCCCTTCTGATACAAATTAGATTATTTGCAGACGGATTGTGTTTTGTTCCGGTTATTAACTCTCTCCCGATTTGATCAATGAACTTTAATCTCAAACCTTCATAATATTCATCAATGGTGCAACGAGTGCGGGAATGATCCTTAATGCAAGAAAAGAGTGTCTGCATCTGCGTTTGAGGAGGGGTACGGGTAGAAGTTCCACTAAATAATATGCACCAGCTTGGGTCTTCTACTCTAGGAGAGGTTACAAGCTACAAATACTTGGGCCTCTAACTATAACTAGTAATTTGTCTTGGAACTTGCATGTAGACAACATATGTCCAGCTTCCTTTCGGAAACTTGGTTTTCTATGACATAAACTGCGTACCTGTCCTGCCAATGTAAAGCTTTTTTGTTATTATTCTTTTATACGACTAAACTGGAATACGCTAGCGTTGTATGGGACCCTACACTAAGCTTAATATTAACCAAACTTGAGCGGGTTCAAAGGAAAGCTGTTCGTTTTTATATATTCAAAACACTTACCATCGGATTCACCTTCCGCGCTGATGTCTGCAAACGACATTCAGACCCTTCAATCCCGCAGACGCGAACAACGGCTGGATTTCCTTCAATTATTGCCCTTAACGGTAAACTCGCCATCGATTCATCGCCTTACTTATCTTTTCTATCAACAAGGAACACACGGACATCATCATCCCCATATGCTAACCCCATTTTTTGCGAGAACCGATGCCTTTATGTATTCTTTTTTTCCGCGAACAGTGCCGGACTGGAACAAGTTACGCGAACCTCATTTATTGTAACATATGTAGAATAAAGTGTATTGTTTTTTGTTTGGCGCACGTTACTACTTGTGTTGTAGAACAAGTGTAATGTAGCGTTGTAAGAACCAGGTGTGTTGTTGCAACGCATAGCGAAGTGTATTGTGGTGTATAGAACGAAACGCATTGTTGTTACATAACGAAGTGTATTGTAGCATGTTAAACAATAGTTTTCATTTTCGTATATGATGTACGTCATTACTTTTGTGGTATGCGTGACGAGTCCTTCCTGCTTGGACCCGTTAGGGTCCGCAGTATGTATTTAAATAAAAAAATACGAAGTTTGTATACGGAGGTGTAGCTAACAAAAAGGGTGTGCTACACCGTTTCTGTGTAACCTTTCCTATTAACGCTGAACCTACTTGGCAGTATGCAATTATTAAGGAGTCACCATCCTGCATATTTGGTGCTGGAATGAAAAAATCTCTACCATGCGCAGATCAATCTTTCGCCAAACCTAGGTGTGGTATTTCCTTGCAACGTAGCCTCAGATGCGCCTCTCATGACGTTAAAGTGTTTCTTGAAGCTCGCCAGCCGGAGTTGCTAAGTAGAAAAGACATTGTGCAGGTGCCGAATTCTATAAAAAAGGGGCGCCGTTTTGAAGCGAACATGGTACTTGCATGCATATGCATTATTGGACAGGGCGTCACTTTGCCTGCTGGGCAAAGCGGGCCACCCAAAGCGACGCCCCAATCCATGAATACATGCATTTTGCGTTTAATCACCGCGTGTCCGCAGAAACACCACCCCCTTTTTTAGAGAATTCGGCCACAACTTAGCCAAAGGAGGCGTGCTGGATTTTAACATCGTCCACCGTTTTTTCAGACAAAGTCGGAAACAAAAGCTCCGGTTGGTTTGACATTGCGGCGTGCGTTTATACATCTTCAGATGGCCTGAATTATGCCGTGGACCACCCATACTACGCATCTCATACCAAAGGTGCACGACTTATGCGGGTAATACCCAGAGCAGCCATATATACCACGCAAGTGTTTCCAGCTCTGTCTATAACGGAGCTTTTACAATTTTCTCTTCCATGCAATCTAAAGATCTTCAAGGGGCACAGAAGTATGTACACTCTTCACACTGTAAAAGCACCTGCATTCTATCGCTTTGCTAAGTCTTTTTCACAGACAATGTTTAGTGGTAAGGAATGGCCTTTCAATGGACTCCTGCCGAAGCGTACATTCATGGTTCTTTAGATATTTCCACCTCCCTGCCAACGCCCCTTTCATTGTCGCAAGTGGAAAACGAGGGCCAAACTAATGTATGCTGTATGGGTTTATAAATTCGGTGAAACCGATTATAATTTTTTCCAGCCTCACAGGCGGTCTCGCAGTCTTCGAGAGAGGATAGTGGAGTGCTAACAATGGTTACTTGCGGAGCAAAGAAACGAAATAAGAGTGGAATTTTACACGACTTCAAGGTTCATGCGTTACCTGCAAACGTCCTTCTCTCGTCTGTTGTCTTGGGAGGTGTAAAGAAACATTAACATAAACTTAGCTACTTCAAACCCTCTTGCAATCGCAATACTACTCAAAGTTTGTTCATTTTGCAATCGCCTGGAGTAACTTTTGCAAGTACACATTGCGAACTCGCATACCCCAGACTAGTTTTGAAAATCGTTGAAAAAGAGACATGAATTGCGTCATCAAACAGTAGAAATTAAACTGCCAACTTCGATTTTCTCTTCCAGAAAAATAAATACCTTGCCTAAGAACCATGGGCTAACTAAGAAAGAGCAACTACAAATAACGTGACTGCCTAAATTGATATTCCTCAAGTTAAATTTGGATCAGCGGCAAAGAGGCGAGAATAATTTGGGTGACAAAATTATTTAGTGCGTTCCCTCAAGTTAGTACAGTATTGTAATAGTGCATACCTGCAAAGGTGCCCTGTACAACGCTTCGTAAACAAGAAGTGGTGCTCACACTGACGCATGCTGGTTCAAATGAACAAGCAAGCTTAACTTTGCACCGCTACTGATCCGTGAAAACGTAGGGTGAATCTACACCAGATCTTCATTCGAAAATATTTAAAAACATACATAATCGTGCACAAAAGGCTGCTTGACCGACGATTATTTCACATTTTAAGATTGGAGTTTTGCCTCCTACTTTTGTTGGAAGTTCTTTCCTTCAAAACTCACAGCACTTTACGTGGAGGACCAATTGTTTACGCATATCAACCTAAAGCCGGTACCATGCCTTTTATTGGAGTGATGCTAGAGCAGTCTCGAATATCCAACGACACCAGAACCTCCATTATACAAGGTTTTATTCGGCCATTTGGCCTTTATCTCTGAGCCAAATGTCTTTTATGTGATGAGACAATTTAGTTGGTACAAAAATATTTCTTTGTTCCCATTCTCTTGTGCGCTAAGTAGTATTTTTTAACAACCGTAACCAACTAGCTAACATGATGCTTTCAACGTTGTTAATTAAGCACACCAAGACGGGAGACCTCCTGAACACTTGTCCAACAAAAGTACCAGCGATCTATGATGAACCGAACGGGTATGCACAGGTCTGAGGAAATTAGAAAAACACTCACTTCGCTAGCGACAGCGGAATGCTTTGACGCTATCTAAATTGGACGCTGTCATTTAGAAAATGCGAGATTAAAAAGCTAAGAAATATGCCCTCTTCCGCATCGCATCAAGAACACCGTCATTATTGATCGAAAGAAAAAGCCACTGTTATCCACCGCCACGACAAAATATACACGCGTGCAAGGGAATCTCAGGAGCTAGTTGCTTTAGGACCCTTCAGATTGAAGTACGAACCCTTCAGATTCAACGCTTCCAAGGCGCACGAAAACAGCTATTGAAACTTAAGGATGGCCGCATGTGTATGGCTTGAAACAGCAGTTTCTTCGCCTCTTCTTTACCCGCTTTGCTGCACACTTCCCTCAATACAATGAGAGCCCGGAAAAATGAACTACTTTCTCGAAAGTGGCTTTTGGGAGTAAGAACCAATAGTGCCAGCTCTTTCAAGCCAGTAAAGAAAGTTCGAGCTATAAACAACAACAAAAAAAGAGAGCGCCAAGTGAAACCTTTGACTGACGCAATTCATTTTAAAATTTATCATGTTCGACGTATTTCGATTCGACGTGCTTGCAGGGAACTCGTGTTCTCAGGAAACATCGTTGCTTTGTTAGTGTTCTTTATCACTACCAACATTCTCTCCGAAGTCTTTTGGTTCGCATTGTGTGCAAGCCGAACTGCCACCACAACAAGTGCTCGGTGGCCCTGGGGCCCTTCCGCCTCGGAATGAACTCCTAGAAGAACTGCATATATACTCCACCCAGTACACGTATCCGGGCATGCTCCAAAGCACAAGGAATGATAGTGTACTAAGGCTATTATTGGCCAGTGTGCATGTGAGTATCTTTTTTAAGTACGCGACCCATGTCACTCGAAAAAGTATGAAATCATCCTGTCATACAGAATTGCATAGCCACTGAACCTGTTTCGTGTTCAAAACAAATTACACGATAAATTTATGGGTATAAAAAAACGAACGGGCAGCGTTTTCTTTCATTGAAGAGGTAATAATAATTGTCTCGCGGTCACTGTGCTGCATTCGAATCAGCTCTACCGAAATCCGCTCCACAGTAAATGTAGTCTTCAGGTGGTCTTTATTCAATTTAAACTCAACAATGAGTCCCACTAGCCCGTTTCGGCGTTGCTCGCAACGTATCGCGCTTTTTGTAACTATTTATCTTCTTCGCCATTCCCTTTCCCACAACAGGGCCTCCGGCTTTCTTCTTCTTACGAATAAAATGGTGTATTTATCGGTATAAAACAATAAAAGTGCATTCAGAGTAAATACAGGGACCCCTGCAATGTTGAATGAAGTAAATGGATATTTGCAACCCACATATTTTAACCGTGGAGGAAGTCAAAATTGGCCCCTCCGGATGCCCAGAAAACCTCACTTCCGGTGGTGGCCGGGCGCGTTAAGGGCGAAGAGATGACGACTGAAAGCTAGCGCTTGGACCCTCCCTTGACGTGTTGAGGGATCCTTTAGAGAATGAGCCCAGTAGGCTACGGCCTGACACAGAGGTGCACCTGCCAATGAAAGTCGTACAAATATGTACAATACCCCAGCTGGGTTTCACCAGAAGTGCAAATCTGACGCCACGCGATGCTTTTTATTGAATACGTCCAATGCCTTCGCCATGCGCGCATATTTGTTCTGAAGTGTGTACCTGCATATCAGGGCACGAAAGAGAAAAAGAAGAAAAAAAAAACCTTTTTTTCATTGTGAGAAGGATGACGTCGGTAAATCCACTCCGCGAAAGGTATCTTTTTTACAATGTGCCTCGGCGATGGTTTGCCGTACGGGCGCGCTCCACCGGTTCGGGGGCTCGGAGGAAGCTTAGTCAGCTGCCCGACCCAACTTCTCAGAGGTAGGCTTGGGACCAGCGGTAAAGTTAGTGGTTGGTTAGCACTCCATACCCCGCGGAATGGCAGGGAAGCGGTACAGGGAGAGGTAATAGGTGGCGGGGTATTGTGGGGGTAAAATGGCGTGTTAGTAGGGCGTTGTTGGAATATGAGCTTCTTCGTTCGCCCTGGAAAGTCGTTGCTCCTTTGTATGTCCAGTTTCCGTGTGGGCTTCTGGCGTGCGGAGGCGGTTGTTTTCGTAACATGCCAGAGTTTCAGTATAAGTTCGAGGGGTGCTTGTTTAAGTTGCTGGTTGGGGCGTTTGCCTCTGCAGAAACGTCCTGGAGATCGTTTAGGTGCTGTTTAAAGCCAGTTAGCTACTGACCTCTTATTTAAAAAACAATAAATGCCGCTGTGTCCTAATGCTAAATGCCTTAGTGTAGTGCTGCTTGTCCCGACGTTGGGTAACGAAATTCATTCGAATAGTACCTCTAAATGTGACAAAAAGGGTTTGGCCATTCACTTTGGCGGCTCCGTCTCCCGCCGCTTTCCAGCATATAGCTGTTCATTTCTGGAAGTTCTTTTATTAGTGCCTTAATGCCTTTTTGTTGCAGAAGTTTTGCGACCAAAACAAACGCTGTAGTCTAGAAAATGATTTATGTCCGATAGATAATATCTGCCGGATTCAATGCAAGCGATACCCGATAAAAGTATTTCAAGTCTGATTAGAACGCGATGAAATGTGCTATTCGCGCGCAGATGGTTCTATGCGTCTCGTCCGCAAAATTATGAACGAGATCACCGATAACATGAGACGGACGATCATTTTCGCCTTGAGGTGACCTGTTCGCCGCTCTTCATGCAATGTACATATTCGGCTTTATAGTATGAGCAATATGCAAAATTTGTTCGGAGAGGCAGTCGACAATTTCAAATATAAATGAGAAACTAACGAGCACCGAATCTGCGTCTCTTTTGTGAGCCGTGTGAAATGTGTAGAGACAAAGCCGTCTTCAATGAAACCCCACCAATTAATAGAGACGAAAGTGAAAACATAGATTCTATTTTTTTTTCTTTTGCACTGATCTGTTACGCCGATTTATAAGCGCACCGCACCTCACAGCAGTAGATTATTCGAGCCCCGTGTACTGCAATATCACGAGTGTAAGGCAGTGAGAGAAGAGATACAACAGCAGAGGGTTTTTTTTTCTTTTTAGTTTTTTTGTTTGCGCTGTCCTAAAATACGACTTCTCAAACAACAACTCCAGATCGGTGTTTTGCTGGGGTATCTCAGATATGCTTATTACTGTCGTGTGCGGTCCAGTACACGTGCCCCGCTTAGCTCAGCACACCCCTTCTGCGATCGCCACTACGTACTACATAAGGGCAGTGCCTCGAACTACCCTTACCTATGATACGGCGAGAGTTCGATGAAAAACAACGATTTGCACTGTTCTGAGAACGGCTTGTATCTGTCTGCCATCCAAGAACTTTCTTCGTTTGGTAGGCATGACCAGGTTACGCAACTCACCTAGCTTCCCTTACAAAAGTGTTTCTTCTTGTGACAGACTCCCGCATTTTGACGTGGCGTGTAAAGCATAATTAACCCACAAACCCTTTCCTCCACCCTTTAGGCTTACTCTCACGAAAATTGCTTCAAAACTTACATGCTTATAACAACATTTCCCCCAAAATCCGGGATGGGAAAACCAATGGGGTGACACCTATGGTCAAATTTCGGGGAGATCACAGCAGCGGTTAAAATTTTTCCCATTTTTTGCGCTCATCCTTCAAACCCCCCACATCATTTATGTCTGAATTCACCGCGGTGTTCCACCAAATTCATCGGAAAGCTCGGGCAGGCTTACGAGCGGAGAACAACGGCTCACTCCGGGATCGTTTCTACGCGCAACCTGGCGTGGGTAAGAGGATTACGTAACGGGCTATGATTGATGCGGACTCTCTGAGGTTTAACTTATTCAAGACTTTCAATCTTCCCCTCTTTAAAAACGAATACTTAAGGCGCCCTATGCTGCAAAAATCCGTGATTGTTGTCCAGGACAGGAAACGCCAGCCGCAGTTCAAAAAGTAAATAAGTCGGCCCATTTGAAGTCGGGTTACCATAGTTCTAGCACAGTGGCGTTAGAAACGAGGCTAGTGGGAGAACAAAAATCTGTTTGTTATTGTTCCTATCTAAGTGGAAGATACCCACTTCGGGGATTTGCCCAGGATGGAGAGCTGTGAGGGCTAATGTCCTCGCTTCACAAATTTACAAACCATATTGTTTGGAAGCGTGACATTTCAGAATAGTAGATGCACCTTGAAATTTCAGTGTGATGGTGCACGAGAAAAAGAGGTGCGCACCCCTTCCAAAGTTTCTTATTGTACGGACGCTCTGGGTTAAGCGAGTCTGTTTCAGATGTTGCCCAAAATTTATGTAAAAGGACGGAGAAACGCAAGCGAACAATGAAATGGAAATAACAGTTGCTGCAAATAGGGCTGTCTTGTAACTTGCGCAGAAAAACTAAGGAACCATATAAAAAGGGCAGTCTCTAAAGCACGGAAGCAGGCTTAAGTTTGCGGAGAAATTATTTAAGGCGCATGCCCTAAGTGCGGCATTCAGCCAGCATTCCGTTGTCGTTCGGTCGAGAAATAGGCTGCAGGTCTAACGATTCAATACAAACGCATATGTGATCTGTTGGGATTTGAACCCGCTCTCTACAGAAGCAGCCAAATGCGCTGAAAGCACCTCAGCGTTATTGGCTCGCGTTTCCATTGGTAAAACAAATATTGTTGTCGTTGTTAATATGCTAAAAATATGAGTGCTTCGCCGAATTTCAAACACTTTGAAGTAGAAACGTAAATGCCGAAAAATAGAGCATGCGGCTTGACACCTGAACGTGGTGGCACGTGAGTACAATAGGTGCACACCAGTCGCGCAATACTCTGAATGACGCACTGCTTAGTTTGCTTACTTACCACGGTGGCAGCGGTTTAAAAAACCACTTCCACAGAGTTCAATGGATAAGTTCTCGAAGAAGCCTCTCTTTCTGACCTAATTCCGGAGTTCAAGCTCTTCATTTTATCTTCGCCGGTGTGCACCAACAAAAAAAGTTATATAGAAAAAACATACAGACGGAAATCACGGGAGACGTTAACGTGACACCCGCACTCAGTCAATTAAAGATAACTGCTAGCACAAGATAGGGCTGTTGATGGCAGCTACCGTGGGGTGCTCTCTTCTAATTTTTTATAGCATTCCTTTTTGTTGTTTAGAATAACAAATTATCCTCAAACACGAGAAGAAAAAAACTTGGGTTCGTATTTTCGCGAACATTCACCTAGGCACTTTTTGTACTTTGTAACGTGCGCATTATCGGGGTATGCACCAGTGGCGAATCGTAGAGAAAAAATCAACAACACAAAGGCCTCTTCGACCAGCGGCAGGCGCCAGACACATGCCTGAGCTTTCTGAACCAAAGTCCCATCAAGGTGCCGTAACCCCGGATGCTCACAACGCTCGAAGTTTTTGCGTCATGCACGGCATATTTGTTTTTCACCTGAATTTTTGTAGTCAGCCTTATTTTAGTCAGTCATTTAGCTAGACCCCCTTCAGCTGGAACTGTCTTTGCGTATCCTTTGGATTCTGATGATAACACTAAGGACGGTTACGTGCATAAATTAGGCAGACAATTTTAAAAGAAGCTTTTGTTTTTCTTCTTAACAGCCCTTCACTCTGTGGCTTCTTTCCTAAATGTATAATATATAAAGTGGTTCTTTTTCGGGCTCTATATTTTTAAACGTCGGGGAGTCAAAATCGGGCGCTATTTTTTGAACTTACAATAGGGGAGAAATGTTAAAAAAAAAACAACTCCAAAAAGTCGGGTTTTTTGCTGGTTAGTGGAGATGGCCCAGTATATATATATATATATATATATATATATATATATATATATATATATAATATATATATATATATATATAGAGAGAGAGAGAGAGAGAGAGAGAGAGATAACGGTTGGCACTCAAGAGATGCTGTACGTCATTGCAACAGATGAAGAATTTGGAAAGACGGAAAGAAAGTGGGGAGAAAATGAGCGTCGGGTGGGCTTCGAAACCACGACCTCCAGAATACGCTCTGGTGCGATGACCAATACGCTACCGGCGGGGCTGTTTCCCCTCCACTTTATCGGGTATTTATGTGAAGGTGTTTTGATTCCTGCGCTTGGGGTGGTAGCCAGCGCCACTCGGACTTAAGAGGGTTCAACACTGGTCGACCACTCTCGATATGTAGTAAAATTTGAAGGTAAAACTTGAGCAGTTTTCATATGATTTGGGCTTAAATATTCTAAAAGTTGGGCTGTGAGCGGATTCTGTCAGTTTACTGGGCAGGAGGAGGAATAAACTTTTTTTCTATAGTAGTTTTTGTAGCAGTGGCAGTGTGTGGGGGGGGGGGTGGGGGGGGGGGGGGGGCGGGAGGGTCTTCTCAGTCCAGAAGTCCCTGGGCGGTTGCTGCCAGGCGGGCCCTTTCAACCAGCCGAAGCTGACCGCCGGGGTCCGGGCTGGCTAGCATGCCTTCCCACGGCTCACGGTTGGGGGAGGGAATAGGGGGGAGGGATGGTGTGTGGGAGAATGCCCAAATCATATGGTAGAGTGTGCAGGGCTGGGGACAGTACTTGCAGGTGGCGGAGTAGGAGGTGGGATGAATGGCGTGGAGGAGGGTGCCGTGCGGGTAGGTGTTGGTTTGAAGGCGGCGGTACGTGGTGGCATTTAAAAAAAATTATATTTTTGCCCGATACAAAACGTTTTTAGAGAAATGTACAGCAGGCGCAAATTCAACATAAAATTTACGAATTGCCTCTCATGAATATTTTCGTAGACACATGTCAATAATCTTGGCAAAGGCGCAGTGGGGGTCCATCTCGTCGCGATCGAAAGCTCTTTGTGGTTGGGAAAGTTTTCGACAGACAAATTATTGGTGAATCTAAGCATTAGAATAACAAGAGAAGGATAGAAAAACTTTCAAACAAACTGAAGAGATCGACCAGCCACCGTTTGTTCCATCTTATCTGACACCCCAATTTTGTTGACTCTCCGTTTTTTGTGGGCATCGGTTCACAATTTCATGTTTCATACATACGGCGCAGAGTCGGGATTTCTTGTCTCCGTTGTAGAGAGAGAGCGGTGATAATGATGTGTTGCGTAAAATGCAAGTGGAACATTATGAAATGCTTTTCTGCTGTCACTGCGTGTCTGTAAAGCCACAAAACCCCCAAGTTTACTAACACCGCGAATATGATTGACTGACCTCGAATACTGAAATTTAAACTTCTATGCAATGATGCGGACGTTTATAATATATTTTTTCTTCTTGCTTGTTTTGCATGCATTTGAAAGCTGTTGCGATAATTACGTTATTTGTAGGCGTCGTTCGAAGCCGCGTTAGTGATGAACTATGTAATTACACCCACGCTGCTGCTTTTTTCCTTACGCCGAAATCTGATCCACCGTTTTATGTTTCAGTAAAAACTCGCGTTACAATCATGTCGTTATTGACAGCTTTATTTTATCGGCTGCAACAGTTAGAAGAAAAAATTAGATAAATTGTAATATTCAATATAGGCCAGCAGAATGCTGCGCAAGAAGCGGGAGCAAATAAGCCGGTGTCCAGGAAGAAAAAAGGAAAACGGGAGAAAGGGGCTCTTCAATGATGCGGGGATAAATATGCACCATTATAGCGCATCATATTCCAACAATTTCTTCAAAGGGTCAGCAAACACCGGGTAATGAAACGACAAACCACTGACTCTATTCGAAGACCACTTCGCGCTGCCCTCTGTAATCTTTGTCTGTGACCTTAATTCAGAAGCACTATCAGTCCCCCTTACTTCTTTGCAGGCATCAGAAATATGTAGATGGTTCTTATCTCCACTCCGGGAGCTTGCAGGGTCAGGTGCCCGCAAAGAGACACCAACCCCGACAGACTACTCAGTGCTGACCCGCAAAGCTCGTTTCCTCCCCGGACCTCCTGTTTCCCGTGCGCTTAGGGGAAAAGCCTTTTTGTGTCGATAATAATTTCAAAGTGTCATTAGTACTAAGCACCATCTGCGGAGACAGCGAAAATGAACGGCAACAAAGTTATGGATGCGAAGACGCTGGCGTGGGACAGTGGCGTACAAGATTAATCGTTCTGTACTTCCGACATCATGGCCATTAGGGTAATCGACATTTTATCCGGAACTCACATCATTTGTTTTCTACTCTTTATTGCGGAAGAAAGGTGCAAAGAAAAATATCTGCCGCGAGGGGGATCTATGCCGCATGGGGTGGGTGTATTGCGAGAGTTGGTGGTAGTGAATGCGCATGCCTAGCTCCGAATTTGGACGTCTGCATCACGGCGCCTTCGCACGCCCCTCGCCCACCGGGACAATCGTGCTTTGCGCTTTCACAGTCTCAGCAGTCCTGTTTGCTTACTTTAGCGCCGGAATTGGTTGCCTGTCACACCGTTTGTTGTTTGCCAATATCGGCATTTCGTCAACGCCATTCCTTTTCAGTCATGTTTTAACACTTACTCGGAACTGCAATTCGGTCACACTCCACGTTCCAACGCGTACAAACGGTGACCGGACGCGCCGAGAAGCACATAAAGCTTCAATTTAAACTATTCAACAACCAGGCAACGTTACCAAACATGATTCATGCTGAATTCAGAGACACTCACGGTAATTGATAGCCCATGGTCAGCCTGACGGTGTCAACTGTTAAAACCACAGTTATTAAAGAAACCATCGTCACCGCTTCAAATTTCCAGCACCATTATCATTTGGTGTCTTCTCCGAATAAGGGCAGTTACTACCAACGTTGTGTAGGCTTTAAGTAAACCGAGTTGGACTTTTAATGCGGAACACAATCGTGGCCGTGCAGGTAGGATGGAAATTTTGACGAGGCGCTTTTTGAGGGGAAATAGAATAGATGAAGATGAAGTGCCCGTCGAACGACCAGCGAGCAGCTTGCGGCGAAACTAAAAAAAATTGGCAGCGTATCTCCTCCTTTCATTGCAAATGTGGACAAAAGACGACAGTCTTTCGTCCGCATTTGCCCCGTAAGTGCCTCCCTTCGCGTTCCGCGCTCACCTCTCATGCTGGTCCTCTTCCGTCGCACTCCTTTGCTCAAGTTTGCTCAAGAGGTTTGCTCAAGTCAATTTACATTTACCGCGTTCCCTGCTCCAGGCCGGGTGCCTCGATGCTAGCGCTGCCGTACGGTGGAAACGCACGGTCGCCCTGGTTGAACACTTGGGCTGAAAATAAGGTGCATCACCGTATAATCAATTGTAGTATCGCTTCCTAGCTGCAATTTTCGGGCGTTACTTTGTAACCCCTTCGAATAATTCTGACAGTCGAGTAGTATTGGCGTAAATGTTAACAGAGTTTTATTTCATCCCGACGTGATTATACTTCGTCTCTGCACTGGCGAGTGGAGCTATGGCTATTGCCATAAAAGATATGCAGAATCTGCCAGGAAGAAAATAACAATGCAGTTTTAATGAGTTTTGTCTCTACTTTATCCCTTTAACCTTACGAGCCTGTGTCTAATGACTTCTTTGCTGTACACAACATTTGCAACAAATGTTAGATAGAGAGAGAAAGAACTTTATTCTGGAACCGTTGGGTCAACTACGAGTGGTGACCAGCGCTTGGAGGGAGCCGGCGACCTGGGCTGCTCGTTCAGCGAGTCCTTGCTGGAGCCTCGGATCCGAGCTGCCTTACGCCGCGTCCCAGTGCTCCACACAAGAGATCAGGGAAATGAGTTGTGAGGGCATTGCCAAATGATATGAGCAACTGTTTCGTGGGCTCCACTGTTGGGACATTTGGGAGAGGGAATTACAGATGGATAAATTGCGTGTAGTCTGGCGCGACCGGGGAGGGTGTTAGATTGGAGAAGGCGCCAGTACCGTTCCTCGGTGATAGAGAGTGACCAATGGGGTGGAGGCAGTAAAAAACAGCCACATGAAACACCGTAAAAGCAAAAGAAAATACAGTTAGAAATGTTTAGGGAGCGACGATTCTTCGGAAGCGCTAATGCTTTGTTGCATCATTAGTCATGCATGTCTTTCTGATCTACCGGTTTCGGCCGAAGACAATGTGCTGCCACAGAAGTATATAGACGGGAAAAAAAGAAGTCACTTACAGTCGAGACGTAAGACGTCCTGCAAAACTTTCCCGTCACTTCGAATCTATTCTCATCCTGCAATGATAACTTTGTTGATCGGTTGGGGTTTTTAAATCATAAAACCGCATCAACATTATTATCGATTCAAACTACCTTCTCTGTAAGGTGATGTTTCTAGGAAGGTGTTCAGAAGAGATGCTTTGTACTGCGCGGGGCCGCGTGATGAAGCTCACCATTTTTCATTTCTTGACAGGTGCTGCGAGCCCGAACTCCTTGGGACTTCGCAAATGCCGACTTTTGCAATGCTCTAAGAACAGCTGCCTTGTTATGCACGTAAACGAATCCTGCATAGCGAAAGTTCCGCAATTTGGCATTAATACTTTCGAAATCAATGCATCTTAAGGAACTATTTATTTATATACAAAATACTAGAAGCCAATTTCAGAGTTTCAACAAGATGGGCATGGTTTTAGCACGAGATTAAACAATACATCAGCGAGAACAATACATATTCATACATACACGGTACATGCACACTTCATATATACGTAATACTTACATTATACATACAACACTCAAAACCCACAATACATAATACATGCGATACACATTTAATACATCTCCAGGAAAATGCTTACGTGTCGAAGTAAAGTTTTCAGTAATAATTAGTCGTTTTTTTTCGCACTACTTTCAAAACGCGAGCCCTTCCCTTCTATCGGCGCTTCTATTTAACCGTGGTTAGCTATTTATCCTATACATTTGCGGCTCGCTTTGCAAATAGCCTGCTTTAGGTTGGGACAAATCTGAGCGTTACTGAAAACTACGCAGAAAACACAAGGCATACGTGCGACACCTTAACTAAAGGAAGAAAATAATTGGTTGAACAAAAAAAAATCCCGCCATCTCCACGAAGTGAATGATGATGAGAGGGGCGAAGCTAAAATGCTTATCGGTAAAACCTTGAAACATTCGCCCACACATCATATAAAGACTCGACACTTTGTTATAGGTCTTCTTGACGGCGCGCACGATCTGAATGAGTGAAGGACAAAAGGCGCGTTTGTAGCAATGCTCGCGTCTCGGTTTGTAGCGCAGTGGGAAGAGCGCCACGTACCTCCCGTCGCGGCCAGAGAGTCGTGGGATCGAAACCGGGCGCCGCAGCGTCAAGACCACCACTCCTCACTCGCAAAGCTTGAGACTTCCCACCGCTCCGTTGACAAGCCCGTCGACGACGTCGATGTTTGTGGTGATCATGTAGGGCTTGTTTGGGACGATGAGAATCTCCATGGGTAAACTGGCAAATTTGGTGTGTGACATTTTAGCCACCTTACCCGTCACCTTCTGCAGAGCGTCTGTGTCGCGTACCCCCGATACATGTCTTGAGCTCGCAGACGACGAACGACAACCTCTTCTTCCTCTCCGCCTTGTTGGGTAGCAACGAACGCGTTGAGCGTTTTCACCTCTTCGTCCAATCTTTTGTTGGCCAATCCCTAGGGGCATCCTGCCACAATCATCATCAGCGGTATGTACACGGCAGCAACGAGGGACGGGACAGGGCCCGAGCAAGAGGAGCTTCGCCCCTAAAAACAGATACAGAAGTGCGCATCTATGCAGTGTCACTACCCATACAGTTAGAATGTCTCTTTTTCTTTTCTGACTACTTAATCTAAAACACTGCGGTGCGACGTTATTCAAGCCCCTACGACATAAAATTAGGCAATGTCTGCAACGCCTTTACACAAAAAAACCCAGTGTTGTATATTGCTTCAGTGGAAACTTCTTAAGTGTTCATAAATAGAAGCAGCCCTTCTTGCCAAGGTTACTTTTGCCCTCCACCTCACCGCACCCGGTAAATAATTGTTTATGTCCTCCGTTGCTCTCCGGCATTTCTTTATCTCGTTCGCGCTGTATGTTAAGTACGGTACAGCACAAAAAGGTGGTTTTATTTGGAATGGCAGCGGCCAGATTTCGATATTTGCGTGATATTACGGCCAAAATTGAGGGACATTCTTAGATGTGACAAACGTATTGCCTTGAATTCAACCTTCCCAGACCATGTTTGTCCTACATGTCCCGTCTTGGTGAGAGGTTACACAGCTTCGGGTTCTGGTATTCGATATATCGGCTTCAGGGTCAGATGCTCAGTGGCTCCGATCTGTAATGTAGAAAGCCGGACAAATGCTCCACCTTCTTCTCCGCATCTCTCAGAAGTTTGCCGGGGCCTGGTGGAGAATTGCCCGTCTTCAAGTGCGCTCCGTACTACAGCCAAAGCTCGTGTACTGGGCGCAGTTCCAGCACATGACTGCGAGCGGACTGGGATCCGCTGAAGACGAGAAACAGAGCCGCCATGTGCATCATTACTGGCCTCCCCCGCCTAACGCCAATTCCACAGCTCCAAGCAGAATCCGGGCTAAACGCGGTAGATAAAATCATTCATAAGCGCTGTTCCGCACGCCTGCTGAAATGTGGACTGGTTACATAGGGCTGCGCGTACGAAACACTCCGTGCACTCCCTAACCTGCCAGAAGAACTTACTGCGATTCGGGATGATCCGCAGGCGCTTGCACCGACATCGACTAGTGGGAACAAGCTGGAACTTTACACGGACTCAACGGCAGCAATTGAAGATTTACGTGGCGTTGCGCGTTGTACAAGCCTGGCCGCACACATTCACGTGATTACGGGCACTTGTCCATGCCCTGTCCGCGTTTTGTTGATTCTCCGGGACAGGCTTCCTGCCCACACAGTGCCGAATCACGCCTGCCACAGGGACCTGTCCTGGCCACTACCACTTGTTACAGTATACAACATAGAAGACCTGCTGGTGGAAATGGAAAGCCTCCATCGCGCCACGCGTGCTTTACTTTTACCGCGTGGAACTAACCTCTCCAGTGAGTTCGCTCATTGGAAGGAGGTCGTGCATAGAGTTGAACTAACCTCTCCAGTGGGTTCGCTCATTGGGAGGAGGTCGTACATAGAGTTGGGGTGGCATTATCCCTAGCAATTACCCACGCTTGGGCTGTCCGTTATCACGCACCGTTTGCGGGCACCTACATATTCTGTGTGCTTCCTGTGTCAGGTGCTAAAGAAGAACACCTGCTGTGAACTTGCCCAGATCATAGACCTTATGCAAAAACTGGCGCCCTCTTGCGGGAACCGCACGCACTTCCGCCATGTTGGGGGATTTCCGGATCTCCGGATACCGCTGTGTACATGATAGCCCGGGGTTAGCGGTGCTCACGTCGGCATTTATTGTTGTCCAAGATGCCCAAATACTGCCGTGTAACTTGCTGTGCACAAAGATGATACGAGGACGACCGCGGAAATAGCGTACACATCTTTTTTTTTATTTCTCAACAAAAGCATGACTCGAGCCCTACGTGAAGTCGCTTAATTTGTGGGTGTCGATTTCCGTTCGCGCAGTAATATTCGCATGCATAGTCACGAAACGAATAATATGTGCCGGACTAAAAAGGTCCCGAAGTGAGCTATCTAGTCCTGTATTTGCCACGGAGCACTCTTCCCTACTGGTAGTTAAGGCGCTCTGCATCGGTCAGCTCGTACTTTATAGTGCGGGTAGACTTTTGAGTCTGCCGTCGTGCTTTGTGCGCCCGCGTTTTCTTTTTATTCTGGACGTTCGGTAGGCTTTTATGGAAGTACTACGCATTCTTTCGTTGGCCAAACGTTACAGGAAATAAGGGATCCGTGAGAGTTGCAACCTTCACGTAGCGTCATAAGTAGCGCAAGTAACGCACGTAGTAATTCCGTGTATCGGTCATTTACCGCTCGTCGCGTGCTGTTCGAACGTAGCCTATTTTCCCAAGATCAAATTTTTCGAGCGGAATTTTCTAAGCAGCAGTGTGCACCCAGTTTTGTTGTCCACGGCGCGAGCAAAGGACGCTCAGCGGTCGCCGCGAGGCACGCGCTCACGAGCGCTCGGCTTTTTCTCGCTCTTAGAGGTTTTTGCAGTTTTTTTTTTTTCTAAAGCCTTTGCGTGTGCTGGGGAAGCTGGGTGGTCGCCGCGAGGCACGCGCTTACCAGCGCTCGGAAATTTATTGGTAATTTAATTATTGGTTGCAAATTAATTCGTAATTTATTGACAATGTTTAACACGTTACACGCCACACACGTTACGCATTACGGCCAGCTACAACAGCTCAGCTGTTCAATAATGCCAGGTATCCAATTTATTTTGTTAAGTATTTTTTTTTCTTTTACAGGTTTTCTCTGCGTCCCAGAGGATCCTTAGCGTATAGCTATATCAGTAGAGATAATATACTGAGCTATATCGCGAGAGCCCTCCTCCCGTTCTCATTTCAGCCTCAGGACAGCCCGCAAGTTTCGAAGCGTTTCAGGAATGACCTCCTGAGAAACCCGTAGGATGCGAACCAACACGGATGTACTTTCAATGTTTGCGCTCTCAAAGACAAAAAAAGAAAAGAAGAAACGCGACAGCCTCCAACAGCTTTCCTGCCCGTGCCTCCCTGACTGTTTTTTCGATGCATAATGCGTATTTACGAAGTCGCCCGCAAATGTGGGCAACAGAGAAAGGTCCACAGATCCCTCGTCGCTCATTTTGCTGCGCTTAAATCTGAATATAAAAGCATCGCCAAGCCGAGAAAGCCCCTCACACGCTCCGTTCCAAACAATCCCGCAACCACCATCCCCCAACATGGCGTCGCGTGCTCGTTTTCTTTTTCTTCCGGTAGATGGCGGCACTTTTGCATCAGGTCTATAGACCCCCGAATGCAACACCTCCGAGACACAGTGATCCGTTGTGGGAAACCCCCAGATCGCAAGCGCTGGTTATGGGGGCCTTAGCAGTGGTCTCTTCTTAGATTTTTGCGCTGTACAGGTACATTGTTGTACCTACAAAGTTTTTTTTAGTGCGTAGGGCAATCTCTCGGAAAAAAAGAAACCATGGTTTTGTGGCTATGCGCCGTGTTTTGTCTTACACCTTGCAAAGTGCAGAGAACTTTAGCGGCTCGTTTTCTTGCCGTAGCTCGCGCACTGGACCCAAGTAGAGCCCCATGGCGTACCGTCTTAGCGGAGTCCCGTCGCAGCGGTGTTCCACAGAGACTTCGAAAACCAAGCGGTTTATATAGTCATAAGCGATCAAAACTCTTGAGCCGCTGGCACTTGTCATACATCTCGCCGTTGTTTAGCGCAAAGAAAACTGCAAGTACATTTGGGGCAAACTCTTTGTATATAACCGGAAGCCCGTGCATTCATTTAGTTAGGAACGCTTGTTGTGTTGATCTTTACAATAGAAAGCGAAAAAAGCGGCCACTCAACAAAAAGAAAAAAAAAACAGCGCGTTGGAAAAGATGCAAACAGGCGCAAGTTGCGCCAGAAAAAAATTCGCATTTGAAATGACGCAGAAAGGCGCAACCTATGCAAGAATAAAATTTCGCGTTCGAAATGACCCAAAACCGCGTCAGTATATGTAATTAAAGCATGAACAAAAAGAACAGAACTCCCGCGGTCGCCGTTACAAGCAAGGGGCGCTAGAGCACTGCGAAAGGGGGGAATTTGATTTGCTTTGGACATACCTCCGTTCCATTCATGAAGAGATGAGTGAGAAAGGGCGGCGGAGAGCGTGATGAGTGGTAGCAGTGAGAGGATAATGGCCCTACAGCCCATTATTGCGAATCACTGCTCTGCACTTCGGACAGCTTTCATATTGAGTCGAACGGCTTTAATTATTTTAACGTCAGATATCTTGTCTGCCCAACTGCACTGCGACAATTAGCCCTTAAGGCACAAGCAGCTACCATGCGCTACCAGTACACATGAATAAAAAATGCCTAAAGCCGCGATAATAATCGACAGTTTTAATAACAATTCACAACCTCCGTGAAATGAGGTTATTTCACTCCAGTAAACTACATATATAAGGAACGTCGTCATTGGAAGAGTAAAAACTAAAAGTAAAAGAATAAAAAGTTAGAAAAAAGGGAAAGACAGAAACCACACTTTTCGCCTCGGCTGCGACGCCAACTTCTCAATGTGAAAAGACCGCCAGGACGGAAAAGGAAATGACGCAGACGCAGAAGGAGGATAAACTTTCACGATGCCAGCCGTTACATCAGCACGGAGCTGTAGGTCAAAACATTGGCTTGGACACAGGCTCTGCAATTTGGCCAGAGTGCGAAACGAACGCTGCAGCAAAGGCACCTCGCTGAACGTTTCCCGAAAGAAGCCTCATTATGGCCGGAGGCTACAGCTGGAACGACGTAAAATTGGTACATGACACGAAACATGGCACCAGACGCTTTACTGAATGATATCAGTAAAGTTTCAGGAAATATAAAGAAAGGAGTGGGCAAATGTATATCAAACACGCCTACGCTATTGTAACCCTGCGGATAAAGTTTCGGAAAGAGTCTTTAGTAAAATGAACACGTCATACGAGGGTTATGCCTTTGTACATCAATTTCTATCCAGGAGGAGTAACACGGGGGCAAGTATGAGTGCTAATACTGTTTTATTAAACCCTTGTTTATGTTTTCACCTTAGTTTTTCTTGTTCTAATTGTTTTCCGTCTCATTTTTTTGTTGATAAGCATTACTTTCTTATAGACTTGCGCTTTGTCCATCAGAAAACAATATAGATGCTCATTCGAGAGCGGGGTGTGTTTTTCGGGATTACTTGGACTGGCTTCATCGAGTAAATGCTCACCGCGCGATCCCGTCTTCGGTATTTCTCGTCAGCTTCTTTGTCTTCTTTAATATTGTCTTAAATGGCACCCACCAGCTTTTCAACCCAAGTACTTCTTTGGCGCACTTTGTCCGATGTGAATTTTCCCTTGCTTATTTCTGCATGCCTTAAAGTATTTTCCTTGACATTATTTGATGGAGGGTGTCGCAAAACAAATACGGCCAAATCAAGCTTATACAGCTGCAGTTCATCGTGACCCTATTTAAATGCACTTTCTTAATTTCTTTCAACTATAGAGACATCTTAAGTGAAGAGGCGTTGTATCCATACTACGTTCCGATCCCGGTATAAGAATTTTCCAGTGTAGTTTCGAGCAAAATTAAGTAAAAAAAAAAAAAAAAAACACGGACGGCTGAAGGAAGAAAATGTCGGTTTATAAACACTCTCGAAGCTTGAAATTTATGGTGGACGTGTATCTTCGACGCATGTCCCCCCTAAGAGAAAAAGTACTTTTTATTGTCGCGCATAATCACATCGAACGCTTAATTTCTTGTCCTCGTTCAGACACTTAATACAATTCTCATAAGCTTTCATCCAAGGGGGGTGTTTTATGGTTGGTACAGTGTGCACTGCCCACGTGAAAGCTGTTGTTTTTTCGTGTACTTTTTTTCTGACAATGAAAAGAACCCTGTAACACTTTTCCAAACTTTTCTCCAAGTCGTAAAGGCTTTTACATTGTTGTCAACAAAGACATCCAGTACTTATAATAGTGGATCACGAAGTACCTCAGTCAAAAATCACTGACCTACGCCCATTAGCTAGGTCAGAAACTTGCTGAAAAACGTTTTCTCTCTTTCCAGGTGTTGACGTTCTTCGAGCGTTTGAATTAGGTCACTGGAGCGGTGTAGCCGCCATTGGTCGGTTTCGTTTCAGTTGCAACAACAAACGCATTCGGCGGCCACTTTAAAGAAACCGCCACAAAAGCAGTGCAGAAGCGTAAGGCTGATTTGATGCGACGAGCAAATCACCCAGTGGCGCTACGTGCTGGAGATAATTACAGCTTTCGCAGTGCTTCCATACCCGACAAAAAAGAGTCAAAGCGCGCATCGAAAGTGTTGGAGAAACCCTTAAAGGCCTATCAGCTGAAGTGGTCAGAAAACTGGCAATTTTATTTATTTATTTATTTATTTATTTATTTATTTATTTATTTATTTATTTATTTCAATTCACTTAGCTTTGTCAGCGTGGATTGTGGCAGAAGGTTACGCTTGCGCTACCTGTAAATTGTCTAGAGATCCTACGGGTCGTCTCTAGGAGGTTATTAAAATAATTACCATTAACTTTCTGATCATCGCCTGCATTACCAGTAGCAGCAGCATGATTTGTAGCGTAAGCTACACTGGCCGAGGTTGGCAGTTTCGCGTTGACCATCAAGGGCCGTGCTGCGCAAGCGCGAGGAGCATATTAATTGGACTGGATTGGATTACATTTAGATTAGATTGGATTGGATTAAATTATATTGGGAGTACGGGTGTGTAGAGAATTCGGTCTTCACATTCGCCGGTCTGCGCATTCACGAGGAGTGACGTCATAGCCACGGCAGACGCACTGGCGCCAGCACGTGCCCAGCTTTGCGACTCCGCTGCGCAGTAGCCAAGTCTGACGCTGCACCGGAGCCGCCTGATAGCCGTTTCACGTGGCTCCTGGAGAGCCGTGCTGCGCATGCGCGAGGAGCAGTGACTGGACTGGACAGGACCGGAATGGACTGGACTGGACTGGACTGGACTGGACTGGACTGGACTGGACTGGATTGGATTGGAGTGGACTGTACTGGACTGAACAGGACTGGATGCGATTGCTGAACCTTAGCTCACGCTAAGTATACACTGGCAGCGCCGAGCTAATTTTTTATTCTGTGGAGGACGAAGGCCTACCACGAAGATGTCCAGTTTGTTCTATTGCGTTATTTTCTTCGTCTGTTGTGCGTCTCCGCATAACTATTGTACGTGAATTGGCTGTCATGAATTAAAGAGGGAGTAAAGGCACGGAGGTCGTAAAACACGAGATCACAGCACGGCTTTCGGGTTTTGCGATGCTTTGTCGTTATATTCCTGGTAGTGCAAGCGTTCAAGCAGACGGCAGAGGGTGACACGTAACCACAAGACAGGAAGCAATGTCGGCGCCGACACTGACCTATGTTTTAGGGTGACAATTATGGAGAACTGTGCAATTTTCGGGACTATCTTCTGACTTTTGCAATGGCGTTTGCCTCAACAGGAAATTGACTTTTTCAAAATAAAAAGAGCCACCTTAAAGCATAATTTTAAAATATTAATTATTCAGCAGATCAATCCTTCGATATAAAGGAGCCAATTCTACCAACCATAATTCTCTCAGCAGAAGGAAAAGTTCGCAGTACCCAGAGTGATGGTGGTGGTGCCAGACAGATGGGTTCGAGCCAGGGAAAGGGAATGCTTACCGAGAGAAACTACACTCGGTTTTTCGGAAAAAGAAATATGTCGACGTGTTCTAGTCTCGGCTAGGCTGGGGCTGCCGGCGCGGCCTCGTTATCCTTGACGGCTACGTCCACGCCAATGCGATGAGATGCGGGGGCCACCATTATTATCTCACTCTGTATCAGCATGGCCACATAAAGTATCGCCAGTTTTCATTAAAGCCTGTTCTCTCTCTCTCTCTCTCTTGCACAGGTGGTTTTCACGTGATTCCTAGTGTCTAATTTTAGGAAAACCATAAAGCGTAATTTTGAACATCCCGTATATCTGACGAAGGGCCCTATGTACAGTCCTGGGCTGAAGTAGCCGGACCACGGGAGCGGTGGCCAAAACTAATCGCTGCGCCGTCTGGTTGCGCGGCACCTGCTGTCGAGACCGCGCACAGCGCTATGCGCGGCCTAGCAGTACAGCACACTTGCCGCTATCGCTCGCTTCTTCGCTATTGTCTCACGCCTCCGATAAATTGAGGCCAGCGGAACCGCGCTGCCCTTTTGCAGTCTGCTGGTCAACACGCCTGTGAAAACGGCGCGCTGGCGCAATCGGCGGCAACGCGGCTCCGCTGGCAGAGTCGTCGCGTTTCAACTATGCAGAAAAGCCACACTCAAAGGGCGGGCACATAGATATGTGTATGAGCGACTTTGGCTGCAAGGGTTAATTGTGCGACTATAGGACACGCATCACCCCGTTTCATCGTGGGGCACCCACCACTTTTGCAAGCCCAGAAGGAATCTTCGGCAAGCTACCGGCCGAGTTCCACTGGCATAAAAAATCAGGGGTCTCATTCGGTCGCCATCATCTGTCAGACATAACACGCATTGCATCCAAGCCACATTTAAAGGTGCCCGATAACTCGCGTTTAAATGCGGATATCTAAGAAATAAGTGCACTACATTTGACCTCAAAGTCCACTGTGAGGAGTCTCACGTACTCCTTCTAGCTCATAAAGTGCTTTATTCAAACACCATTACAAATCAAATGATTATGTGAGTGTGACTGCTTCAACGGCTAACTCAATCGCGGGGAGCTTACCACAGTCGGCCACATAGGTAGTTAGCAGTGGGATTTTGAATACGGTACACATGAAGGTACTGCTTCCGAACCATTTCGAGCAGCCCCACCAGGTTTGCCTAAACCACTGTGAAAATCGCCTTACACCATCCACAGTTCTGTCTGCTAGGATATTTCCAAGTTTCATTGATCACACAAAAATAGCGGTTAATAGCGGTTAATGATTCCCTTTAGTTTCTTGAGCTACTTTGGTTAATACTTTCTTAAAAATTGGAAAAAAAATCGTAAGCCGCTTTTGTATACATCCTACATCTTAATAACTTCAGTTGATTAAACTGCGAAACAAAAGAACCTGGAAACGTCAGCTTCGCTGGATGCATTGATGTTACCAATTAATTAGTGGGCCGCTATTTTTGCCTTTTGGTTTTGATAACTTTGAAGCAGTTAAATGCTCCAAAAGCAAGATATATACTGGGTTTTACCTAACCAATCACACGAGCGGTATTTCATTTTGAGCCGTTGAATTTATGAGAAACATACTAACTGCCCCAAGAACGCACACACACCGACACATTGATCACAAAAGAGCTGCTATGCTCGATTAGCTGGGTGTCCTTGGCGAAAACCGAATTGCTCTAACGAGGTGTGAAGTGAACAATTTCGGGATTTGGTGATGGGCCTTAAGGGGCTGTGGCAGCTAAATAGGATATGATTCACTGTAATGCGATGGGAAGCCTGTTTCAGTAGCGGACAAGTTTTCCCTGCATCAGGCGCAAATATATCAAAATAGCCCCTACATCATCTTGAGCAAAGGGAAAGCACCCACGTTGGTTGGCCATTTTCTTTTTCGGATGCTATTTACTTCATTGCTTGCCCTCAGCGACCTTGTCATACCGAAGAATAAAAAAGTGCTACGAGCCCAACGCAGCCACAGTGCGTTATGTGTTGCAGCGTAGCCCCATTTCCGCATGTCATGTGAGTCGCATCGTTTTCAGTTATAGGGCGGCGCCCGGCAGTGTTCTAACTGCGCAGTGTGATTCTCTTGCGCTGATTTATCGAAGCAAGAAGCAGTCGCAGAAAAGCGAGCGATAGCGGCATGTGTGCTGTACTGCTAGGCCGCGCTCGCGCTGTGCGCGGTCTCGGCAGCAGGCACCGCGCAACCAGACGGCGCAGCGATTAGTTTTGGCCACCGATCCGGTGGTCTGTTTACTTCAGCTCACGGCTGTACATTAGTTACCCATCGCCATTTTTTTGCCCTTGAGACACGCTTTACATTTGCTTTTTCCTTAGTGATATATTTAGGCTGGCTAAGCTCAAAATGTATTATATTTTACAGTTTTTTAATGGTCTGTTCCCCTAATTTCTGTTTTATTTCCGGCAATAATTCCTGAAATTTTTCGGGTCCGTGCTACACCTCCGCTAGACGCGCTGTAGTCAAGGGCTCCGGATTAACTTCGACCAACTTGGATATTTACTTACCCCCTAACCCCGACACACGGGAAGTTCCGCTTTTCGCCTCCGCCAGTAAACGCCCGGAGCAGCTGGGATTAAACCCGCGTCCCTGGTCTAAGCCTACGCCATCCAGCTGTCCCGGCAGTGTGTCCTACGTCTGCCGCGCTAGCTTTTAGAATTGGAAACACACGCCTGATACATTCGGTAGGGGCGTCTGACTTGTGTCCAGTGTATTCCGCATAGTGAAGCTTAGGCTCAGTGAATTAGTGGTATGTGCGGCGGTTTATGTAATCATAAAAATGGGTGCAACAGGTGAGCATCTCAAAGAAGGCGAAAGCGGGTACTGGGGTGAAAACGAGAGTGATGAACCGCATAGAGAGATAGAGGTAGGCTTTAGCGTGAAAGATAATTTTGGATGGGTGCTGGTTGTTGGTTTGCAAACCTGCATCAACTATTACATTCACTACCATAGTCACAACTAGTTGTATAATATTCGTCAGCTCTGTACAAACCTGGTGACAAAGGGGTGCACATGGCGCCTATAAAAAAGTTTAAATAAATTCAGACACCCGCCGCGCTGGATCAGTGGCCAGGGCGCTGCGCTGCTGAACAGGAGATCGCGGGTTCGATTCCCAGCCGTGGCGGCCGCTTTTCTGATGGAGGCGAAGAGAAAAAATTGGCCGCGTATCTGCTGCTTTTGTTGCAAATTTCGCCAAAAGACGATAGTCTTGATGAGTTTTCCCAAGTAAATGCCTCGCTTCGCTTTCCCGCTCACCTCTCATGTTGTTCCTCTTGCGTCGCGCTCCTCCCAAGATAAAGACGCCAAAGGTTGCTTAAACCATTTTAAATTTCCGCGTTCTACTGCTCCAAACCGGGTGTCTCGATGCCAACGCTGCCGTACGGCGGAAGACGCGGGTGAATCAAGGCGCCCGACTTACTTCACTTTATAGAACCGCGTTCCCTACTCCACGTGCGTTCCAAGCAGAACTTGGAACCTGTCTAGTGGGACCTTTGGTACTGTGACGGTTGATTTCTTAAAATGGCACCAGAAGCTCTACTGGTGCTAGCTACAGCAGGTGACGGCGGTAGTGAATTTATTTCTGCACTTGATGAAGTATTTAAATTCGCAAAATCAAGCATGTACGATTTTTTTATAAAGGAACACTGCAAATATCACTTCTGTATTAATTTGTTGTGTTATATTTGCGTAATGTCTTGTTCTTCTTCAACAATGTTGACATGTATGAACATTACACCGGACTTAGACGGGTAGATTTAGCTGTGACTATATAAGACTATTGCGCAGGCATGTTTTGCTTTGGCCGGTGGCTGAATCGAATCACAGAGCAGACAGACAGACAGACTACAGACCAATATTTCTGGGTCTAAGTAGCCCAAGAAAGACTATCGTCTTTAAAAAAACGCCCGTGTGTATGAGATTTCGGCGCACGTTAAAGATCCCCAGGTGGTAAGAATTAGGTCGGGGCCCTCCACAACGGCGCGCCTCATCGCCTCCGTTGCGTTTTCGCGCTAAGCCCTACAATCAATCAATGAACAAATTCAGACATCTTTTTTTTCTAGAATGAGTGCACAGCAAGCAGGAAACAAAGCGGTTTCGGCAAGCTGGGTGCCATCTCCCAGACCAGTTTTGCTTTCGAAGCCTCTTGAAGACCTTATGATTTACCCTGCAATTCAGGTAGTCCGCAAGGGCAGCCAGGTTAGCTTACAATACTTACGTTACTCAAAAGCACCATTGTCGGGACTAAAACATTTGATTGATTTATTGTGGGGTGTAGCGCACCGATGCTACACAGGCGATGAGGCGCGCCGTAGTGGAGGGCCCTGGAGAAATTTTGACCACCTGGGGATCTTTAACGTGCGGCGAAATCCCGAACACAAGGGCGTCCTTCGCCTCAGCAGCACAACGCCAAAGACGCACTAAAATTTTTCATCTGCGCCTGCTGTCTTCCCTTTCGTTCGATAGGTAATTTGAAGAAACCGTGCAGGTCCCATCGCCACAGCAGCTTACTTTGCGGCACGCACGGGGAGTGCCGTCGATGCGCTGTCGATTTGCGATGGTACACGGCCGTGACAACCACACACGGCGACGTGTAATAGCTGAAGCGGAAGACCGGAACAGTCGTCGAGCGGTCGCCGCCATCACCCGTAGTGTACGGTCCTTGCGAATTTCGAATCGATTTTTCTTTCATTGATTTCTACGCCGCGCTCAAGTTCGGCCCCTGTCGTACACAGGTCTCGCAATTCGTGCAACTGCCAGAGTGAGCCAGGCTTCAAGCCGCCCGTCAAAATAGATCTGCGACGTTTCATATCGTTGCTAAGCAATTTCTTTCTCGTTTTTGCCTCACTCCGGGCACACCCGTAGATATTGACGAAAAGTTTTGCCCTCGCTCTTTACAAGCTAAGATCGCGGAAAACAATCTTAGACGACAGTGACACTCCCTTTTACATCTTTATCCCGTGAGAGAACAATATTCACCAATACGTTTTGTGGATATCAGCGAAGGAAATAACGAATTGTAAAAATTCAAACTACGAACACCATAGTATGTTGAAAGAAAAAAGGCATTTCAAATATTCGAGGAAAATCTTCCTAAGTACTCAGCTTCGTGGCGTCCTTCATATCTCAGTTCCTCGTCGGTCGCGACTCGCTTTTATATTTTAAAGCAAGCATCCTACATCTACCAGCCAACGCTTCTTTTGTGGTGTGCGGGACAAGAAACTCCCAACGCGTCTGCGGAGGGTAGGGTGGTTTTCACTCAAAAAGCACAGTGTATACGGCGCAGCGAGTTTACCCAGCGTTCCCCGCGCGCTCACGCCGGCGGTCGCATCGGCGTGACCCGGCTTTATTGTCTGCTTTCGCGAAGGTTTTGGGCCTCTTTAGGAGCTGCTTCGCGTCTATTGCGCGCTTTTTTCGCATGGCTAAAATAAATTGTTCCACAGCACCTCCTGGGTAACCCTGACACGACGGAATTAAGTGGTCGTACGGCAAAGACACGTTAACGATTGGTTTGCAGGGCATGCAAACAAAATGTACATACCACTGACAGACATCTGGCTGCTAAACAAACACTACTTTTTGAGCACTGCTTGCCATGAATTGGTCTTCGTTTTCTAAATCGGTGAATACCAATTGGTTGTGTTTTCACAGGTATTGCAAAAGGCGAAAGGCGCAACTGGTTCTGATAAATAGCGATTATAAGAGTTCCCTCAGCTTTCTCGCAATTCTCAAAGTTACTAAACTAACTAATTTAAATCGGTATAAATGGGAATCACTAAGCTCACATGGCGAATTGTTTCGGTGTCTGCGCTTGTGTCGCGCGGTGATGTAGCCCCGAGCTCGCACATCGAAACGGCTCGGTTCCCCGGTGTCGCCCTTCGAATGACGCTCCTCTCCGTTTTCTCTCACTTCCGACTCACGGCCGGGCTACATCGGCAACGTCGTCTGCCGCTCTAGCCCGGCCGTGGCTGACGCTCCTGTGTTCGGGACGCCGCCCCGCGAATTTGAGGTAATGGCTGGCAGAATCTCTGGTTTCACTCTTTCTAGAGCCACGTGTATGGATTCAAGTGACGTCGCATGGGCAATTGCTATGGGTGCACACGTTGTTTACAGCTTTGCTTTCCAAACACCTTCACAGCGTGCATAGGAGCTCATTTTTGGGGGTTGGTAATTGGTTCATTTATTTGTTCCAGTGGCACAACGTTGCTATCTACTTCTAGTCGATACGCGACGTAAGTGCGTGTGTAGGAGCATGCCCCACGTACGTTTCCGGCGATGGCAGGATGGGCCTCGCAAGCAGTGTTTTAAAATAGAAGGCAAGCTAAAAACAATATTTATCCTTGCAGTCTCTGAGCTTTAAGCAGCCTTTTGGGATTTCGTATTGATAGCCGCATAACAGAGCAAATCACGTCGGGCTGCTACAGCATTCAGAATAGAGCTGCTAAGAAAATTTGCACAACAGCGCGCAAGATTTCCAAGGAAAGCTTGGTAGACTCGTCCAATACGTGAAGATGTCCGAAAAATATGCGGGCAGTCAGAAACGAGAGGTCTGTTCCGCGCTTTCGAAGCAAAATTCCGGAGTCATTAATCTCTTCAATTCTCTCTTCTATCAGTATCAATTGCGCTTCAGTGGTTTTTTCAGCGGGTTGAAGCCTGGGCCGATATTCCAGCAGAGATAAAAGACAAACGGCGTATCACTAAAATGAAATCGACTGGCTTTTGGTTTGATCAATGGGCATACAAATGACAAAATGACGCTGCTGTGCGTGCGTCTAAAAGCACCGACTTCAAGTCCAAATTCGGCCAAATTGAATGGCAGGCATCCAAGCGGCAGTATGATAAGGGAAACTCTTGTTCTCATTTCTTCTGTTTTCCTTTTATAGATAGCTGGAGTAGCGATCCCATTTGTCTCGCTCGGTACTCCCATTTAAAAGCGTTAGAGACGGACACATCTGGGAAGATTAGGACGGCGGTAGCGTTTGCGGGCAAAACTTTGCGGGTATGCTCTTTGTTCTTTGTTTTCTTTCGTTCTGGTTACATTCTTGTCTGAATATTGAAGTACGGGCCGGCAATATCCGTGTCAGGCATTTTTATTGTCCAAAGGTAGAAATATCTCGCAGTGCGCGCTTTTAGGGGCGGAAGTCGAAAATACAACGTGACAAATAGGCATCCGTGTTTTTATTTTTAGCAAAAGTGCCGCACTTGCGGTGATTACTCTTATTCCGAGCGTAAAATAAATGCATTGTAAGAATTAACGTTATCCCAATGTGGCTGTTCTATGAATAATGTGCCCAACATTTTCTTAGGGTTCAAACCTTAGAATTTTCCTTTTATTTCTCTGCGGTAAATAAAAGACGCCACACACCCTGTATTAAACCTTTCTCCTCCTGTCCCCAAAGTACAGGTCTTTTGTAGCGTAAGCTACACTGGCCAAGGTTGAGCAGTTTCGCGTGGAACCTGATGAACCGTGCTGCGCAAGCGCGAGGAGATTTGATTGGATTGGATTAGATTGGATTAAATTGTATTGTATTGTATTGTATTGTAATTGTATTGGATTGGATTGGATTGGATTGGATTGGATCGGGAAATCCAACCTAATTGGAGTACGGTGCGTAGACAGGGGTCTGCACATTCGCCGGTCGTGCGCATTCCAGAGGAGTGACAGTCATAGCCGCGCAGACGCACTGGGCGCCGGCGCGTGCCCAGCTGTGCGCCTCCTTTGCGCAGTAGCGAAGTCTGACGCTGCACACCGGAAGCCACTGATAGCCGTTTCATTGCTCCTGGAGAGCCGTGCTGGCATACGCGATTGCAGGACTGGACTGGATCTGGGCCGGACTGGACTGGATTGGGTTGGATTGGGCTGGACTGGACGGGACGGGACTGGACTGGACTGGATTGGATTGGATTGAAATTGGATTGTTGAACCTCAGCTCATGCTACGCATACCCTGGCATAGCCGAGCTAAGCCACTGCTAATTTTTTTACCCGCCATTTTGTTACCCGGGGTCTCTATTCCTACTTGTTTTTCTCATTCTCTTGTATGCCTGGTGGCGTGGTGATTGTTTACGTACAGTACAGGGGTCGGCAACCTTTTGAGGCGGAGGGCCGAGTGGCAGGAAACTGACACGGAAGGTCCGTACGGCTAATCGGGGGGAGGGTGGCAAGGAAAGGAAGTTAAGACGTTATTTGGCTAAGTGTGAAAATTGGGGACAATGGCAACTGAAAGTGATTTTTTTTCTGTTACTGTCTAACACCATTTAAGGTCAAAACTGCTGTGTGCCGTCTTTTTCCGCGGAGAGCACATGGTGATAAAAATACAGTGAGGGGGCCCGGAAGCAGCCCACTGCAGGGGGAGTGTTGCACAGCGTTGCACGTGTATTCCCGATCGGCGGAAGCCACTGTGTAACGAAGAACCGTTTCGTTATCGGCGTCGGCGCCGTCTTCCGATCGCAGACGACAGGGGAGAATATTTCTCTCGCGTTTCGGTGCTTGGTAGAGGCCGTACAATGGGCGCCGCATGTAATGAGCTAAAGGGAGAAAATCGCTGGGCTGGGGGGACAAGCACTGATTTTTTCCCGTCTCAACCCTTTTTTTCTTAGAGTGCGGCTTATTGGGTTTCTTTGAACCAGGCTTAGGTACTTTTCTTAATGGAACAACAAAATTGAAAGGCCAGCCTGTGAGAAACCAAGGCGCTACTGCAAGATTGGAAATTTTGTATACAGGTAATGAGAACCGAGTCAGTAAGCTATAACTCTCTGTTCAAGGTCAAATTGTGCGGTGCTTCGATCACATTTAAATCATGCAGCCACCCTCAGAATTCAAGAAAACTTCTATTGTAAGAGCTGATACTAATAATGACCGGAATTCCTGATGATTAAAATAAGTTTTGATGGTTTTCGGGTATTTTTACTGTATATCGCGCGTGAGGCAGCAGCTTCAGGGTAGCCTATCACTGATTAATCACACGGCTTTCATGCGGTTGTCTGGCATCTTCGCTCCATTTTTGTTGCTTGCATTTTACGTGCACCATTCGGACCATCATCAACTCAAGGTATGGTTGAATTGTTCATAAGTTCCTACTTATGCCCATTCCTTTTGCATTACCCCGACTGGGGCCGCTGTGGTATCATAAATGAATAAAGGAACGAATTAAACTAAGGATGACGACTCGGCTAATTGGGGGGCGTGTGGGGGGCGTAATAAATAAATGGCGTAGATGTACTAGATGCTCTTGAAGGCTCTTTTTCATCATTTGCTACATTCTGGGAATCAGACGAGTACTCAGTGGGCTACACTTGGCCTTACTTCAAAAATATCGTTTTTCGTCCATCAACTCCTTTGTTCCGTTCAAAAGAAAGGTGGTGCGCAACTCGAATTCATGGGTGAACAGGGAAATAATACGCTTTTCACGCAAGCTTCAAAAAGCGAGAAAGAAGTGCAAGCGAACCCCTACCGCTTGTAACACTGATAAGCTTTCCAGCCTGGGCCTGGACCTAAAAGGAACTATAAAGAAAGCCAAAGAATATTATCAGCGCTTTACCCTAAAAAATTATCTGGTTTCCTCCCCTGGAAAGTTTTGGCGCCACTTTTCAACTAAAAAAAAGTCGATACCTAGTATTATGGTTGATAATGTTGTAGTTTAAAGGGGCCCTGAAATACCTTCCGCCGATGCATGGATGTACATGTAACCAAATAAGACAATGTATTAGCAATCTCCTCCCGCAAGAATTTTGTTAAAGCGATGAGTATTAGCTGAGAAATCGTAAATCAAAAACCGCGCATTATCGTCGCGCGCGCGTTTCCTCCTCTTTTCAACTGTTGACGGCGCGCCAGCACTCCCTCCCATGATGCTGCGCTAGTCAGCGGTGACGTACTTCCGCATTACGCTCCTCCGACTGCCGTCTGCTACGGGCAAGTTTTGTTCACACCATGAATTCCGCACTCCGCTCAAGGATGGATAAGCGAACGAAAAATCTGGCCGCATGTGTGCGGCGGCCTGGCCTTGCCCTTTCGCGGTGTGTCGTTGCTAGCACGTGACTTTTTATCGGCGGCGAACTCGCAGCCGCTGGGGAGGATCTTGCGCTCGGTCCCTTTCATGCACCGCGCACTGTTTATCCAAAAATTCCCCGCATTTCCGCGAGGGAAGAATGTGAAAGTGCGAATGCATGAGTTGAATTTGCGCGGTTCGGTAATGTTCGCGAAAGAGAGATCACACACACACACACACAACTACAAAGAAAGAGAGGGGTGCGCGCGCAGCTGCAGCCAGCGAGGAGAGCGGAAGAGCGAGCGAAGGGGCAGGGGGACGCGCGCAGCGGCGTTAAAGATATAAGGCGCGTTACTGACACCGATATCAGCGTCGCGTCCGTGGCTTATTCTTTATTGTTTTTTTCTCTTTATCCAATAAAGCGTCCGTGGCTTATTCGGTAGAGCGTCGGGCTGCGGCCCCAAAGTCCTCGGATCGAAACTGGCGCCGGATGCTGTTTCATTTTTTAAATATAGAGGAGCACTGCGGACGCCGCCGCCGCCGCGACGCCGGCGGTGGATGGTGGGGTCGCTTATAAAGTGCATTCGCACTTAAAAGCGCCGTATCAGATGTGGCCCGCTGGTGCCGGGTCTTATTTGCGGTGGTGGTAATTCCTGCCGGCGCCATGTGAAAAAGACATTTTAAACCGATTCAGAACCCGTGCACAAACGCTTCAATCATGTGACCAGTTCACTTGGGGCGACGCGTGGTGGAGAGCGGCAACGTTGGCAAAACATGCTCCGGCGCGGCTCTGAGCTTTCTAGCGCTGGAGCAAGCGCCTTTCTTTGACTCTCAAACATCGGTTGCCTTGGCAACAAGGCACAAACCACCCCAGAGGTCAGTTACGGTTGCGTGATCCCGGTTCAGCTCGGGGCCCACCTCGCGACATGGGGCACTGCAGACGTACCACTCACTCTCATTAGGAAGTGTGAGATGCGTTTGGCATTACAGGAGGCGATGGTGTGTGTGTTGTGGACGCCTTGTTTCGCGATGAAATGCGACGTTGTGCTTCTGCGGTGGATAGTGCTTCCCATGGCCTGGATTATCTTTCTCGAGCGACGTACGACTCAACCTCGCATGGGGTATGTGCAGTGTGCGTGGCTAAAAGCCATCTCGGCTTGCGCGCCAGAGTTAAGTGACTTGCTGTTCGTCCCCGCAAACCGCGCGCGAGCTGAGTGCCGAATTTACGACGGGCAGAGGAGGCAACCCATCGTCTGTCAATCGCGGTTCAGACTTGCAACGCATGTTGTGACGTTGTGTTCGTTCGAAACGCATCTCTGGATTGTTAAGTGGAAAAAATGTATCCGTCAAACCCGGGCATTCGGCTCAGGGCGTTCTCTGCGATTGCACGAAAGAAGTGCCACGGGCTTCAACGCTTTCTTTATGGGACGTACTCCGGTAAGAGAATATCCATGTCTGTTATGGCCGTGTTGCATTCAATACGAACGGTTAAGCGTTTGTTTACACTTGTTTCGTTTGTCGTAAAATGTCCAAGCACTCCGGCACTCCGCTGGCAGATCAGCCGGCGAGTCGACGCTGAGCAGACGACTTATCTCTTTGCCGGAAGTGCGTGGAAAAGCCGCCCAATAGCAGGATGTCTAGCTCGTGACGAACATCTGGGAATCGATGATGTAGACATGTGAAGATGGCGGCGTCCAAAAACACGAAGGAAAGGGTGAGAAAAAAGCGACAAACTTTGCAACAAAAGTGTGAGCTTTCCGCTGCGCGTAAGAGAGTAATACTTGGCACAGAGGACCTTGACGACCCAATCTAACGATTGCGCTACTTATTTTAGTGTGCTCAAAATGCCTTTCAGGGCCCCTTTAACGAAAAGACAGAGATCTGTGAAGCACTCAATCGTTACTTTTTGCTCAGTTTTACCTCTGATAACGGTATCATTCCTGATTTTGTTCCTCGTGTTGGCGCCCCGCCTAAACGTGTACAAGTGAGTAGGGGTGTTTTCGCTTCTTCTTAATTAGACCGCCGGGAATAGATGCTGGATGCTTTCTTGGGCGGTATGAGGAGGGAGTGCTAAATATTTGCCACTTTCCGAGTGATAAATACGCAAATAGTAGCGCGGTGTCGGCCCATTTCTATATTGTGAACGTGTGTCAAAGTGTTTGAGCACATAATATTTAAACATATATCATCCTATCTCGAAAACAATACGCTACTCGACAATCGACAGCACGGCTTCCGTAGGAACTTTTCTACGGTAACACAGCTGCTCGAAACTACCCATGATCTTGCATCCGCTATCGACAGGCAACTTCAAGTAGATGTAATTTTTCTGGACCTGAAAAAGCCTTTGACCGGGTGTCGCATCCAAAACTCATTCTTAAGTTAAAATCAATCTTGAAAATGACTCATTGATAGCTTGGATTAAAGCGTATCTGTTATGTAGGCGCCAAGTGGTATGCATTGAAGAAGCAAGTTCCAATCCCCCCGATGTAGAGTCTGGAATCCCCCAGGATTCAGTTTTAGGACCACTTCTCTTTCTAATATTTGTCAATGATATAGCCTGCAACATGCCTATACAAGTAAAACTATTCGCGGATGATTGCGTATTATACCATAAAATCAGAACTTCCAGTGACCAAACGACTTTAAACTCCTCATTAAACCAAATACAGGAATGGTGCTTAACGTGGCAAATGACAATAAATTTTGAGAAAACGGTTGCAATGACTGTAACTCGCAAGAAAACATCCGCTCATATTCCAATACCATGTCAACAATCGATGTATAAAGGCAGTAACTACATACAAATACTTACGCGTAGTCTTTACTTCTGACTTCCGGTGGAACGACCACATAACACACATTCTGAATAAGGCAATGAAAAAACATGGATACCTCAGAAGAACCCTCGGAAAATCAACGCGCGAAATTAAGCTATTAGCATACAAAACATATATCAGGCCTGTGTTAGAATATGCAGCAGCAGTTTGGGATCCCTACACACAATCTAATATTGATAAGATGGAAAATGTACAGAGGAAACCTGTTAGGTTTATTTTTAACTCCTATAACTGGCGCACATCTCCATCAAGCCTTTTACAGTCAGCAAACTTGGAAAAATTGCAGGCCCGACGTTACCGGGATAGGTTAAAACTATTCTATCTCATATATTATGATAAACCCGGCATACAAAAAACTAAGTACATTGAACCGATCCAACCGCGCTCAACCCGGTCATACCCCTCAAAAAAGGTCAAGGAATTTTCATGTCGTACAGATGCCTTCACACAGCAGCTGATTGGAATACTTTACCGTTTAACACGGTTGACTCCAACTCTGTACCTGCGTTCCTAAACGAATTGGGATAACTCTTTTTCTAGTTTGTATTGCGGTAAAAATGTTGCGGTCTGTTTCTCTGTTGTTTTAGTTTGCAGCGAGCACGTTGTAACCGTACCTATTACATTGCTTCCATAAGTTTGTCATAACCATGCCTTGTAACTAGCTCTTCCGCGCATACAAGAGTGTGTGTGTGTGTGTGTGTGTGTGTGTGTGTGTGTTGTTTGTGTGTGTTGGTGTGTGGTGTCGTGTGTGTGTGTGTTGTGTGTGTGTGTGTGTGTGTGTGTGTGTCGACATTGTATGTCGACACACTATGTCGACATGTTATAGAATTGTCTGTTGTATAATCACGCGACCTGTCTTTCTCCTCGCTGTTATTTTGGTGAATATTCTTGTACCACTTTCCCCCACTCCTGCTTAAAGCCTGGCAATCAGGCTAGCAGTATGTAAATAAATAAATAAATAAATAAATAAATAATAAATAAATAAATAAATAAAAAAATAAAAAATAAAAACAAATAAAAAATAAATAAATCGATAAATAAAAGTAATTCTTCTGCACGTTTAGGTCAGATCCGAAGCTTACCTTAGCTAATTTTAACGATGCAACCCTCTCAATAGAATGCGCCCTTCCTGTCAGGGATCTCCTTAGTGTTTCTAATACTTGTTGGGTTATCAGTATAACAATATGGCGCATCGGTCCGCAGCCAACAGAAGTGTTCTCTTAGGCGTCTGGATGCTGCGCTAAAAGCTTATTTCCCTAGCACAGTCTACTGCTGCGCTTCTCAAACACCACTTGCCCTGTCAGCGCCTTCTTCCTCGTTAGCAGCCGTTAAGTGAGACTGCCCATTAACACGAACGTGCTGGTTTCATTAGCCACCGGCGAAGGCACATTACCGCCCTACAGTGGCTAAACCGGTGTGTCAGCGTCTGCGCGTTTGCGTTTCCTTCCGCGGTGCTCTGCGGGTTTTACGAAAACATTCGCCAGTTTTCGTGCACGAGAAGCAGACCCCACTACATCAGGGGATCCAGGTTACGAAATGCGGTGAAGGCTAGAGTGCAGTGTCTATTGCAAATAAATTGATCTTCCGTTTACGCTTCTGCATCGATAATAGTTGAATCGAGAGAACGGCATGCTATTGTGCTCTTGTGGATAACAGTGATGTTGCCGGTATGTGCTGGAAGCGTTCGGCGTGGAGCCTACGACAACGTTTATTAACACCGCGTGAAGAGACATGTCCCTGCCCGGTGCAGCACAGCGAAGTGTTTGGAAATACGCGTTCGGGATTCCCTGGCTTTGCAGCTGGCTGCGGCTGGCTGCGGCTGGATGCGCGGGCCCTGTCGCCAGGTCAAGTAGGATAGCACAGTCCTGGCTAGCCAACCGCGCCGATAGTTTTCTGATTAGGTTCCGCACAAACTGAGCGCAAACTTAACAGCTCCTCTGGTAGAATGCGCTTCCACTAGAAGAAATAAAAACTACACGAAAAAATCAATTCAAAGACTGAGGCGAAGTCCCCGTTGAAACAGGAACTGTTCAAGGCATCTCCAAGTGACTAATCAGTTGAAGAATGCACTCTCACAGGCCAAATCAGCAAGCGTGTAAGCGAGATTTCGAAAAATCTCGCACTTGATAATCTTACCCAACTTCAAAGTGGGAAGTGTTTTTCGAAGCACCAGCTCGACAGCGGATTAACGTGAAGAGACGGCGAAACTAACATACGGTGGGAGCGGCACTTGTAATAAGAGTAAAAGCGGCATCGCTAAAACACTGCTGCTAGCGCCAGCACTGCACATGTCTGTGATCGTGAGGACTCATGGTTTCCAAGAGTCGCCATCTACTGGTAAGCACTCGTTCGAAAGCGTAACCTGTTTCAAACGAGCATACCTTGGATGTAAATAAGGTTCTGCACTCAAATAGCACCTGCTGGCGTACCGAGCCAAAGATGTCGGTATGCGACCAGAACCACATGTTAGGCGTATCTCCAAACAACAACACAATGTTTGAAGTGACCGCTGTGGCATCAGCGAGCCAGTCAGAAGACAATGAGATCTCGCGTCGACTTCGGTAGGAAACCTTCCAGCCAAGAGGAAGAAGTAGGCTAGCACGCAGAGACAGTTGCATTCCAGTTCAGGCTACCACGCAGAGACAGTCGGAAGAAGACAGCCATCCCCGCAACACCAAGGACTTTTCGGAGACCTGGCCCGCTTGGCCGAAGGCACTGGACCCCTGCCGAAAAGGGGCCCTGCTGCCCGACGAACGACGGAGAAGACGTCGCCGGCCTAATCGCCCCAGCTGTGGCCAAATAAAGTTGTTCTGTCTGTCTGTCTGTCGGGGACGCTCCCAGTCAATTCCCCTGACAACACCAGAAAGCGCGCTAGGGAAACATAAAAGTCAACGGTAATTGGCTATTAAGACCACTCCTCGCTCAGGGAGAGCAGCAACCAAAAGACATCTTGTACCATTTCGCTGCTGACCGGGAAGATACAGATATTGTAAAGCTTCTGGCTTCACGGTTGCGAGGACGACGGCCACACTTAATCCAAGTTCTTTTGCAAAGCACGATGGTGATGACCACGTGGGGTCAGAAATACGGTACCTTGAAGGGTAAAAAAGGAGAAAGAGAACTAATTCAAAGGGTTACTTCGCATTTTCCGGCGGCAAGACAGGCAAGCCAGACCCCACACGTTATGACCCGTTCACGTCTTAAGAGGGTTCCGACATCAATTCATTGACAAATTGTCCCAAGAAGCGCCAGCGTGCGAGAAACAAGCTTGGCGAGATAAACATCTCCTCTTCAGAAACGCCGTTGTCTTCAGAAAGGTACTTCAGAAACGAAGAGGTAAACCGAACCACGCGATATACCGACCAAGGTTTGTGCCCAAAGTACAAAGAAAAAAAGATGAAGAGGGAGCTGTTTATTTTGTCTGCAGACTTCATTCATGTAAGTTGGTCTGGAAGGAAGTGAGAGAGAAGGCTCTTTAATGTGAACTGGTGAGGTCAGCCCTGCTAGGGACAAGGCTTGCTACACCAGATGGTGGGTGACTACGTGATGAGTGGTGAATATTAGACATTAGGGTTACAGCAGGAAGAAGACAAACAAGAAACGTTGAAAAAAAGGAAAGTAAAAACAAGAGAATGCTGCCAGCAGAGTCGGACATAAAAGTACAATTGAAAAGAGAATCATTAATGTAAACACTGAAACAAATGAAAAGTAACAGACGCGAAAAAAAAGAGTAACACCAACCCCAAGAAAAAAAAATTACACCCATCTCCCCGAAGGAACCATGAGTAGGATGCGTGAGCGTCATGCGGGTTCCGTTTGCGTTTCCGTTATAATGGTTAGCCAAAATTTGGTGGAAATGTATGAACCCCGTAATGCTCATATATCCTACTCATGGTTACCTTCGGGAGCTGGGTGTACTTTTCCTTATGCATGCGTATATACGCGAGTGAGACGAGATTGAAGTGGTATCTGTTAGTGTTTGCGCTGATGCTCTCACTTAATTGCCAAGCACACTCACTGGACGGGCTGTTGCTTCCATCCTACTTCATCTGAAGAATCACGGAGTCAAGCGCAGCACAACCGGAGTTGTTGTTGTTGTTCCTCTTCTATGGCACGTACCCCACGTGGGGATTGGCCAAGAAACAGTGGTGTGCGGACGCCAGACCACCGCCGACGCCGCGGGACATACCCCCGAGCATAAGACGTGGGGGATTGGCCAAGCAACGGTGGTGTGCGGACGCCGTCCACCGCCGACGCCGCGGGACATACCCCCGACCATAAGACGCTCCGCATCTAATAAAGAGATGAACGCCAGTGACAACAAGGGCCCTATTCTCGACTGCACAAATTGCCGGCAATTCTGGCAATTTGCCGGAAGTCTTTTCTGATTGGCTTTCAATTTCGGTCACGTGCTTCCGGTTGACAAAGCGATTTGTGTGTGCTGTCGTCATTTTGACGTTTCATGTCATTTACGGACACCAGTTCTAAAGTTTGCTTTATTTCTCGTTACTAAAGGCGCATAATTCTTGGCCGGCAATGAAAAACCAGACTAAATGCAGCGGACATGACAACGTAAGCCTGTCTGCTATTCAACAACAATACTGCGTGTAATACACCCCCCCCCCTTCCTCTGTGATTGGCTGAGTAGGCGTGACGTAATTTAAACAGTTGGCGGGAACGATTACGTCATGCATTGGCAACTTCAGCCTGCGTAAAAGGGACGTAATGCTACGTAACCGCTTCAAAATGGCGGCTGTTTTTGTCGCAAAATACAAGCAAAATTGAGCAAAAACATTGCCCCGGCTTACGGCGCCGCGAAATGTGGGGCAATTTGCAGCAGGCGCTGTTTCACATGCGCGCTGTTTAAAGCATGTTTTCTACCGAAACAAAGCATAGTTTCAACTGCTTTCAAGTCAGAAATCATGGAGCATACAAATAACGTGCAGTATTTGCTTTTACGTTTGAAAATAAAATAAAAATTATTTGTTTGGCGTAACCGCAACATAAGAGGGCAGTACAAGCCTCTCCATGACAAAGAGAACCCAATGCATGGCATTTGTTCATACTCGTCCTAGTAAGCTGTTGGGTCACATGATCGAACTCAAGAGAAAAATAACAAAGAAAAGCGACTATTTGGTTCATTACAGCGCTGATTGAAGTCGAGCTTGACGAATGAGTGAATCGGCGACATCTGTGCGCTCCGCGGTAATCAGGCGTAGCGCTTCGCTGCTCTTATGTGTCATAGAAGCGATGGTCGCGGCCGTCTTTTTCTGTGATCACGCCATAAACTTGTAACATAGCAGCAGACGATGGCGTTGCGGCGGTGGCGGCAGGGAAGGTGATAACGCAACAAAGCTTGCATTGAGAGCCCAGCTATGTTACTAAAAGCGATTGAAAGAAATAAATAGATACGGTAAAAAATTGTGTGATGTTCTTTAGCCGACATCCGCCTTTCGCTCGCTTTTGGATCGACGTCACTCGATCGCCTTGTGGTGTTGACGCAAAATTTGACCTCCAGAAATGTGTTTTTCTTGTCAGCCTCAGCTGTCGTCTTAATTTTTATAGTACGTGCCAAGTGTTTTTATATCTTTCTTGTTCAATATTTGATACCTTCGTCTTAATTTTTATAGTACGTGCCAAGTGTTTTTATATCTTTCTTGTTCAATATTTGATACCTTGGTAGCGATCTTTATGAGTGACTCGTCAAATTACACTGCATGTCGTCATAACTATAGGTGCAGCACGTCACTGATTGCTTACGTGTGCTTACGGAAAAAAAACAGGGGCTAATGCCGAATTTGTGCAGTCGAGAATAGGGCCCCAACACAAGCAAAGTAAATAGATGAACGCCACAGTGCGAAAGAGTAGATATCGCGAACACACTTGCTCTGTCTGCGATCTAGAGAAATTTGTCTAATTCAGTGTCTCGTAGGAACTGGAGTAGAACAAGGAAGAGTTGGCTAAGAAGCCAGGTAGGAATCTGGTAAAGCTTATTGACAGCGAAGACTTTATGACGGAAACTGATGTGGATGATTTCCTGCAGTTGAGTCAGGCATCTTACTGAGAAAGGATGCAGAGAAGAGGTTACGGGATTTGACCTGCAACATCTCCGGTGGGGGAGGGGGGGGGGGCGAGGAGGGTGTACAGAAACGTAAAGACATAGATGAATGAATGAGAAGAAGCAGAGCAGCTTTTTTGTAATGGCGGCCTCCATTATCGCTTATTTTCGCGCCACCTTTTTTAACCCTTACAATAATCTTTCATTTCAGTGGCGATGTTTTGCTCACTGTTTAGTGTTGCTACCAGACCTCGCGGGGCACCGCTTGACGTTGTTTCAATCCAAGGAAAACATTATTGCTAAGTTATTATTCATTGTCTGGACATATAATTTCTTTATTTCCCCGCCGTAAACCATGACAATTATATTCCTTCTATGTTGTGAACTGATGTTATAAATAGAAGTATACAGATACTCCTGTAGGAGTCAATTATGGGTTTTCTACACACATTTTTCCTGCTAAAACTAGTTCGATTTCTAATTGCCAACCAACAGTACCATTAGTACTGCCGATAGTTCTGCATCACTAATGAAGGCTGATACAAACTCAGGAATATCAGTTTACACATTGACGCATTTTGCAGATTTCATTTGTCATGTTTTTTCTACAAGCCAAGAGAGTTTTATCTAATGAATTTTCTTTAAATTTGGACATACCATGCGGCCAGTATAGATGGGGTGCGTCAAAATTTAATTACAATTTGTCTGCTTCGATGTATCGACGGCATAGTTGAAAACGTAGTAACGTACAAAGCATAAGAGGGAGCATAGGAGTTGTTGCTCAATTATCTCTAATTATGCTTGATTGATTTTAGACAGCAAAGTTCCCATTTTGGGGGGAACAAAACTTTCAAAGAGAGAAGCCTGTCTTCTTGCTACAGCCCCACCGCCACATCTGAATTTCAGCAAATAATTGATGGGCAGTGCCAACATTAATACCGGCAGGTTTCGCTTGTTGGTAATTAGATTTAGCGTTGTGATGAATGCGCCTGCATCCCGTTAAGCCGTTCATTTTTAATTTCGAGCAATCCATCAAATCAACAGCATTTTGTCCAAGAACAGCCACGATTACTCTTTCCGTCTTCTGTCCGGTTGAGCCTCTGTTTAGAATCAGTGGCGCATGTTTAACGGTTATTGAGAGTTTAGAGGTCGCTCCTAACGTTAAGCAGAACACACGTGGCATAATATCGAAATAAAGGAAAGACTTCTTTGCCGCAAAAATTTATGCTAGAAAGTATTCGTGGATCCGCCGACACCTAGCACAGATAAAAGAGTGTAGAGGCTGGCGAAAACTGTTCCCATGTTTACTTGAAACTGCATCAAACCAACATCGTCGACAAGATTTTCTAGTCTTGAATGCTCTTACCCTGAAACGAAATGTGCTCACGTAGATGCCAGCTAAGGTTGAGTTAAGAAATCTCGGCAGAAAATAACTAAAGGCGGTATTCTTTCATTGGCTAAGGTAGATAGTTTCATAGGATAGAATGTTGCCATGAAAGGACGGGCATGTTTCGCTGCCGTAATTAACACTTACAATGCACGAATGAGCCCTTAAAAGCGTGTATTTGTTTGATGTCAGCTTCTTAATGCTGCGCAATTCCGTCTCATTCAACGTTTAGCGCGCAGCGCTTTGGTGCCCGGTACAGGGGTTTCGCGGTGGCGCAGGCGTCCGCGTAAGCGACCGAGCGAACGAGCCAGCCGAGAAGACGGCGAAATTGTGAGACGGAGGGCGGCACATGCTGCTAAGGCGTCATCTCCCAGCTCGTCGCCACTGCTCACTATCTCTTACTGCCTCCCGGTCACACTTTCGCCAGTCGCTCCTCCACCATTTGAGGCTCATCCGAACTACGTGAAGTTTGCGCGGGGGTGGTTTAAACACGATTTGCAACAACATACTCGGCGGAAGCGAAGCACTGCGAGATAACGGAAAGTACCGCGCAACGGCATGCGTTCGCTGACCACGTGATCACTTCCTGGGACGCAGCAGATATGCGCCGTGGTCGAGAAGACTACAGTTTTTCCTCTGTGCACAAGTTCGCATTAGGGAGTATAGTAATCGTCATGAGAGTGTTTTCTTTACAAAATACTTTGAAATTATTGTCAGTACTTAAAAATACCTCACTTTTTTCTATCGTACTTAGTTTTTAAGCTGCTCTCAGCACAAATAGTTTGAATTGTATAGGAACAATTTTAGTCTATTCACCAATATTTCCGAAAAACAAAGTTCAGCCTGACTTATATTTACCCATGCACTACCGCCGGTCACATATCACAATGCCAGTGGAGACTTTGATCATCATCATCACCATCATCATTAGCCTACTATGGTACTGCAGGACGAAGGCCTCTCCCACTGACCTACAACCACTCCTGTTCTGCGCTGCTCGATTCTACAGTTTACTGCCGCCTTTCTCTATTTCATCCCTCCATCGGGTTAACGGCCTTCGCCTTCTTCTAGACCGATTTCTTCGCATCCACTCTGTTACCCTGATTGTACACATGCTGTCTATTTGTCTCACTACATGGCCAGCTCAGGTACAAATATGAAGCACGCCAGCTACAATTAAACTGACCTATTCGCTGAGTTTGTTTTCTCTCTTTCCGGCCTTAGCATTTGTAATCAACTTTTTAACATTCTTAGCCCCGCAACATTTCTCTAATCAAAATCTCCCAGCTGTACCTCACATGTTGCTTCGATAACACTACAGGTACTCATAGATGGCCATCCTTTTGGTGGATGGATGAAACAAATTTTATTCAGGGCGGGCTTTAGGTGCTGATGTTGAGGGAACCTGCCCTGTTGGCGGGTCGTATTTAGAATGGAAAATCTAGGACCTCGCTGGCTGCTCTTGCTCTTTCGTACCAGGTTTCTCGGGACAAAGATTTTGCAGTCAGTTTATGCAGAAATTCGGAGGCCAGTACGAGGTGCGAAGATTGTCTTGTCATCATCATCATCATCATCACCAGCCTGTCTACGCCCACAGCAGGGCAAAGGCCTCTCCCATTATTCTCCAATTACCTCGCTCCTGTGCCAACTGTGACCAATTTATCCCCGCAAACTTCTTGATCTCATCTGCCCATCTAACTTTCTGCCGCCCCCTGCAGCGCTTGCCTTCTCTAGGGATCCACTCTGTTACCCTTAATGACCAGCGGTTATCTTGCCTTCGCATTACATGCCCTGCCCAAGTCCATTCTTCTTCTTAATTTCTACTAATATGTCTTTAACACCAGTTTGCTCCCTGACCCACTCTGCTCTCTTCTTTTCCCTTAATGTTACACCTATCATTTTCCGCTCCATTGCCCGCTGAGTCGTTCTCAATTTAAGTTGAACCCTCTTAGTGAGCCTCCAAGTTTCTGCCCCGTAGGTGAGTACCGGTAAGATGCAGCTGTCATACACTTTCTTCTTCAACGACAATGGTAGGCTGCTATTCATTATCTGATAATGTCTGCCATATGCACCCCACCCCATTCTGATCCTTCTATTTATCTCTGCCTCATGGTTGGGATCTGGGGTCACAACGTGGCCTAAGTATATATATTCGCTTACCACTTCCACTGCCTCGCCATCTATCTCAAACTGCTGTGCTGTCCCGAGGTTATTGATCATTACTTTAGTTTTCTGCATATTAATTTTCAGGCCCACGGTTCTACTCTGTTCGCCCAGTGCGGAAAGCATGCTTTGCAATTCGTCCCCCGAGTTACTTAGCAAGGCAACGTCATCAGCAAATCTGAGGTTACTGAGGTATTCTCCATTAACCTTTACTCCCACCTGTTCCCAATCCAACGTTCTGAATACTTCTTGTAAGCATGCTGTGAATAACATTGGAGAGATTGTGTCTCCTTGTCTGACACCCTTCTTTATAGGTATTTTACTGCTCTCCTTATGGAGGATGATAGTAGCTGTAGACCCATTATAGATATCCTCTAGTATTCTTACATAATGCTCATCTACCCCCTGGTTCCGTAATGCCTGAATGACTGCTAGGGTTTCGACCGAGTCAAATGCTTTCTCATAATCTATGAAGGCTATATATAGGGGTTCAGTATACTCAGCGCACTTCTCTATCACCTGATTGATCGTGTGAATATGGTCCATTGTTGAATAACCTTTACGGAACCCTGCTTGTTCTTTAGGTTGACTGAAATCTAAGGTTGCAGAGATTCGGTTAGCGATTACCTTGGTAAATACCTTGTAGACGACTGACAGTAAGCTGATTGTCTTTTATTCAAAGCCAAATCAGTGCTGCTGGTTGGGGGACGTGGCGTTTGTGGAGGGCGTGTGTTTTTTGCCCCGGCAGTTTTAAGGGTGGTTTCTCTGGCAAGCGTAATCTACCAGGGGCCACTTTTCGGTGGAGTGCGGCCACTGAAGGCATCGTACTGCAATTCTTCTTCGGTGTTCGGCATGGCCGGGCTGGGATTCGGTGATGGCGCTGTGGCGAGGCCAACCGCATTATGTTTAGGAGTGCCTGCGGTGTGGTCCAGCCTTTCAGGGGACGCTGTGTACGAATGATGGGGTGGCCGGTGGCACGGGGGGTGTCAACGTACAGCACTCATCATCAGGAGTTTAGTGACACTATTAACAGGTCGCTGTGGTCTAACAGGTCAATGAAAACTGGCCCATAAAGCGGAGCCCATGCGAGGTTCATGTTCAGGGTTCGGGCCCCCTAACGGCGTTTTCCAATACCAGAAGGAAATAAATATTGTCTAAAGATCAGTCGTACTGGAAGGTTAGCTATGTCTTAATTTGGTGCATTCGGTTGTTAAAATGCCAACAAGGTGTCTTTTGAAACACACGTCTCAACAATACACAATCAACTCTCCAATACCAATCAATACCATGCCCCGTTCAACTCCACCTGCCCCTTTTGCCCCGCTCCAGTTGACCAGGCTACAGCAGAGCACCTGGTGTGGAGTTGCCCTGCTCTGCGAAGCCTACGCGCTGTGCACATCGCCACCTGCGGCCCGCGCCCCGGACGTCCGCCAGACTTCATGGCGTGGATACAAGGACCACATCATGGCCCCCTGCTCCGATTCCTTCGGGAATCCGGCGTGTATCTATACATTTAGTTTCCCCTTATGCTGATTAGCAAACTTCCGCAATAATAAAAAAAAAAAACTCTCCGAAAATTTCGCACAGGTTACGTCTATTGAAAGACATTTCGACATCGCACTCTAAATTCAGTGGTGGACGTACGTTCTCAACAGGTACCGTGTAACCCCAGCGGTCTCTACATTCTGTGAAAACATATAACCAGCATGTTGGTTTCCTACTCACAAAACTCTTCTGAAATGCTCTTTGGTTCTCTCTCCGCAGTTTGGTGACTTTTGTATGATCTGTATTAACGTTCGCGTGGAGTTAAAAAAGGTTCATATAAAGACTGAGCAAAAATTAAGCACGTTTAGACAATGAAGCGGCGCATAAACCTAGGCGCCGCAAACAAACTACTAGCACTCTAACTGAAATGTACGTCAGTTACTTTAGCGCCGAAAGGAATTCCCATTGCTTAGAATTCAGGTCAGTCAGGCGTTTCGCAGGAACGCCCAAATCGGCCAACTCGGCCAATCTGGGCCAACTAGACGAACTGCTACAGTAGGTGACCAGGCTCGTGACTACGTGCACGGCACGGTGTGTTGCATTACTGGAAGTCGGTGTTAACGGAGGAGGACGTTTGTTGCATGGCGTCAAATACACACAAAGGAACTATGAAAAGGGATATATGCCCTTCCGGATGCACTTACCTTCATACCATTTGGGCAACAGTTAGAATCGATCGCCTCGAGGCGAGTGCAGAGTACCTCAAGACGTTGTGTAAGTCAATATATAATTCCCTTAGACGTATTCAATTTGCAAACGTTCTTCTAGGGCAGTTCTCCATGATTGCTAGCTCTCGCGCTAGCTAAAATGGAGGAATGGCGAACAACGAAGGCGAACGCCTGCCCCACCCCGCCGCTCACCTCCCACCCTCTTACTGAGGGTACTCTAGAGGTCTCTTAGAGTTTTTGTAATTTTTGTACTACCTATGTTGCAATTAATGCGATCTCTATTAAAAATACCCTTTTCTCCGTACACCATAATGCTCCTCACGCAAAGTGAGTAAATCGCGGTGGTGCTTTCTCTTACTATAATGTCGAGAAAACAAACAAGACCATACGTTCAAACGGAAGTATAACAGCTGTACACATACCAGAAACATATCGAAGCTACTATACCAGCCAGGAACATACTCATTGTTTGGAAGAAAAGTCGACCGCAGTGTTTCCTGGTACCCAAGCGGGCCACCATTCGCCCAAGCTGTCAGCCTACCGTACCTGCCAAAAAGGAGATCATCACTTTGTCCTGTCTTTCGTTTCTTAAGAGTCCTCGTCTATGTTCGCTTTTAACGCCTTAACGAGATGTAATAGCATAGTAGAGGGCTTTAACTTATTTGGAATGTGTATCGTTATAGAACAGAGGGGGACATTGACCCATGGGGATATGACCCTCCACCGACGACAAGGTCAAGGGAATGGCTGGCATGAAGCCCGCGAGGGCCCGGTCATGGCCGCCGTGCAGCGACTGTGAATACATCCAACGTATCTCTTTGTAAACCGAAGACCATGGACCATGAATCGTCTCATTTATTGTGCCTATATGTAAAAGGAAGAGTTTCGGCCAATGGAGGGCAAGAGCTGGGGGTAAAATATATATACTGCAGCATCATACCGCTATAGGAGTGCGTAGCTTCCATGGTTCTGAGCCAAGAGCTATTGTACATCAGCTATCCTTCTGCGGGTCCATATCTCCTCCCCGAAACAGATATTCAGTTCGCGAAGGCCCTTCCTCCACCGTAGCTTGAGAGGTTTCTAGCGGCCGCCGGATCTTAAAAGGAGGGAAGGTGCGGAATAAGGCAAGCACGCACGTAGCCCCGTAAACGAAGACGAGCAGACATGCAAAGTGGACAGCTTTACGCTGCAGATTTCTTGCACGAACATATGCCTTTCGTGCTACCGCGTGGCGATTTTTGCACTACACAATCTTCTGAAAATGGCAATGTAGAAGTTTTTCTTTTAAGCGGACATTTTTAACTGATATAACTTCAAGATCACGACGCGAGGCGGAAGAATACTTGTGACCGAAGATTTTATGAATCCGCATGACGGATTACCTCTAAATTTGTTGAGAGCAAAGTCGTTGAAAGTGTCTCGCGGAGTGAGCTAGAGAGACAATGACCATAATGGTAATACAACGATATACGTGGGGCCTGAATATAGGAGTTGTGTGTGTGGGTCTACATCTGAGCAAGACTCTACACTACCTAAGTTCTCGATCTCTGCTGCAGTTATATGCCAGAAAACGCATGCCCTAATTGAAAGCGACAAGGTTACATGTTCCCATCACATTAAAAGCGCACACTCGAAATCGATGCGGGTTTTTACCATACTTTTTCTATTGGAAATAGAGTTATTACTGGCTGCCCGTAAGGCCCTAGCGTTGTCTGTTTGACAGAAAAATGATGTTTTAGTATGTTAAATTTACAGCGCAATAAAGGCACGCACACGTACAAGTAACCTGTTAGTAGCCTGTTTTTGTCTCCATTTCACTGGATCCATCGTTCCTGGCAGGATTTTTATAAATGTATTACTCTCTAGTGCGCGTTACAGTAGTGTGTTCTGCGATCCGCTGGGACTTGAAACCTTTATGGCAATGCTCGATTATCTATATTTTTATTCTGTATTTCTATTGACTGCATCTCTTTTTTCAAAACGGTGAAACCTGCATCCCTCTCCCTACTCGGACTACGGCTACCTCTTGGCCCAAATTTTATGTATTACATACTCTACAGATATTCCTAATGTATAAAAATAAATATATAAAATATGGCTTTATACATTACTTATAGATAAAAGCAAGGCGGCTCACTGCCTGTATGAATGACTGGGTGATTCATCAACTCAAAGCTAGAACTGTTGCAGCTAGAACCTTGCTAGCTCTGGGAAGTACGAACTATTGACAAAGACAACCGCAGAAAGGAGACGACACAAAGCGCTACTAACAACCAAAGTTTTATTTCGAGGCAACCGAACTTATATACACTACCGTGGAATCCCTAAAAGATATTTTTATGAGGAACAGAGAGCCATGGACTTCTATTACCCACAAGCTTACGGAACGTTCAGAATTGTTTTGTACATTTCTACTCTAGTGTAGCCGTCTGCTGCCCGGGGTTTCAAGAATTACACTCAAGGGGTGCGCAAGTATTAAATAAAGGTTATGCAACCTGACCCATTCCAAGTACCAAAGCGGTTATTTCCTGATATTTTTAATCCGTACAAACCTTTTTGCAGTACATTCAGAGCGTCGCCCTGATGACGCCCCAAGAGAATAACCTGGATTAGAGGGTAAATTAAGGATTTTATTGTGTAATATGCCTTTGTCCCGTTGTTGTTTGAACGAATTGTTTGCGAACAAATGTTGTCCGTACAAATATTTCCAAGATCAACATTCAGCTTTTCTTAGAAATTCCTCATTTCATCGCTGGTCCTTTTAGGTATCGCACTGGCTATTGCTCCTGTAGTTAACATACACGGATACCTAAACCAACATTAAATGTTTTGTAACGCAAATGTCAACGGGCTGATGCAAATCTCGCAGTGAGTTACGTGTTCATTTTTTCAGATTCTTCAATATGTCCTAAATGCTGATATATTAAATCAGTTTTTGCTTACAAAGTTTACAATATCAGCAGTGTCTTGTGTTGACGCAACGCCTTCCAGCGTGGACAAGTGGCTAATCCAGTAGATTAGCAGGTGGTGACGGCATGAACTCTGCCGCTGTAGTAGGTCGACGACGAGACCCCCCTCTTGCCCCCCTCCCCCCCCCCCCCTGCTTGTTTGCAGACTTTATTGGCCTAGTATCACGGTTTTCAGAGCGGTGATAATATACTGAGCAGTTCGTGAACAACAGTCTTCCGAAACTGCAGATTTGAACCAGCAGCGTGTGTTGGGAATGTATGGTCGCTCAGTCGCCCAAACCTTTAACTAGTGTGCGTGCGCGAGTAGATTATTACGGAGTCAGTGTGTAAACAAATTGATTCTAAGCGCGTGCTCAGAATACGCGCTCAGCTGGGCCCATCGTCTGCTAGTCTGTTCCTTCTTAAGAACGTCACCCCATACAAGCGCTGGAAAAGAACAAACAACGAGAGTAAGAAAATATGCCAGCCTAATACAAGAGGAGATTATGATTACCAATGTTAGGTACTGATTGACTAGTGCCTAATGGCAATGAATATTTTGTGAGATAAAGATAAATAAATTGGAATGAAATAATGATTGATTAGTTATTAAAAGTAACAATTAGGAAGGTGGTAGTACGGCAGAATAAGATTATTGAAGCCAGAATAAAGTAGAATAAGTAAGGCGGTAGTGAATTAAAGTGGATTTAGATAAATTGGCGTTGAGATAAATTAGGGTAAACTAGTTCGAGATTGCAGCTGCTTACAGTGGATTAAAGGGGGACAGGATGGAATATGGTGGATTAAGACGAATAAGATGCAACAGGGCCGACAAGGTTGCGTTAAGCTGGACGGAGGTGGATTTAGATGGATTAACTGCCGTAAAATATCGTAGGTGCTGCGTTGATGTGCGCACGTGTATATAAGAGGTAGGCGAGGCAACAGAACGCCATTAATTTGATTTCAACGCGTGTAAGAAGTGAGCTTCTCCGAAATTTTTGTTTGTAAATAAATTTCAAAAGCGTGCTCTTTCATCTATCCATTTCACCCTGCTTGTCGAGAAGGAAGCCAAGTTCAGAGACTGCATTTTTGCTATCCATGTTAAAAGGGTGCGACAGCAATCAATCAGCTCTGCTCTCAATAACTCTAAAATTTAGAGAAATCTGTGTATCGATGTCAAAGGCATGGAAACTTTTGCGAGCTGAGGCGAGAATAATAGGCTGAAGCAACTCCTCTGTGGTTAGTTTTTATTCCCTGAGTGCAATTGCTCTTCCTCCTCGATACTGCAGAGTACTATCCTGGAGCAAATTACTTTTCGTAGACCCTGTTTATTTTGGTACGTAAGCACAAGGGCTGCTTTGCCAATTAGGTCGTCTGTCAAGCATATCTGTCAGTAGCCTACGTTCGCTCTTCTTTTGGGTCTAACAAACAGTTCAGGTTTGTATTTTGCTATGTTTTTAAACGACGTTCAGCCTAAAACACGTGCACGGTTACCTTGATTTGAGTTTCACTGCAAGCGCACAAACTAAAAATAAAAGTGGCAACGTTGACGCCAGCACTAAAGCTCCATGTAATTGGAGTGCATGAAAAAACTCGCAAGAAGCACCAGTAAAGTCCTAAGCAGTTCCACGAGTTGGTACGGAGGCCTGAAAGGCTGCTCCAATCACTATTCTCTCGGGGACATCCCGTGGAGAAGCGGCTCTACTTTGTTGAGTACACGTTAGCTGAGCACGTTTATGTGTATAGGCGGTGTTGCTTGTGGCTATGAAAGATCTGGAATCATTCGCCTGGTGTTCATTGTACCCGGTGGGGGCTGTAAGCAGGCACTCTCCCAATTTTTTTGCTCTGCGAAGATCTCCATTCTGTCCATCCTTACTCTTTTCGTGGCTATCGCTTCACGTTCTAATCGAGCTTTCCGGAATTAGAATCCGCGACTGTAGAGAAATAAGAAAAGAGCCAGTACGTCGGCGTTGATTCTTTGTCCCTGCTGCTTAAATCAGCTCTTTATTATTACCAGCTCTTTATTATTACCGAGCCCGGCTGAACTTTGTAACAGTGCGAGGTTAGGGCCTGCATGAAACGCCGCTACAACTGAGACAATCTAGTGCCCACCAACGCACATCCACAGGGCTTGTAGTTGCCGTGAGATGACTGATCCAAATACGTTTGTGATGCATACTAGCAGTATATTTACAACTAACACTATCGCTAGTTCTAGAGCGGGAGTGCTAGCTGTTCCACCTCGACAAATCCGCCCTCTGTGCCAAACCAAGTTTGCGCAGGAGTGTGAATCCAGAAAATAAAAACAGGATCGCGAATTGTCCTTCCCATGAAACGCCTGGGCAGGCACAGAGCGGATCGCGAGCCCAAACAGAAAAGAATACGGAGTCATCAATTATGATAACTGGGCGTCTTTTTTTCTATAGACATGTTCTACGCTCTGCACTTCGCGGCTTCCTCTGCTGTCTGTCATAGGTACTGTATGTTTGGTGTATGACTGTAGCAGTCTTGCCCTATGCACGAATGAGGCAGGAGCATCAGTATACTGCGCGCCGAACGGGGTACAAAACATGTCCGCGGTCTGTAAATATAGTGTCGTTTCTTGATAAATTTCCTAATTGATCCTCATCCACACGCAGCCAAATTTGATTTACCAAAACCCATTTTCGTTTGGAGCGCCCATCATAAGGGTACTTTAAAGGGCGGATCGTTGTTTTAACTCTCAGTCGAATACCTGTCATGAAGCTGTCACTATAAAGATGTTACTAAACACTGTAAACTATAGTTAATTAGTAAACTGTAAACTCTAAACATGTTAGTAAACATGTAGTAAACATGTTAGTAAACTGTAAACACGGAACAAAGTGTGCGCAGTGTGCATGTCACTGCTAATTTGTATTTGCACAACCACCTTTATCTGAAATGCTCCTATAGCCTTGCTAAGCGAAGGAATGCCGAATATATACAGTCGGAAGCACCCGGCTGTTGCACAAACACGCAAATGAAGCAAAATTTAGTTTTAAGGAACCCATGGTGGTTTCTTTTATAGCGCCTTATGGAAAGTAGAGCGATAATAGACTGTCAACAAAATAACCCCCACTGGCACGAACGGTATCTGCAGCATAGAAAATTGTGGGAGCCAAAACCGGCGATTACGAGACATAGCCTACAAGATATGGCTACCGTGGCGATATGTATTGCAGCAAACAATGCTTTAGTATTAGCTTTGTTTACGTCTTGTTACTGGTGCCTAAAAGCGCGTGGCGTTATTTTCAACTTGTGTAGTACGCCGCGATGTCTGAAGATTTTGCTTCGAAATTGACGGGTTAAAATTTTAATCAGCAGCTCTCTCCAATGATACGTAAACATGTCCAAGGGGTCCAGGGAAGTATCTAAAGAAAGGAACCGCTATTACAATTACTGGAACAACTTACATAATTCTGTGCAAAATCTAACCTTTTTTTCAGTCACATGCACGTACGCAGAACCGACAGGCTTAAGATGAAAACCCCAGACTGCAAACAGCCAGTGGATGACCGCATGATCAATGTGCTGTAGACATGACTGCCCGTGACGGCATTTTTATCTCGACGTTTCACAGCTGAAATGCATTCAACAAGACGGAGATCGAAGCCGTGCAGGGAAAAACAGAAAAAAAAAACCTGGACGGCGACTGCGACGTCAACTGCAATTCTGACCGAACCACAGAAAATCCGCCACTGGACCAGGCGCTTCGCTCAGCGTGACAGATGACCCACGCGGCCTTGGGCGGTTCTAGTTCCGCCAGGCGTGATTGATAGCCCATGCGTCCCACGAGGGGCAGTGGCGATCACAAGAGGTGCCCTCGTACTTCGGCAAGCAATATCACTTTCAAGTTGGAAGCGGAACGCAAATTTTCTGACTTCGGCTTGACGCTTTAAAGAGTGGAGCTCATCTGTCATTTATCACTAGTTTGGTGGAAAAATCGACGGAAGACCTAAGCTTCCCCTGACGATGTGACGATGTATGAGAATCCATGCTTACGCACTCTTGTAGCTTGGTTTAGTGTTGCAGGGTGTATATACCCTGAAGCACACAACCCAAATTTTCTTCATGAGACAACCTCACGGTAATCGTACATTGTGTGACATCGAGTATTAAAAAGGTCAAGCTAAAAACCAAGCTCTCCTAACAACGTTTCAACACCTTACACGCGTGTATTGCCGCGAAGAACATTTTGGCGGCAATATTAGCAGTAATAACAACTATAAATGGCATAAAAAGAGTTATTGACTTCCCGAAAGATCATTTCTTAAGACACCTCGCAGCACTTTTAAAAATTCCGGAATTGTTTCATAACGTGGTCAACAAGCTCATTCTGCTACAATAAGTGAATACAAGGTGTCCCAGCCAAATGATACTTCACAGTGAAGATCCGATTACTTAAAAACGTGCTCAAACGATTTCGCTGTCTCTTTCGCTTTGAGTACTGTTTGCGCGCTTGAAATGACGTCATTCAAAGGTGTCATGTCCATTTTCCAGCCTCTTTTTGTTACACAAATGAACGCATTTGATGATTACTTTAAAATATCGAACAAAACCAAAGCAGGAGCTTGACGACGTATCTCGTGCGACGAGAATATCACGCAGTTCCCCTCAGTAATAGCGATAACACTAGAAGTCACAGTGATAAAGACACGAAGGAAAGAGGGAAATCGTTTATTGGCATTGTTGCGAGGCTTTTAACAGCGGAGCCGTTTAACCCGGCCGTGAGTTGTCCAACGCAAACGGAAAACCTACAATAGAAAAAAAAATTGGCCGCGTATCTGCTCCTTTCGTTGCAAATGCCGTCAAAAGACGATAGTCTTCATCGGCTTTTGCGAAGTAAATGCCTCCCTTCGTTTTACCGCTCACCTCTCATGTTGTTCCTCTTGAGTCGCGCTCCTCCCAAGGTAAAGACGCCAAAGGTTGCTTAAATCATTTTAAATTTCCCGCGTTCCACTGCTCCGAACCGGTGTCTCGATGCGAACGCCGTCGTACGGCGAAGACGCGCGTTAATCGAGGCGCCCTACTTCAACGTTTATAGAACCGCGTTTCCCTACTCCACGTGCGTTTCCAGCAGAACGTGGAACCTATCTAGTGGAGCCTTGCGTAACTGTTGCCGGTTGATTTCTTAAAATGGCGCCAGAAGCTATAGTGGCGCGGGCGACAGCAGGCGACGGCGGAGTGAATTCTTTTTTCTGCAGTTGAAGCATTTTATTTCGCAAAAGTCAAGCATGTTTGATTTTTTTATAAAGGAAGACTGCAAATATCACTTCTGTATTGATTTGTTGTTCATATTTGCGTAATGTCTTGTTCTTCTTCAACAATGTTGACAAGTATGAACATTACACCGGACATAGACGGGTAGATTTAGCTGTGACTATATAAGACTATTGCGCAGGCATTGTTTTGCTTTGGCCGGGTAGCTGAATCGAGTCACAGACAGACAGACGGACAGACAGACAGACAGGCAGACACACAGACATACAGACAGACCAAAATTTCTGGGTTTAAGTAGTCCAAGAAAGACTATCGTCTTTAATAGCTTCCCGTTGTGGAATCGAGCATGGGTCCATCGCGTTATGAAGTCGGCGTCTATCTGTTTGAGCTGTCATCGCGTTCTAAACGCAGAGCATCATTGCCTCTAGCTTAATGTTACCGTTGGTTTTTGAACAGCCAAGTCTCTGACGAAGGGAAAGGGGCCGCCCGCTCTGCTGTTTCCCCAGCCTTGCACCACTAAGGCAAGCTGCGCCATTTTTTTTTATCTTGAGGCCGGGCAAATCGTGTCGACGTCTTCTTGTCGGCAGCTTCTAGTCGCTCTGTTGGTGTAGGAAGGAGGAGTTTACAACCCACACCACACGCTCTAAATTGCATCCATTCAGACTCACAGCAGAGGAAGGAAGTCCCGCAACACTGCAAAAAGGCATGGGGCAAACAAGGCTGATGCAATACGCCCAGACGGAGAGGAGACCAAGGCTTTCTTTTGCTTTGATGAGCCCATCACTCCGACCGTAAATGTGAACGGAATGGAAGAAAAAAGCTTGGGTAATCTTCCCCAAAGTGAGAAGCAGTGGCCCAGTACCTGCTAAACAGCCCGAAAAGAAATAGTGACGGAAGGAAAACTAACTCAACCCCATGAGGGCCTTTCTGTGGAGCGCCCTAAAAAGTAGCCGCGGGTTATAGACTGATGGAAACAGTATTAGCGTTCGGTGGGTAGCTACTTTCCTCTACTTCGGACGTAGCCACTCAGTATCGTAAGCCGGGAAACATAAAACCCCGCCCTAGCCTCAACCGTACGGCCAGCTCTGATGATCTTTGCAGAAGCCTTCAGGTTACGAGATGAGCGAAACAAGTTCTTAGAAAAAGAAACCTCTGTTGTTAGAAGAGCTAACGAGAAAGGAAAGTTCTCACAAGGTACAAGTAAAGTAAAGAGAGCTTAGTCGACAATTCAAACTGCGTACAAAAAGGGCTTGCGGTGTTGTAGGCTACATTAGGAAGGAGCTGCGGTAGGAAGAAAATCCGTGACTGTTCGGATTCCTGTGCGGGGTGTAGTTCACGTTATTGGTCGCTTCGTCTTGGGAACTCCCGGTCTGCTGTTTGGAGGAAAGCGATATAACTTCAGTATGAATACCAGGAAAATATCTTCCCTGGAAGCTGTGAATGTTGTCGGCTTTGGTGGAAACGTGTACTTGCAAGAAACTATGGTTTGCATTTGTTCGACAGTAGCACCTGCCTTGAGCGCAATTTTTCTGGGTTCTGCAGATAAGGAACCGGTCAGGGACGTCCAAGATCTGGTAATCGCAGTTTTCAGGTACGCAGACAATTATTTGGTGTTGACAACTGGCCAAACCGTGTTAATGGTTAAAGAAAAAGCGATGACTGTTTTCCGTACTTGAGGGAAAAGATTAAAGTTCACCTCCGAGGTTCCGAGTGGGAACAGCTTGAAATACCTGAGCTTGAAACTCCATGTGTCAGCACCATCTGTCAGCTTCGAGTACGTACATTTCGCGGCGAGTGCCGTTGAACCACTCCCGCGCCTTCGTGATGTGGCCGCCTGCGTGGCCGAGTTAGCTGCTCTGGGTCAAGAGCTGGGAGTATTTGGAAAAATAATTTTGTGCTTTCACCCATTTTCATTTATTTTTGATTGATTGTTAACCTAGCATTGCTTGGCTGGAGAGGGGCTTTGTTCCTCACCTTTATTGTTGGTTTTTAGGGAGAAAATGGAATAAATAAAGGCGTGGAACTACTTCAGTTTTTTTTGGCGGCGTATTCTTCCCCAAAATTTCTGTGCCCATCGTCTTCTCATGATGTCGTTGCCGACCTCTGGCTCCGCGAAGAGCATTGTTCACATATGGCAAAAAGCTGCACTGTTTGTTATTCTTCTCTTACCGCTTCGGCTTCTGTCATTGCCAGAAAATATAACAAAATGTCAATCAAGGAATGTTTTCTTTTAAAGTGCAAGGGGTTAAAAGCGAGTTTTCAAGTATCTAAGCCGGCGCCACATGCACTCTCTCCGACTCCACCGGACGTTATAGGCGTAGCGGCTCCTACTAGTGGTACGGTTGGATTTCCCACACGTATTTGGGAGTGAAAATGGCCGATGGATCTGGAACTCTGCACCCCCAGAGCAATACACACGAACTCTAAGGCCATCGCACTTTGCAGGTCACACGACCGACGGGCGCAAGATTGAAATCTGTTAGTGGTGCGCAAGCTGCACAGAAGCCGTACTTGAGCGGCTCAGCGGCCCGCCGCCCTTCATAGCAGTAGTTCCAAGCATCGTGGTAAGCCTGCAGATAAAAAAATCAAAACCTAAGAGTCTTCATCTCCAATGTCCTTGTACGGTCATCTGGCTATGACCGACGTAATAACACCAAGCATTCAATGCGTGGTAGAGCGCAATATCGGTTCTCGTGCAGTCTTTTGCAAAGCAATTAAAGATCGCGTCGAAGGTCGTTGCGCAATGCACAGTCATTTGCCATTGTTAGTTTTGTTCTCACTTTTTAAAAACGAACGCGTTTCCGTATCAATTTGACATCTTCTTACGTTCCTCTATTTCGCCTTGTGTTGCGTGACAAGAGGGTGGAACGGCCAACCGAAAAAATAATAGCCGAAAGTAATTTTCTTACGCAACGGTAAACTTGCCCTCTAAGCCGGTCTGTGTGTTTTAAGGCGCCCAAGAAGCAGCTCTGTTGGCCACGCCATCGTAATATTTGGCGCAATTTTCGATTAGGAAGGTCGTAGGCTCGTCACCACCTCAGTCTGTAAAATTTATTCTGTCGTCCTGGTTACATGGATGTCACACAAGAACAGCGAAACCAGCAAATGCAGCATCGACTTCATTACAAATGTGGGATTCGCTCGCGAGGCGCAGTGACGTCACGGTGCCTGCATGTTGGCACGCGCTTTGTCCTATACAAACCTTGTGTGGAAGGTTTCTTAGTAGGCGTGTGTTAAACACAATTCAAAGCGTTCACAAGAGGTATGTGCGTTTAAAGACAGGTGATGACCCGTTATCTTTCCAGGAACAGAAAAATTTAAAGAAATTCTATGAACGAAGAGGTTTCCACAAAAAAAAGCGCTTCTACCCCAGCCTTTCGTTGCTCGCTCATTTGCTTGCTGCCTTCCTTGCTTCCAGGAACTTGATGACACGTGTCAAGCTGCGGTAGCCGTGCCTGTAGCAGGGTGTGAGTTTGTAGGGGAGGCAGAGACATAAAGCGCGCGAGTGAGAGTGAAGCGAGCGGCGGGCCGTTTTATATCGTTTTGTTTTTGAACCACCAGTGCCCTTGTTGCTATCCTCCCGAATGCCACGGGCGCTTTGCCGTTCGCACTGAGACGGAAGCGACTCGAATGCAGTAAGCCAGTCATCACGGCAGGGCACCGCTATCACCGGGATGGAACGTTTCTTTCCCTTCGTGCACGGCCCTTGAGAAATTCTCGAAAGAGAAGAAAGCGGGAAGGGACAACCAGAGCCAAAAATAAAATACTTGTAGGAACGCTTGTTCTGCCTCCGCACGCGAGGGGTCTCTGTATACCGCTGTTGGGTACGAACGATAGCCTGAGGCTGTCGAAGAGTTGTGGCAAAAAAATGTGGTTTCTTCACATGATAGCAGGCTTGTTGCAATAGGAGCGTTGGGTCTCTTCACCTTTGCACACTATGCTTGCCTGCCCAAGGAGGGCCTACCCTAAAGCATGATTGTACTGCAAGCCCAAAGAGGCATACTAAGACGCGAAGGTGGAGCGTTGAGTACAATCAGTCGTCTTTCAGTGACCTTAGGCTGGGCAAGATTTTTATAGTCGATAACTTCCGGCAGTAGCGTTGCTCTAAATAATAAAAAAAACATTTCGCGAAATGGCGCATAAACAGGCAGAGAACACGCGCTTTTACGAATACGCATGTATAAAAATCGCATTTACATAAGAAAAGGCTGTAGCGGCCCTTTTCTCCTGCCTTATGCGTAGCATATTCTGTTTGAGGATCATTTACTCGAGGCTCTTGGACGTTCTTCGGTTACTTGTTTAATATACTGGCGATGACAATTTAGTTACCTTTCAAGACGTACGAGTGAAAGGTTGCTCACTAATAACAATAAAAAATGTACTCAAATACACTTAGCATAACATATCGGACTCGCGACGGCATCCCAACATTTGCCCTCGTTCCTTTCGTTCGGTGGACTGGCCAGCGTCTCCAGCCTCCCACCACCCCCCCACCTCCGACCCCCCCCCACCTCAGGACGGCTTACTCTTTAACGCAAAATACGCCTCTGATTCGCCTCATCAACAGGAGCCAATCGTAGGCTTGTACACAAATAACTACGTTATCCAGACTCCCCTTCTCACTCGGAAACCTACCGGTATGCTTCAAGATACAATTACAACACCGATAGAAACCAACCAACAAGAAGCAAACTATGAGCGCTAACCATCGTCCCTTTGGCGTCCCGACTAAAGTATTCTCCATACCACGGACGCCGGCATTAATGCCCACGCCGACAGCGATTCCATTCACCGTTAAAAAGTCATGTTCATTACAAAGCGTTACTGTTAACCCATTGACGTACCGCAGACACAGCGGCGACTCCCGCCGGCGCGTAGCAAAGTTCACCTGCGTAATGTAGCCTTCCGCAAAACAACATCTCCGGACGCCCTGCAGGCTGCAACAACCGCAAACAATTCATAATTTGGGACCCATCGAAGGACCTAACAGCTGCGTAACTCCTCCGCCGCGAATGCAACCGCGCCTCGCACGCTGTAACGCAGGTAATTACCCTTGACAACAAGAAGAGGCATTCTAGAGCTTTCACAGAAAAGCTTTCCTCCTTGACCATTATGGCGGCCGCTGGCAATCTTCGGGTCCATACTCGCTGCGGAATGACAGTCGGAATGCACCCAAAAACTGTCGGGCTCTTCTCCCCCAAATGTGGAAAATCAGAAATCGGAAAAGTTTATATGTACGAAATACGCATAACATATCCAAGATAAACAGAAAGAAGTCCCATGGGCAGAGACTGTAAGGGGGCCTCTTAAGACAAAGGTGCGGCATGGGTTCCGAAAAGGGACCTCGCCACCAATCCACTGGCTGGTACTATCTCGTGTTGAGCTAGACGAGCATCTGCACCCATTGCGCAATAATTTGCGATATCGCTGCCTCCCCGCCTCCGACTCACCCTGCCCCCCCCCCCCCCCCCCAAAAAAAAAAAAAAAAAAACCGATGAAAGACTGAAAGCGTTGTCGCGGCTGCCCCTAGCCCGTCGTGTACACTGCATCAGCCCAACCGCCACGAAAATAAATAGAAAGCTTAACAGGCTATATAACAACTGTAACAGAGCGACCCGCGGTCTTCAATAATTAATTAAGGTACTTGAACTTAACAGCTTGTGTTTCGTCCAAGTAGCTTTATAGCAAACACAACACGCCTTCCTCGCCAACAAGGGAAATAGAGCACTGAACAGGGCTTTGCGGCCGCTGGCAATCTTCGGGTACATACTCGCTGCGGAATGACAGTCGGAATGCACCCAAAAAACTATCGGGCTCTTCTCCCCGCAATGTGGAAAATCAGAAATCAGAAAAGTTTATATGTAATAAATACTCATAAAATATTCAAGATAAACAGAAAGAAGTCCCATGGGCAGAGAACTGTAGGGGGCCTCTTAAGACAAAGGTGCGGCACGGGTTCCAAAAAGGGACCTTGCCACCAATCCACTGGCTGGTACTATCTCGTGTTGAGCTAGACGAGCATCTGCACCCATTGCGCAATAATTTGCGATATCGCTGCCTCCCCGCCTCCGACTCACCCTGCCCCCCCCCCCAAAAAAAAAAAAAAAAAAAAAAAAAAAACCGATGAAAGACTGAAAGCGTTGTCGCGGCTGCCCCTAGCCCGTCGTGTACACTGCATCAGCCCAACCGCCATGAAAATAAATAGAAAGCTCAACAGCCTATATAACAACTGTAACAGAGCGACCCGCGGTCTTCAATAATTAATTCAGGTACTTGAAATTAAGAGGTTGTGTTTCGTCCAAGTAGCTTTATAGCAAACACAACACGCCTTCCTCGCCAACAAGGGAAATAGAGCACTGAACAGGGCTTTGCGACAGCGGCATTGTCAAGCTTTCAAATAAGAAATGTTCTCCTAACAGGAATCCTTCTGATATCGCAAAATGCGTCGCGGGGAATATACCTGCCAAACGTTTTTGAAGATATACCTGGAATGCCCTATTTACCTAGCTGCAGAGTATGGTGGTTATTTGCAGACACTTTTGAAAAACGCAAGTTTATATTCAAAAGATTGCCGTTCGGTAGCATGGCCGAAATTGTGGGCGCGGGTTCCTGTACAGAAGCAGCGTGTAACCTATCCTTTACTGCAATGCAAGGATAGTTCAGGCTAAAGGTGGTTGTATTAACACATTTCTCACGTCTTGTAACATTGGCTCTCCGTGATGCGCTAAATGGGCTTTTCTGCCCTTACAATGATTGTGCAAGGCTTCGCGTGTCAAATTAGTTTGATATTAATGGCTCCTACTGCCCAATTCGCATCAGTTTTTGTTGCGTTAAAAATTCAAAGAATGTAAATCTAGGCATTGATCAAATGGTTAATTGCGTATTGTTTTTTTGCAATTATATAAACGTCGCACGAAGTGAAAACACAAAGTGATGCACACATGATGTTGCATGTCCTAAATCTTAATGTCTGGAGCCTAGGCATGTCAGGAGTACACACAGTTCACATGGTCTTTTTATGAATCGGCCTATAAATTAGTGCTCTGCAAGATCTGAACTTCAACGTGAGCTCCACATTTTTTCCCTGGTGCACGGTGAAAACAAAACGGGTATGTCAAACTGACGTTGACTTTGCTCTATTCTTCTTTCTCCACAGGGCTTCGTAACCTGCGAACGGACCTTCCTTAGGCTCTACGGAGAACCCTTCCGGACGCCCAAAACCGGTTTTACGGATCGCCTACGGATGAGAGGGCCGATTTCGATGGAGGAGCTAATTTTGGCTCGGTAGACTCCGTAGGCCCCGTGTTGCCATACGGCCATCCGTGAGGGCTTGGCTCCGCTCATCGTCCTTCGGCAACATGGCGGCAACGAAGCAGCACAATTGGCGTGCGTCGCAGAAGACAAGCGGGAGCAGACGTAACGATGGACCTTGGAAGTCGCAACCCTGTTTCGTCTTGTGGCACCGAGGCAGGCTCTTGCAGGAATGCACGAGCGTCTGCAGCGTGCGGCGGTGCTCACGAGCGTTGCGGTGCGCTGTAATTTTTGCTACGCCACCGATGCCTCATATGCATCGTTGCCCGGCCCCTTCGCGCGCCGAAATGGACTAAAGTTATCAAGATCCTTACCAAGGTTATCAATTTTCTTTGCGAATATCTGATGCACTTGCTATAAAACAGACTGACGCAAATGGGAATCGGGAATTCAACGCCATCTGAGTGCTGTGTTCACCCAATGGTGCGCTCTCAGTTCCTGTGGGAGAGGCTGCATGCTTTCCAGACACAGGTTTTGTGCACACGTTTGCGGATGCCAGCGGGGCACGCGCATTCAGTAACCTAGACAAGTAACGTATTACTTTTGCGCTGCCAGAAACTGTCTACGTTGGAAAATGAGCTTAAGCCTTGGACAGGCAACTCGGCAAACACACACGTGCCAACAGTGGATTGTGACATGTTCTTTGATCTGGGGTTCAATTATCCCTAATGTTTATTTTATGTCTCCATCAGTTTGTGTGCATTACAGCCATTTTCAGCTCGTTGCGAGCCAGGGTAAATTACAATAAAACACTTCTCCGTGTTTTATTACTGTCACATTTCTTGAAGGGCAGCTTCTGTAGACACGATTGGAAGTTTTTGCTCCCGTACGGTTAAACACAGTTATAGAAAACACGTTAAGGTGCTTAAACCAATTCGATATAGCGAATAGCTTCAGTACACCTAAATCCACAAATAACAAACTCAATGAGCTTTCTATATGCATTTATTGTGTAAGGGCTTGTGATCTACAAAGGGGAAAGGAGGGATGTAATGACCTCATTACAGAGGTATGCGTCGCAAGCTGCAATTTTCGCCTGTGACTGCTTCTTAGTGCCTCTGAGTTAAGCTCCATCGACACACTGTTATGCGAACTTGCTTTAGAACATTCCCCTCAATGTTAGCGCCGTACCGGTGAAAAGGGCGACACAGCCTGATAACAACTGTTTCTGCTTTAGATGAGCCACCCACGTTGAACGTGTCTTCCCTGTTGGCATGTCATGTATCCAATAAATGAGGACAAAATAGACACACCACACTATGAAGGGCAAGAACAGGGTCATGTTATTGTAGAAAGGGGTTCGCGGGCCCATGCTGCAAATCATTGTTATCAAAAGGGTAGGACATCCCTTACTGTGTGGAGGCAAAAAAACAGGACATAGGACATTAATGCAGGTGTTTTTTTTTTTTTGCTAGAGACTATTAAGTAAGCCTATCACATTTCCTGCACAATGCATCTGCTCATTTGAAAAGGGACTTTTGCCTCTGACGTAGCACTTCTGATGCAGCTGGCGCTGAAGACCACAGCGCCTCAATTGGCTGGTTCCATCGAATGCTGCAGCCAGTCAGCGGTTCCGGCTTTGGGGGAAGCTGCAAGGGGTTTAGGCGCTTCGGCCGGCGTCGCCAAGAGCGGCACTCCAGTACGGCGTATCTTTGCATGGACGAATGTCGATCGTCACCATCCGCAACACGAGCTTAGCTGAGTTTTCAGCGCGTCGTTTACAGGATATGAATACGGTGGACAAGCACGGAGCGTCTTCTTCAGGCATAAACGCTACGCAAGCTACCGCGGCAACCATCCATCTGCCTTCGCCGTGGACACGGTCCGCGCACGAAACGCCCACGCCACAGGAGCTAAAACTCGTCTCCGCCTGCAAGATTCGAACTGTTGCTGGAAATCAGTTTAAAAAATGCGTGAAAGTAAATGATAGTGAAGTGAAAGATTGTGCTTGGGATCGTCGTCGACGCGGATTCATAAAGCGGTGACCCTAATAACTGCCGCATGCTAATTTTTTTTTTTTTTTTTTTGCCTGCCTGGCCTCGGGGAAACGTGATGGCCACTAGAGCAACGCATGCAAGAAACGCAAGCGGGCCGCTAGTTGTAAGTGAAAATAAACTATTTTCGTGAACCGGCATGTTGCTTTCGTAGCCCTCCTATCTGGCCTTCCAATTCTAGTTTCCCCTATGCTAGAACTGCCGTGCCAACGCAAGCTCGACCGACGCCAAAAACAGTTCCACGCAGCCAGTAGTAGTCTCAGCATTCCCACCGTGCAGATAAAAATAAAAAAAACGCCGGACGAACCACTCAGTGGAGCCGATGGCTGCGCGTAACTCAGAGCACACGCGCCCTGACAAGTGTCTATAGGTTGTTTTCCTCGAGCTTATCAGCTCGTAGCATCCACACCATGCTGCGAGGAGAGGAAAGCATGAAAACATCAGGCCTGATAGACATCGCCGGCTACTTAGGGCCCTTTCTAGACCGCGCACCCAGAAAGCCGAAACGAAATAAGCCGAGACTGTTTGAGGCAAAAGCCAGCTCAAGAGAAAAAAAAATGGGAAAATTTTATCTCGTCGGGTTGCTTTTATGCGCCGACTCGAATCCGTGGCTTTTCTATTCTGCGGCCCGATTACTCCCAGTAGCTTTTAGACAAACCTGGGAGCAGATATTGTCATTATCTCGCAGATGAGTAGTCCGTATAACTTTCGGTGCTTCTTATCCTTTCAAGGGAATGACTAAAAGATATTAAATTTATTTTACCATAGCGGAAAATATGTCCAATAACATCAAGACAGCAGTAGAGGTTAGGACAGAAAAGACCATTTTAAATTAAGGAACAAACATGAATGGAGGATGTCACTGTTTAAGGCAAGAGATAGCGACTGAGGCTGTGCATGTGAGGTTGACACCTGACTGCCCCTGTACCACCAGGGCCAACGAATGGCTAACAAAACCACAGTAGGAATAGTAGGAGCCAATGCACGCGATAAATGTGCGCAAATTATTCCGGTGCAAAGTCTGTATAGCAAGAATGCGATGGTTAGTCGTTCATGGATAGTCGTGAGTCGTTAGCCGACTATTTAAGCGGACAGTGCTGATTGAGCGGAACCATGAAGAACAGTTACATTCGTTCTGCATGACACCTGTGGTCATCAATGTGATTGCTAAATGGCCTTTTTACACGCTACGGAAGAGCATTTGGCGTGTTGGTTAGGCAGTTTCGTTGCAGCGTTTTGTTGGCAGGATTTTAGAAAATGATAATAGCATTAGGTCGAGTAGATTGCTTGACAGCTAATTGACTCAAAGCTGCTCTTTATTAATTGCAGTTGCGTGTATCCGTTACCCAGTTGCCTCACCTTGTGCTAATAAAGAACGGTGTGCCATACGGTTTACAAGATGCTGCGAATTCAATACAAAATCATCGCTCTTGTTCAAGGCATTTTCAGACGTCCTGGCGACACACTTGCATCCATATTAATCTTTGTTTGAGGTACCCTGACGGTCGCATACGTTGGTAGTGCAGTTTGTCGTTGCGGCAAAGCAACTTGTTGAAAGCCTTGTTTATTTTGAAAATTGTTAGCTATTTTCGGGGGCTATTTTTTTCTTTGTGTAGAGTTATGTACCAATTAGAGGGACTGTCAGCAGTGAACTGCGCAAATGGTGTTATTACACCCGTCTACTTAACATACACATGATTTGTAAGCACTGGATTTTAGAAATAAATGTACCTCTAAACAAATGCACAGGATATTAACAAAAAACACTTCCTTGGCTGTTTTGCTACTTAGCCCACACGTTTGGTTCCAAAAAAATTCTTTATGAAACCCATTCTTTATTTGCAAAGTCATCAAGTGTTTTTGTGAGCCTTCGCGCTTGTGGACTTATTTATCAGGACCAGTGCCCTGCCGCTGAAAGGATGCTGCTAAAGTCATTTCCAGTTTATGCTGCATCGACAAAGCACCGCTGTCTTTTATCAAAAGGCGAGCTAGGTAAAAGAACGTAGGCTGTGTTTAGAGCGCCGTACGACGGTACTCTAAGCACTCCACTAAAGCGAAGTTTAACCGGCATCCCGCAAAAAAGAAAACTACAGCATCTGACACCATTTCACTCTTCTTTCTTCAGTACCGCATCTGACAACCGCATTTGACTACTGCATCTGGCTCTACATCCCTTTTCAGCGTAAACTAATCTAGCATAATTTAACGAGCAGGGAGCAATCATTTTTAAAACAACAAAAACTAGCCTAACCATGAACATGCCAAACGACAGTAATTATGAAAATATATTCCGGCTCATGTAGTTATGATGTATGCTTGCTAAAAGTAAGGACGCCTGTTGTGACATTGTAGTAGTAACTAAAACTTGTTGAAGCTTTTAGACGAGATCAAAGTGCAAATCAGGACACAAATTTATGTCCTAAAGAAGGTGCCTAAAGACGCAAAGTACATGGTATTGGCATCATAAGGTGCACCGTACGAGTTCTCTCTTATGATAGCACGGGTGGACGGTCGCCTGAAATTAGAAAAGGCGCAGCGTTTCTGTTTTTCATGGGGAACTTTTAAGCACAGAACACTTTAGGGGCTCGCCTTGTCGTCGTAGATTGGTCGCTGGACACAAGTAGAGCCCATATGGCGTTCCGTCGTAGCAGCTGTTGTCGTGGCGTAACCCAGAGTCAGCGAAACCCAAGTGGTTTATATAGTCATAAGCGTTCGAAACTGTTGAACCGCTCGCGCTTGTCGTACATCTCCCCGCTGTGTAGCGCAAACAAAACTGCGGATACTTATGAAGCAAAATATACATAATTAACCAGCAGCGTCCGAGTTGATTTAGTTAGGAACGCTCTTTAGGATGTTTTTTTTTTTATAGTAAGCGAAAAAAGGTGCCGGTGCAACGCCGGCACGTGAGGGAGGAAAAGCAAGCACAAAAAATTCCCCGCATTTCCCCGAGGGGAAGAATGTGAAAGTTCGAATGCACGAGTTGAATTCGCGCGGTTCGGTAATGTTCGCGAAAGAGAGATCACACACACACACACAACTACAAAGAAAGAAAGATGCATTATTCACAGACACCTATTTGTGTTGTCGTTGTACTTGATTGCTAGAGCGGATCTCAGCTTTGAAGTTTCGTGTCAGTACTTCTTTAAGCAGGTGCATTAGCCCTTCTCACGCCCGATTCTTGGCCAATCCCCCACGTAGGTATGTGCCATGTCAGCGGCCAGGCAGCGCGCGCCCATCTCCCCCCGTTGCCAAGGAAGACGAGGAGATTCCTGGCCAATCCCCCACGTGGGTATGCTATGCGGACCTCGCCGGCGACGCAGGTTCAGGGTCGCTTAAGAAGTGCATTCGCACTTAAAAGAACAGAACTCCCGCTTGCTCAGTTTCAGGCCGGGGGCGCGTGATCACCTGCGAAGGCGGGAAATTTGAAATGCATTGTGTAGTAGCGGTGAGTGGATAACAGTGGTATAGGTCATTACGGCGTATTAGTGCTCCGCACTTCTGGTAGCTTTCCCGTTGAGTAGAACGGCTTTAATTTTTTTTAGCGTTGTGGAAGTTTTCTCCGATTTGTTAAGCAATTTTAATATATCACGAAGCAGAAATACTTGTGTCTTCTGAGCCGCTTACCCGTTAACAGCAAAAATCACTTGGGTGCTATATTGGTGTGAAAACACAGATCCTTTGTTTGGTAAAATCGAGTGATTTCAACATGTCTCCTGTGTGGCTTCCGACGTTGTTGTGGCTTCTTGCTGTCGTAGTGGTTCTCGGAGTATCTGCTGTCATTGTCCGGGAGCTAGGATGGCTCTGCCGCTGTTGGGATCGAAGCCTATGGTAGTGTTGGGGTCTGGCGGCGATGCCATGGCGATGACGTTGGAGCCGGGCCGAAGACCGACTCCATTGGTTTGGCTAGAAATAGCAGCGCTAGGCTTAGCGGGGGTTCCGGCGTGGTGGGCTTTATGTGGCTGTAATTTTCGTACCGGCGTCCCGGTGACGTAGGGGGTGGGCGTGACGTGAAGCGCCTGACGTTACAAAGGCGTTGGTGGTGATTTGGTCAGTCACAAAGGACGTGGTCTACTCCAAATAGACGTTTAGCGAACCCAAGCGAAACGCGTGTTGACTCTGTAGGTTGCTGCTGATAATGCCCGCGTAGAAGCCACACTGCAGACAAACCCCGAGCTTTCTCCACCAACCTTAAATCTGCGAAGGGGTGAAGCATGCAGTGTATAAGGATATTCAAAGATTCTAATTCTCTGTCTTAATTCACGGGGTGCGCTGACTGGGCGCCGGGGAAGCGGCGGTGGAAAGAGCAATCGCGTGCTTCCTGAGGCGGTGGCTGAGCTCTTGCGTTGAACCGGATTTAAGCGATTTTCATGCTGATGTGCTCCAGTTTGGGGTAGTGGGAGAGGTCAATGGGATCGTAGTGCAATGCCTGCCCTCGTGATCAATGGGTCCGCGGCACCAGGCAAATCCGCCTTTTCGTGCTTCGACTGGCCACCTCCGGTCAGTCCTACCGTCAAAAGCCGGTGGGTACTTCAGAGTAACACAAATCAAAGCCCATCTATACCAGCTTCTGCTTGTGCTTGACCAGTGCTGAAGCAGACGGCGAACGTTACACAAATCTTTAAACCATGTCAGTTTATTTTGAACCGGGTTTTGTCTATTCTACACTTCTAGTACCGCGTTACGTTTTAGCGCGAGGCGTTGGAAAACGAATGTCCCCTGTTAGTACCGTGACCCATGAGAATACGACGACATGAGACGCCGCATGCCCGAGCCTCTAAGAGGGTTCGTCCCTCAAATCATCAACAAGGCAAGAGCCGGGATCAAAACCACCGCTTTTGGTATGAGCATGTTGTGACGGAACCTCTACACGGAACTTTAGACAGTGCTGTATTAGCGGAGTATTAAATATTGTCACGAAGACAAGGACGATGCAGTTGTCTTGAATGAGAAACACGTTTATTGGAGCGAACTTGTGCTCCCCTAACAACTCAAAAGAATACAGAGGCGGCAAAGCAGCGGTCAACAAAGTGACTTGCACAGGCGAGTTTCGTCGAATCGAATGCCCCGGCGTCCGCACTGCAGGCTTTTTATCTTTTGGCGCGCGTGGTTCTCGAAACGTCGATTCGCATCGAGAACATAGTAGATTCAAGAAGTTATTCTGGGCTGTTCACGTTAGATCGGAATGCACTCCCTATCACAACAGATAACACATGCGGCACAGGAAGAAAGAATGGAACACGCGCTTTCCCTTGGCGCAGAGATAACACAGACCGGCGCAGCCGGGCGGTAAAGCAAAACACAAATAAACAAACCCAATCTATGGTTCGCGGCATTACCCCCCCTCTAAGAGTGCATCGACCCGATGCTAACATAGGCGACAGTCCGAACAAATGACAATAAAGTTGTCATCGTCCGTAGAAAGGTTTTAAACGAACCACGTGGATGACTTCAGCCCGCGTGCGTTGTCGTGATGTGCCGGAGTCACCATCAGGGATCACTTCGTAGGTAAGTTGGCCAACACGTCGTAGAATCTTGTAGGGTGCGAAATACCGTCGCAGAAGTTTCTCACTCAGTCCGCGTCGTCGGATCGGAGTCCAAACCCACACACGATCCCCTGGGTGGTACTCGGCGTTTCGGCGTCGGAGGTTGTAGCGGCCCGCATCCACCAGCTGCTGGTCCGTTATACGAACTCGAGCGAGCTGGCGGGCCTCCTCCGCACGTTAAAGATATCCGTGGACGTCGGCGTTGAGGTCGTCGTCTTCTACATGCGGAAGCATGGCGTCGAGCATCGTAGTGGGCCTTCTACCGTAGACAAGCTCGAACGGCGTCAGCGGCGTCGTCTCCTAGATAGCCGTGTTGTACGCAAACGTTACATACGGGAGCACTTCGTCCCAAGTCTTATGTTCAACGTCAACGTACATTGACGTATATCTGCGATTGTCTTGTTCAGGCGTTCTGTTAGTCCGTTCGTTTGGGGGTGGTACGCCGTCGTTCTTCGGTGATCCGTGTTGCTGTAGAGTAATACTCCTTGCATCAGCCTCCGCAGTAAATGCCGTTCCGCGGTCTGTGATTAGGACTTCCGGGGCTCCATGTCACAGCACAACTTGACTTATAAAGAACTTGGCCACTTCTTGTGCAGTCCCCCTCGGAAGAGCAGCGGTCTCTGCGTAGCGCGTTATGTAGTCTGTCGCTACGACAATCCACTTGTTCTGTGATCGTGACGTAGGGAACGGGCCTAAAAGTTCCATTCTAATCTGTTGAAATGGTCTCGATAGGACGGCGATCGGTTGCAGAAGTCCGGCGGGTCTTGTCGGGGGCGTTTTTCGTCGCTGGCAGTCACGGCAGCTCCGGACGTAGTGGGTGACGTCAGAGGTAAGGCCGGGCCAGTAGTACCTCGCCTTGATTTTTCCAATAGTCCAGGCTGTGCCCAGATGTCCGGAAGACGGGTCGTCGTGGCACGCTTCCAAAATTTCGTCACGAAGGTCCGCGGGGATGACGAGAAGTAATTCGCTCTTGTTCCGGGGCTGAAATTCTTCTTCACAAGGACGGAGTTTCTCAGGCTGAATGCTGGTAAGCTGCGTTTGAAGGTCCTAGGAACGGCAAACGTTGCATCCCTCGAGGTACTCGATTATGACGCGTAAGTCGGGGTCGGCACGCTGCTGGGCGGCTAGGTCGCTCTCCGTCACGATCCCGAAGAACGCGCTGTCTTCATCAGAGTATTGTGGTGGTGGGTCGACGGGGGCGCGGGACAGGCAGTCGGCGGTCGGAGCGTTTCCTGCCGGATTTATAAACGACTGTAACGTCGAACTCCTGCAGGCGCAAGCTCCGCCGCCCAAGACGGCCAGAGGTGTCCTTCAAATTGGCGAGCCAACACAGCGCATGGTGGTCTGTTACAACCTTGAATGGCCTTCCATACAGGTATGGGCGAAATTTGAAATCGCCCATATAATAGCCAGGCACTCTTTCTCAGAGGCAGAGTAGTTTTTCTCCTCCTTCGACAGACCACGGCTGGCATAGGCGATTACCCTTTCGCAGCCGCTTTGCTTTTGGACAAGGACGGCACCCAAGCCTATATCACTGGCGTCCGTGTGCATTTTCGTTTCGGCATTTTCGTCGAAATGAGCGAGCACGGGCGGGCTTTGCAGGCGTTTTTGCAGCTCGCAGAATGCTTTTTCTTGGTCGTTTTCCCAGCTGAAAGGGGTGCTATCTTTCGTCAAACGCGTGAGTGGCTCTGCAATGCGTGCGAAGTTTGCGACGAAGCGCCGGTAGTATGCGCACAGCCCGAGAAATCTTCGCACGCCCTTCTTGTCTTTCGGCGTAGGGAAGTTCGCAATGGCTGAAGTTTTTGCCGGGTCAGGTAGGACTCCCGCGGCGTTGACGACGTGGCCCAAGAACTTGAGTTCCCCGTATGCGAAACGGCACTTTTCAGGCTTCAGCGTCAACCCCGACGTACGAATGGCCTCGAGTACAGACTCCAACCTTTCAAGGTGTTCGTCGAAAGTCCGGGCGAATACCACTACGTCGTCGAGGTATACGAGGCAGGTGTGCCACTTAAGGCCAGCTAGCACAGTGCCCATGACTCTTTGAAACGTCGCTGGTGCTGTGCACAGCCCAAACGGCATCACCTTGAACTCGTATAGGCCGTCTGGGGTTATAATTGCAGTCTTCTCTCGGTCTCTCTCGTCCACTTCAATTTGCCAGTAGCCGGTCTTCAGGTCCATCGATGAGAAGTACTTCGCATGGCAGAGGTGGTCGAGGGCGTCGTCGATCGGGGGAGGGGGTGATTTTGAATCGGGGGAGGGGGTGATTTTGAATTTTGAATCCTTGAAAGGGGTGAATCCTTTTTCGTGATTTTGTTCAGTCGCCTGTAGTGAACGCAAAACCTTAATGTGCCGTCTTTTTTCTTTACGAGTACGACCGGCGCAGCCGAGGGGCTTTTCGATGGCTGTATAATGTCGTCGCTGAGCATGTCGTCGACTTGAGTCCGGATGGCTTCCCGTTCGTGGGTAGAGACGCGGTATGGTGACTGTCGGGTAGGTCGGGCTCTTTCTTCAGTTATAATACGGTGCTTCGCTAGGGTGTCTGACGTAATTTTGAACTCGACGAAAAACATTCGCTGTAGCGACGCAGCAAAGCCAATAATTTGTTCCGTTGTTCTTGCGGTAGCGCCGGATTCACGTCGAAGGGCTGCGGGAGCTTGAAGGTTTCTACGGGTGTGCGTTCAAAGTCGGCGACCGCGATCACGTCACTTGCTTCTTGCGTTTCTTCGAGGAATGCAATTGCCGCGCCCTTGTTTAAATGCTGGTACTCCTCGGTGAAATTAGTAACCAAAATGTGGGATTGGTGTTCCTTGAAGCGCGCAATGCCTCTTGCGACAGACACACGACGGTCGAGAAGCACCCTTTGATCAGTGTCTACGATAGCGTCGACGTCAGGAGCAGCATCTTCACAGTAGACTGCGACCATCAAGCTTGCGCGGGGTGGCAGGGTGACATGATCATCGGCAATCCTTACAGCAGCACGTCGTTCGGGGTTCGGTTCCGGCGTCATGGAGTGATGGGGGAAAAAGTTATTGACTTAGTCTGCAGATCTATTATTGCACCGTTGTCCATCAAAAAGTCCATTCCAGAAATACGTCGCGGGAGCAGTTAGGGAGAACGACGAACGCCGCAGGGTACGTTGTGCCGTCTATGGTGACGCGCGATGTGCACGTTCCACTTGGCGTCACGACGTGGCCTCCTGCTGTGCGTATGTGCGGACCGTCCCATCTGGTCATAACCTTCTTCAGCTTAGACGCAAATGGTCCGCTCATTACGAGTAGTCGGCTCCCGTGTCTACGAGGGCGACTACATCAATCCGTCGATGGACACCTTGACGTCGGCGTCCCTTCCTCGAGTTCCGGTGCGTCGGGGCGTCGTATCTCGGCTTGTGCGTGTTGACGGTCGGGCACTGTGCGTCGTCGTTGTCATCGTCTTCTCAGCCGACCGACGCGTACCTCACCGGACGTCTCGGTCCGGTCGGGTACGCGTCGCGGCGTATAGCTGTCGTCGTGTACGGGAGTCTCGTCAGGTCTGGGTCGGGTCGTCGGGATGAGGGCATGTTGTGAGTCACTGTCTTCCGCGAGTCGTGCGTCGTTGGAGGGTTTTCATTTTTCCGCGATTGTGCAACTTTACCTCCAGAAGTTGCCGCTTTAGTTTCCCCCGCGTGGGCTGGGAGACCTTCCACGTGCGAAGTCAGCACTGCTACGGCGGTCCGGCGACTGGTACGGGTAGGGCGACGGCGAACGTTGAAACGGGCTGGTCCACGGCTGGTGTTCGACAGGTATTCTTCAATCTCAGATGGGTGCTGGCCGGGTCGCGGGCGTGGTGCGTCGACGGAGAAACCACGTAGTCCGAGTCTCTTGTATGGGCAGCGACGGTAGATGTGGTCGGCCTCTCCGCAGTGGTAGCACAGAGGACGATTATCCGGTGTTCGCCATACGTCAGTCTTCCTCGGCGTCTGGTTTGTGCTACCGGGGGTCGCGCGGGCGACAGTGGGCGGCGGTATGGCGGGGCCTCTTGACGACGTGCCTCTTGACGACGTGTTGGAGCAGGGCGGGGTCGGTGAACAGCCGCGGAGTACGTCATAGCTTGGGGCTCGCAGCATACTTCGGATGCCACAGAAGTTCCCAAAGCGTTTTGAACTTCTTCCCGGATCACGTCAGTTAGGCAAGCGAATTGGGGTTGCGGCGTCGTCGGGAAAAGTTTCCGCAGCTCCTCTCTCACTACTGCGCGGATGGTCTCGCGTAGGCTATCAGCCGGAATCCGCATGTTGTCGACGTAGTTCGCACTGGCCGCGCCAACAAAGTTCCGGTCATACTGCTTAGCACGCATTTCGAGAGCCTTCTCCATCGTGCTGGCTTCGGTCATGAATTCAGCGATGGTTTTGGGCGGGTTGCGGACAAGTCCAGCAAACAGCTCCTCCTTCACACCGCGCATCAAGAAGCGTAACTTCTTTTCTTCCGTCATTTCGGGTCCGCGCGGCGAAATAGTTGCTTCATCTCCTCAACGAAATCACGACCCCTTCGTTGGGGTGTTGTGTCCGAGTTTCAAGCAAAAGCACCAGCTCGCTCTTTTCTCACAACGGTAGTGAATGTCTTAAGGAACTCCCTTTTGAAGTGAGTCCAGTCGGTCAAAGAACTCTCATGGTTCTCGAACCAAGTTCGAGCAGCATCTTCTAAGTAAAAGAAGACATGCCGGAAAGTTTCTTCGTCGTCCCACCTGTTGAAGATGCGGACGCGCTCCAGCTTCTCCAACCATTCTTCGGGGTCTTCAGCGGGGCTCCCCAGAACGATGGCGGTTCCCGGGGCTGCTGCAGGACGATTGGCGACGTTGTTTCTTGTACACCATGGTGTTGGTTGCAGCGTTCCTTTTCTTGGGCCCTTCTGGCATCAAACCGAACTCGGGTGGTAAATCTTGCAGGCGGAGGCTGGCTCTTGTTGGACTGGCTTGGCGGCTTCCCGAGGTTGTAGTGGGCATGAAGGGTGCGTACCCCGCACCTCCCACCAGATGTCACGAAGACAAGGACGATGCAGTTGTCTTGAATGAGAAACACGTTTATTGGAGCGAACTTGTGCTCCCCTAACAACTCAAAAGAATACAGAGGCGGCGAAGCAGCGGTCAACAAAGTGACTTGCACATGCGAGTGTCGTCGAATCGAATGCCCCGGCGTCCGCACTGCAGGCTTTTTATCTTTGGTGCGCGTGGTTCTCGAAACGTCGATTCGCATCGAGAACATAGTAGATTTAAGAAGATTATTCTGGGCTGTTCACGTTAGATCGGAATGCTCTCCCTATCACAACATAACACATGCGGCACAGAAAGAAAGAATGGAACACGCGCTTCCCTTGGCGCAGAGATAACACAGACCGGCGCAGCCGGGCTGTAAAAGCAAAACACAAATAAACAAAAAATGTATGGTTCGCGGCAATATTAAATGTCGTCGGACGGCACTGTAGCGAAGGCTGCAGCACTCAGATAGAGCGCCGTAGGAATGCCCTCTGAAATGGGACAAATGCAACCCGAAGAAAATAGTATAAGGAAGGAATATGCACAAGAGTGAAGAGTGGCTGTGCCACGCTAAGCCACGAGAATACAAGGTGTGTCCACCAATGATATAAGGGTGTCAACAAAGTGCCTACCCGCACGGCTCGAACACGAGGAGGCGGGTTCGATTCCCAGCCACTGCGGCCGTTTTTTGTTGCTTTTCTGGCAGGCGCCGCAGTGTTTAGGGGATTTCGGCGCACGCTAAAGATCTCCCAGGTGGTAAAAGTTAATCCGGAGCCCTAAATACGGCGTGCCTCGCCGCCTGCGTTGCGTCGGCGCGTTAAACCCACAATCATTTAATCAAACCGCACGGCTCGCGAACGAGATAGTTCCACCTGCGACGCGATTTACACACCCTTTTCTCTGCCGATTTGTGTGCGCTTCCTTTACGGTCGAAGTGCGTTTTTCAGTGCTACAGGAGCACGAAACCCAGTAAAAATTAGCGTGTGTCCTTTTCCTTTGCGATCAGAAGAACTAGGAAACTTGCGTTCTATCCAAGGATACCATCAAGTATCCTGTTCTTTGTAACGACTCCGAAAAAGCCGTAAATAGTCACGGCGTAAAAAAGGCACTTTTATTAAAATATGTTGTTGCCGTGGAGAACGCTAATTTGAGCCCCGGGTTTTCCCCCCACTCTCACCACATGTTGCACATTGATATTATTCTCCGTTCCTGAAGCTGATCCCCTGAAAATATTTTTCGATCTGCACTTGTTCGTTTTACCCTAAAGTGTCAAGGACTTCACACACGGGCTAAACAAGTCAAATAAACCGCAGAACCACTTTTATGTTTTATTTTATTCGAAAAATTTTATTTATCCGAAAACATTTTCCGCGATGAGTTGCCGTGGACGTAATTAGATCCAAAATCGATGTTTACAACAGTGAAATGCAGGCTACAGACACTGAAGGGAAGAACGCATTTGTACAGATTTCAAAAAGTTTCACTGCCATGTGCCATTAGACGAAAATATCAGTTTCGTCTGCCCGGCTGTATCTGCCTTCTTCGGAGAAGATGCCGGCCACTCCGCCAACGTGCGCTAGGAACGTGGTACTGCTCTTCATAAAAAAAGAACGCAAAACTCATTTTTGATCCAAAAATAGCTACCTCGCGCTTGGAACTACCCTTCCATTCAATCCCGTTTGCTTTTTCGGGTGGCGTTCGCCCATAAATTTCGCCTGGGTTCAAAACTGATTCCCCGGAAGCAATGCAAGCCGCTAGTAACCCTACGAGCTAGAAAAACAGCAAGAAATTGTAACTTCGAAATCGCATAAGTTTCCTTTTCTGAAAAGGGGGAGGGATCAGTGGGATTCGGGAGCGTTAATGGTCTCTTCCATCATCAGGCCTATGCAGCTTGAGGTCTGCCGCGCCTCGGTGCTCTGACGGCAGCGCAGGGGAATTTATCAAAAGGAAAGGCAATGCCAGGTCAACACCATGTACAGAATGCCTGCGTAACGTTTTTTGACATCTGTTTTTTTATCGGGCTCACAGGCCAGCAAGAGTAAATTTTAGTCGCAATTTTATGCGCAAAGACAACGAGAAAAATGAGAAAAAGCAATTTATTTGCTGCCCCTTTATGGGTGCAGCGTTTGTTCTTCAATGATGGATATCGGCGTCATCCTACTAACATCCTAGCGTTAACTTGTTGCTAGAGGGCACTCCAGAATATTCGCGCGACAATAGGCGGCCATACCCTCTTCGTGGCGGCAGTCACAAAAACTCTAGTCGTGGCCAGGCGTTTTCGGGACATTTTAGTGTTTTCAAGGGCTTATATCGTTCTTCAGTTGGCTACTGGCAAACCTGTAAACGGAATGCGTAATGAGCGCGAGTCTACCGGAATCTTGGAAGAACGCGAACATCATCCTAATACATAAGAAAGGTGACATGAAGGACTTGAAAAATTAGACCGATCAGCTTACTGTCAGTCGTCTACAGGCTACTTACCAAGGTAATCGCTAACAGAATTTCTGCCACCTTAGATTTCAGTCATCCTAATGAACAAGCAGGGTTTTGTAAAGGCTATTCAACAATGGACTATATTCACACGATCAATCTGGTGATAGAGAAATGCGCGGAGCATACTCAGCCCCTTTATATAGCCTTCATAGCTTTAGAGAATTCATTTCACTCTGTCGGAACCTTAGCAGTCATTCAGGCATGCGGAATCGGTGCAGACGGGCATTACGTAAGAATACTAGAGGACATCTACAATGGGTACACAGCTACCATTGTCCTCCATAAGGAAAGCAGTGAAATACCTATAAGGAAGGGCGTCAGACAAGGAGACACAATCTCTCCAATTTTATTCACAGCATGTTTACAAGAAGTATTCACAACACCGGCTTGGGAACAGGTGGGCGTAGGGGGTTAATGGAGAATACCTCAGTAACCTCAGATTTGCTAATGACTTTGCCTTGCTAAGTTACTCGGGGGACGATTTGCAAAGCATGATTGCAGCACTAGAAAAGCAGAGTAGAATCGTGGGCCTGAAATTAACATACAGAATTTTAAAACTAATCTTTAATAACCCCGGAACGCACAGCGGTTTATGATAGGTGGCGAAGCCGTTGAAGTGGTAAGCGAACACGTTTGTTAGGCTAAGTAGTACCCCCCGGATCCCAACCATGAGGCAGAGATAATTAGGAGGATAAGACTCAGGTTGAGTACATTTGGCAAGGATTTTGACATAATAATGTGTGGCTACAATTGGTCCCTGAAGAAGAAACTGTATGAAAGCTGCCTCTTACCGGTACTCACCACGGGGCAGAAACTTGGAGGCTCAATGGTTCAACTTAAATTGAGGTCGACTCAGCGAGCAGAGGATCAGAAGATGATAGGTGTAGGATTAAGGGGCAAGAAGAGAGCGGAGTGGGTCAGTGAACAGACGTGTGTTAAAGACAATTAGAAGAAATTAAGAAGTGGGTGTGGGCAGGGCATGTAATGCGAATGCAAGATAACAATTGGTCACTATGGATAATAGAGTGAATCCCTAGAAAAGGCAAGCAGGGCAGGGGGCAGCAGCAAGTTAGATGGGCAGATGAGATTAAGAAGTTTGCGGGGATAAATTGGTCGCAGTTAGCACAGTACCGGGATATTTGGATATCCATGGGAGAAGCCTTTGCCCTGCAGTGGGCGTCGATATGATGATGATGAAGACTAGTATTATTATAATTATTTGATGATGATGATCATGATAATGGCATCAATCACCGAGCTGCTCTTTGTTTTTCCAGATTTTTTATTTCCCTGTGGAGTTCGCCAAAGAGTCAAGCGTAGCCCGAAGAATTTAGGGCCTACAGGAGCCCTTCACCTCCTTCAACGCCCCCCCCCCCCTTCTTAGGCCATTGGCCACCCCTTTTCTCAATAAAGATTTATTCATACATACATATTTCTGCAGGCAAGCACGTGCTCTCAACTCCGCGCTCTCGCTGCAAGGAAAGAGACCTGCAGCTGGCTTAAACTTTAAACGGAACGCAGGCTTTGCGTGGGCTGTAACAACCAGCTTGACGAACACATTCAGGGATGGCTGTAACGTTCGTGGTTCAAAACTTCTACATTTTGTATTTCCTCTTGTGTATGTATACTACGCAGACGATATGATACATAAATGGTTGCCTTCATCAGGATACATTGGCCCGCCATACATGGTTGCAAAGTGAGAAACATGCTTGCGCCCAGAGGGGAGTAGATGTTCCAGGCGCCCGTTTTTAATTATGGTCAGTATATGGTTTGGCATGCTGAAATGCTTCAAAGCTTAAGAGGACGCCTGCCATGGTCGAAAACGTGATACCTTGTTCCGTCTGTTCGGTGCTTTGAATGAGTTGTCTCTTGTTCGAGGCATACATATGGCATGATTTGATGTAGTCTACCCCACTTATATGTTTAGAGAATAATCACCAAATATTTTGCCTCTCTACCAAAGGTAAGATTCATCGAGCGTAACGAGCGACAGGGTCCTTATTTCATCGGTGTCAAACGCGCATGATCGAAGATCTGCTTTTGAGATGTGGAAATTACGAGCCAAACATTGCGGGCGAATTTATTTGTAAAGAGGCTTTAATCTTTAAATAATACTTAACACGGAAATCTTGATGACAGTGCAGAACGCGCAGACAAAACACTTGTTTACGGCAAGGTCCTCATAGAGAAATACTTTTATAAAATATGCTGCAGGTACAGCACGCGTACATTTAAAAGCCTGTAGGCACTTTGCGGCAGCTGAAACCAAACTTCTATGTTTTACTTCTTCGTAAAACTGTGAATCAAAAAGTACAAAAAAGACAAAACCAACTTGGCGCAATTCCTGAAATGCATGCTGCAGAAAATCGGTAGAATAAGGAACCTTCACAGTAACGATCACATAAACAATCTACGTAAGCAGGAAGGGTGCATTCTTTAGAAAAAATTTTGTAAAAGGTTTTTTATTGGCTTGCCAAAACAATAGGCCATGTCTACGAACAAAATCCAGCCCGTTAGTATTTTGTTACCCCAGAAAAAACACGAAACGAGAGAACATGTCACTGAGGGTGCTGCTTTCGCATCACTGCCGACGTTATGGGAAGATTGCAAGTTAAAATTTGAAGCACAGCTTACCACCTCTCGGTAACGATGTGCCCGTCGCACGCCTTGGAAATGCCTCGTAGGGAAATTGCTGTTCCACGTAAATTTAGTCATACCATTGGCGCATAAAGATGACTGATTGATTGATTGATTTATTGGAATATTTATCATTTATTTATTTTTATTTAATTATGTATCATTGATTGATTGTTTATTTTTTGATTGATTGAAAAACATCATTTTTTTGGTAAGGCCATGAAAATGATTCTATTCAATGGGTACGAGGGGCAAGGGCGCATCTATCCGCGCGTTGGGAACTGTCACTACAGTTGATATTTAGGGGGTTTGAGATATAACGGGCATCAGCAAAAGCCTGTCGCTATTCGTTTTTATATTTAAATAACACTGCGTCTGATTCTGATTAAAGTAGTGCTGTACCAGATGCCAATTTTTTTCATAGATTTGTTCGTTGTGGGTATATTTATTCGTAGTTATTTCGGGCTGAAATTTTTAGAGCCATGGTTAGTATCCCGTAATTTACGTCGATAAATAATAGACATTTTAGTTTCATAAAACGTTGTTTCTTTAAACTTGGTTGCAATAACGCTTTGATGAACCGTGGTTTTGCCGCAGGAGAATGGCACCTCTTCGTGAAAGAGTTAACAGACCTAGGCTGTATATTTGAAGAACACGTTCTCTTTGAGGCAAATATATGTTATGCTTTCGGCCGTATATGTTTCGTAGCAAACACCAAATAAATAGCTTTAAAGTAGTTATCAAATTTAGTTGTCGTTGAGGGCAATTCAGCGAGGGTATTCTGACTGTGCTTATAAGAGTCAAACAGTAAAAAGAGAGTGCGGAGATCTCCAAACGTGTAGGCAATAAATGCGGTTTATCTACTTTGTTAGCGTCGTCAAAACATGATCAAATATTCTGCTTAATCGTCACGACAAACAAATGGTATAATTAATTACATCGGTGAGCTAAACAACGTCCAAGCACCGCCATACTTTCATGCAGGAATGGCTCTTTTTAACGGTGTTTTAGCGAGAAACTGGATTTTTTACAATACAAGGCACGCTGCTCCCTGAAGGTTACGATACGATTGTTTCACTGTGATCGGGTGGCTGAGGCTCTGGCGAGGCCACATGTGCTTTTAGAATCAGCCTCCCTTTGGTCCACCAAATAATAAAAAAAATTCAAAACAGTGTGCAGCCTCTGAGACTATACTGAATGCCGTCACTGTCCCTCGACCATGTCTTTAACCATCTAAAATTTATGTATATGAGAAAAAATGTAATCTATTCCCGAAAGAAAGTGAAACACATCTTTGTGCTGTGGAAGGAGCAGGTTATGTGAGTAAACATTTTGCTAAAAACGCCTTTGCGTATTGCGTATGGCGTCTCTGATCGCCATGACTATTCAGAAATTATGTTTTGGCCCGTGATTGTATACGGTTTAGGTAATATCCACGAGATAATCCGTCCTGAAGGTACGATAAACACAGTTGTACGTACTTCAAGTGCTTCATCGTCATTGGTTTTCTATTTGCCGACTCAGTGAGCCATTCTACCAATAAAGCAACGTTAGCAGCATCGGTGGCACAAACATAGCTGAACACAATCCCAAATAAGAGCACCGGCATTAACTCTTGCAAAGAGAGTTCTTGCTTAGCGCTGCCACAATGAAGACTTTAGTCAAGCAGAACTTGTTTTAAAGCCTGGTTAAAAGTAGTCGCAGCCCGCGAGGCAGCAGGGCAAGGCCAGAACCGGGTGAGGCGCCGACCGACGTAAATCGTCGCAAGTTGCGGTCCTCTTCAGAGTTGAGCTGGCTGGGTCCGCTGATAAACCTGCGTGATAAGCCTTGCAAGATCAGTTCGCCGACAATAATACGACCACGGCTGCCCCTGCCTGTTCATTATGACCCCTAACAACATGCTATTCGATGTATTTTTCGCAGTAAGGAAGGCAATAGCATGAACCAGCGTTCAGCGATATCGAAGAAGTCGTCTTCTAAATAACATGCTCGCCCTTAATGGCTAAAACTTTTTTTTGTAAAAGATTGAAGCCACAAATATATACTGGAAGTTTCAAAACAGAAGTACGCTACCCTGTGCACCATAACAGAACCCAAAGTGTTTTCCTAATTACGGGTGAACGTATGTTTACTCTATTTGTTAAACGCGTTATGCCAAAGCAAACAGGGTTGACAGGGCTTATGAAATAACTATGTTAAGTTTCCACAGCACTGAAAAGCGTCAAATAAATCTCATAAGATATAAATTTGAAATACCTCCGTTGTGTTTTGCCTAGAAGAAAATACAATACAATGTTTTCAAGCCATCAGATGCGAATTTTCAGTGTAAGGAAACGGTGGGCATGTACAATAAACTTTCTTGAAGGCATAGTTCGGCATCTCATGAAGAATTACGTCTCTTTAGCTGCAATATCTTTGCAGAACCGCTGTTACAATTCCAGCACTTTTGTAGCACGAAATTGAGCACGCAGTAAGTGTAAAATGTTCCTTCAGACTCGCCTGTGGTTAGGTGGCGAGCTGGGAAAATATTTTTTCAACCGGGGCGTCTAATGAATGTTGTTTTAGGCTACACGGGGAAGATTCAGAGTCTTGCTTCTTCGGTTTAACTATGCGAGGGCTGCGGGAAAAGGACGTTCATTGCTAACACTGCATGTATAATTACTAATTTGGGCATATATGTTTGGATATCGGTGCTCTTGCTTCGTTGGGTATGTTTGACCGGCTACACGCAGAAGATTCAGAGTTTCGCTTCGTCGGTTTTACCAGGCGGGAGCTGCGGGAAAACGACAGCCATTGCTAACGCTTAATGTATTGGCATATTGGCATAAATGCCAATATTGGCATACATGTTTGGATATCGGGGCTCTTGCTTCGTTAGGTATGTTTAACCCAGGAGACTGTAAAAGGTGTGCTTTTGTCCTTACAGACGCGTTGAAATAACAAGAGGCACGGTCGTAAAACAGCGAAATTACATTTTATAAAAAGAAGATTCAATTAGAAACAGCTCTCAGAGAGGTAGAAGTGGGCATTAGATAGTTAAACCTAAATAAGGACCCCGTATATTAAACTAAATCTAGAAGAACCCTTGGCTTTAACTTCAACAAAAGTTTCTGCAGCGTTAAAAATAACTATCAATGTTTGCTGCATTTTATTAGAACCTGGCGTGGCCTTTGCACTCAGCGATATGACAATGCACAGAGTCGATTTGGAAATGCAGATTGGCATTGCAATAATTGGTTAGGGCAACACTCTGAACCCACTTTTAAAAATATTTTGCGGGCTACCTATATCGGGAAAAGTCACTTCGGCATCTCTAGCAGTGATCAAATAGTCATGATTATGCAAAAACCCAAATTTCCCCATTTTATTCGGCATTGGTGGAATATCAGAAAATTCAGCCTTAGTTCGACACTGCACCATAGCACAAATGTACTCCCGAAAGGTCCAGTGTGTACGTCCTGCAGCTTTGGCTGATGGATGATCACTAGGCACTCATTCATTTAGTCAGTCGGTCATTCAGTCGGTCGGTCTGTCGTTCCGTTAGTCGGTTACTGCTCTTTAGAGGTATGCATGTATAAATAAAGGATACTGCCATTAACATTATGAAGGCTTTGTTTGCAGTGGAATGGTGAAGACGAAAGTGGGCGATGGCAGTCGTACTTGCAAACAAGGCCCCGCCCTGCAACTTTCTCACTTACCAGCAGCACAGTGCGGTGCCTTGCGCCTACACCCATCGCTGCACATGGGGAGAAGCGTGTTATTTATGATGCTGTGCCGCTTCCGTCTTCCGTGCCGCAGGAGAAATGTGAACAAGCGTGAATGGTTGTGTGTAGAACATCAGGATTTATATCCCAGCGTCACGCAGCTTTGACCGTGTTCCTGTACGGTCCTCTCATGCCCTATGGCCAATCGTAAAACACCGGCTTGTTCATCCACTCCCCGGTTTCCTTCGTATAGAGCGTCCAAAATAGTTGCAATATATGAAACCGAAATTCAAGGAACCCCGGTTCAGATGGCCTCTCTTGGAATATGCAACTGTTGTCTGGTTCCCTCACACCTCGTCCTAACATTACAACTCTGGAGAGGGTTCAACGCAAAGCAGTGCGCTTAACTACAACAGATATGGGCGCACGGACTCGCCAACTGAACGGTTAAGTTCGGGCAGGGCTACCCACCCTTTTCAAGCGCGCACAGCGTCTTCGACTAACGTTTTTATATCAGGTAATCCACAAATTTCTGAGAATAAACCGTGATTCCTTTCTGACCTTTCCGGACGCTAGACCAAGAATGCAATGCCATTCTTGGGAATTAGAAGAGTATTATTCAATAACAAACGTTTAGCTATTCTTTTTTCTCGCAGCATTCGGGAATGGAATGCATTAGGCCCTGTACTCACTCAACAGCCAACCATTTCAAATTTTTTAGAAATTGCTGAAAAAGTGTGCTAAGTTGTGTATCTGATGGATGGTGTTCATACTTACCGTGTATGCAGTTGGTGTCCCTCATTACTGTGTGAATTCCCTGAATACAGTGAAATCTATGTAATGTTATGCTTGTATGCTTCTTGGTGTGGACATTGCTTTAGTATGCATACTTGTTTTCTTTTACTGTAATATTTTAATTACGCCTACTGTGAATGTGCACTCTAGTAGTGCAATAATCCTGGTGCTTTGCCTGCGCAGGTTGCGCATTTGTTGTGTAACATTGCATGTATATACTCTCTCTTGTAATAATCCTCCTTGGGGATCGACAGCATTGTGTAAATAAACAATAAATAAATAAATAAATAAATAAATAAATAAATAAATAAATAAATAAATAAATATCAAAACGCACGTGTAGGATCATTCGAAGTACCTTTTCAAGGCAAAAGCAAAGATGACTACTGTACGCAAAATAACAACAATAAATATGAACAACGAAAAACGCATGAATTTGTGAAGATTCACCAGCCAATTTTTTGCCCACTACGAATGACTCATGCCCTTGCCGAAACTTTTTGTTGTAGTGACGTCCGAAAACATGACACTGGGATTGTGGAATTATTGCAGTCCGTTTCATACTAACATTTCAATGCTGAAATGGGTTCAACATACTATACTTCTGCCTTGCCTGCAGTTTATTATGTTCGTCCTAACGCTCTGTTCCGCAAAATTTGAATATTCTGTGTCATTCACCGATGAAAACAATGTTTTCGCACAGAAAAGGAATGTAAGAAATCAAAGAGGCTACTTTTTCAATACCAAAATAAGACTTATTTTGTCTTAGTCGTCTTGACTTGCGGTGAGTAATAACCACATCGTTATTAGAAGAGGAATAGGATGCATCTTGGCTAACACTATTAACCTATATTGCAGGCATTGATTATGAAGACGGACGCTTTCCCACAAAGATGCACGATCTTCGAGACGGAATACGCTTCTACTCAGGCAGGCATCACACTCTAGGACAAAATATATAACAAAATGGCGCAACAGAAGCCCACAAATACTCGTTAGAAAAAACAATTCCTCGTTTACTACGTAAGTGCAGCTTAATCCTGCGTTGTCGACTTGACTGTAGCTGGAGAAGTTTCTGTGTGGAATTGTACAGCTTATTACTACCATTACTTTCCAGGCACGTCCCCTGGACAACTTTCGAGGCATAATAATTCCCCACAAAGTGTATTAGCGGCAGATACTTCCCTAAAAACGGCTACCCACTGCGGTGGCTCAGTGGCTAAGGCGTTGCGCTGCTGAGCACGAGGACGGGGTTCGATTCCCGGCTGTTGTGGCCGCTTTTCTGACGGAGGCGAAAAGCTAAAACGCCCGTTTGTACGAGATTTCAGCGCACGTTAAGGATCCCCAGGTGGTCAAAATTAATCCGGAGCCCTCCACTACGGCGCGCCTCATCGCCTGCGTTGTGTCGGCGCGTTAAACCCTACATTCAATCAATCAACCTATGACGGGTAAATAGATTACGCAAACGTCAGCAATAAAGGCTTCAAAATGTCAAAGCTGGAATGGACGAAAATCCGAGAGTACCTTTGCCGTGTAGATTCCCTATACGAATAATGTTTCGCTTCTCCCAGCACTGATCAACGTCTTTTACCAAATGTTTTTACACGGAGTGATCGGCAACGTTAAGTAATCATATCGTTGCCATTAGGAACGGGAAGTGGTGTTTTTTCTGGATTTTGTCATTTGTCGCCGAGTTTTCACTAACGAGGACACGCACTTATGTATTCATACGCACGCTGAGGGCTAAGTGCTGCCTTTTATCACGTCTTGGTCGGCTCCAGCCATGCGTGGCCATGCGTTGTTTGCTCGGGGCCTGCCATGGTGAACGTTGCAGGAACGGCTGATGACATGTGGGCGTGCGTACGTGTCCACGCCTTTGCAGCGCCCGCAGCATTTTAGCCCTTCTGGCAACAGAAAAATAGTGCCACAAAATTGTATCGCTGGCTATGTTGCTCGATATCACCCACCGCGGTGGATGAGAGTTTTAAGACGCCGACTCATACTGACCCATATATACGCGGGTGCGATCTCGGCCGCGATGCCCGGTGATGCAACGCACTCGATTGTGCTTGCACCTCACTAGGGCATAAAAGACTTACACTAGGACTTGTCTTAGGGAAGCGCAGCGCAGAGCTGGTCTCTTGTGTATCCTGTGGTGTGCAGAGATCCTGATGTCTCATTTTTAGCCTTGCTCTCAGCGCGAGGGACCATTGGGACCTTACAACTGCAATATTGGCGGACATACGTCCCCCATTTTGCCACCGTTCGTATTCATGAAATTGGGCGGTGAGAGCAAAACTGCTGTGCTTTTGCGAAGAAGACGAGAGGAACAACAGTGAGGTTGGAAATGACATCGACCGCGCATTAATAACACTGAATGGTCGAAGACTTCTATTGAGAACTACCGAGCTTTAGTTATTTTTCGGTTCAGTTTAGGTTCGGCCTGAGCTCGTTAAAGCACTGTTCGCGTTTTGTTGCATTTGAACACCTTCATAAAAATCTGCAGAACTTCAAAGAATTCATTCTAATGCGTTGCATTTTATTGAAATTTCTCTAAACTGTGAGTTTTACACCCAAATATTGCTGTAGGTTTAGGATAGGTGTAGTTTGGACGTTCTGTTGCGAACTTTGTTCGATTATTGTACTGTTTTTAAGGGAGATGTAAAGATTCATATTTTTATTTTATGACATCATGTTTGTAAAATCCTTATTTTTTCTATTTCTCAATTTTTGCATTTTCCAAATTCGGTGCGACCAGTTATCTCCCATTACGTTATTTAGGAATTAAAATGGAACGTTCGCCAAATCTCCTATTTTGTGGGAATACAGGGCCTTGCACGGTTCGCCACCTTTTCTACTTTTTTTGTATTTAGAACGTATTTTTCGGACTTTTTTTATTCTTCGTTTTAGGGGAAGGTGTATACCTGCATATTTTCATTTTCTCATGTCATTTTGGGAATGTTTTTGTATATTTTGGTTTTAAAATTCTATCTGTATAATTCTTTGCATTTATGTTATTATACCGATCAAAGTTGTTACTTACGCCAAATTTGTATTTTAATGGCAAAGCAGGGGTTACACTGTTCGCCATTTTCTGTATTTTGTATTCGCATTTTGAACGTTCATTTTCTGGCCTTTCTCATTTCTTCATCGGTTTCTGGGAAAGATGTAAAGGGTGCATTTTTTTACTTTGTCGCATAATTTTGTTAAAAGTTTCTTTTTTCCATTTTTCATATTTTTCGGCATTTTAAATCTTCATTTACTCGAATAAGAAGATTAAAAGAGAAATTTCAGTTAAACCTGCATTATTGTGGAAAAGCAAGGCGTTACCCGGTTCACCGTCCTCGATATTTTTTATTCGCATTTTGATCGTTCTTATACTGATGTAATTGTTTATTATTCGGTTTTTGGTGAAGATATATAAGATTTATATTCTGATTTTCCTAGAATATTTATGTGGAAATCTTATTTTCTCCTTTTTTATTTTGTTTTTGTTTTTTTAATTACCGTCCGCCCATTTACCTCCATTTTCCACTATTATAATGGTTATAGCTGGACCTTCAGCCAAATCTGACATTTAGTAAATTGCAGGCCGTTACATGCTTCACCATTCTAGCTAATTTTATTTCATGCTTTTAACGTTCTTTTGTGGATATTTGTTTTCTACCGTTTCTGGGGAAACTAAAAATGACGCATATTTTTCGTCTTGTCAGGTCACTTTTGGGAATTTGTTTTCTCGTTTTGTGATTTTTCCCAATTCTGCCCCGCCAATTATCTCAATTTACGTTATTATAACAACTAAAGAGGGAACTTCCGCCAAACCTGCCTTTTTGTGGCAACGCAGGGCGTTACACGGTCCTGGATGTGGAAGTGCTGGGAAAGGAGTGCTAGGCATTAAAACCTTCGTGTGCTTCTGGCCCAATTGAATTGCTGCAAGCTGCTGATTAAAGTATCTGTTTTCTCTACAGTGCCTACAACTTCAACAATTCATGCAAACATGGTGGGGTTTGGAATTCAAGCGACTTGTTCACTTCGTCTCCGTTCACTCTTCGGATGATACGCTAAACGACCGTGTTGTAGCAGGGAATTATGTTTGCCTGGAAAACAGAAAAAAATAAAACTCATCGCGCAGTACGTGGTGCGTAGGGCTAAGTGGCAGTCTATTAACGGTCGCACTTCTTCGGTCGTTTCGGGAAAGCAGCAGCGAAATTAAAACACAAAGATCTACTTTCTAGTTAAGTGTTCTTGCAGGTTCCTCGGTATGTGTAACGACAGCAGCCTCACGCACAACAGCTTTCTTCCAGGTAGGGCCATGAAGACCTTTACGAATGTAATGAGCAGGCAATTAGGAGGACGTAAAATTAGGCCAGAATTAAAAATGCAAAAGGACCAGTGATAAATGAAGACCCTATGGGAGGCTACGGCTTAGCGCCCTGTTACGATGACTTCCGAAATTGCTGCCTAAATGTTTTCCGCTGCTCCTACGGCGTGCCAGGAAATGCACTTTCGGTGTAATTGGGATCGGGGCACTGATTAGACGCTGAAGTGTGTGCCCCGAATATGCACTGAACAAATGAAGTGAACTAAAACTTCTGCGCAAATAAATACCGTTGAGGTATACTCTACATAGTCAGCGCTTATTCACTTTGTAAAACGCATCTTTGGTATATAGTACGTAAAAGCAGAGGAAGGGAAAGCGTCACGCTCATTCTTATAGGAAAAACAGGAGAATATAACCTGAAAGGCCGAAGACTGCTAGTTTACCTCAGTACGACAAGGAACGCTGTGCGCAGGGACTCTTAAAGGCAAGCGCACACACACACGATCGCTGGAAAACAACTTCCCCGTAAATGCTCAAATGTTTCTATCTCTATTGTGAACTCAGCCAAATATCAACAAATAGGAAGAGGTATACAATGCTGAGGCCGTTTTGTTTATTTTTAGACAATCACAATAATGTAGCATAATTTTCTTCTCAGTGCCTGTGATTGTATCATCGTAACTTTCCTTGTTACTTTTTGTGTTTATTTCCTTAGTTTCCTTGAAGTGTAGTTTTACTTACTTACGACGTTGTTCCTTGAAGTTTTTTGTAAATTTTCTCGAAGTTGAACTTTATGGCCACAAGGTTACGTACAGTGCGAGGATCGCTATTTCAGTGCTTCAAAAGCAAAATTACTTACGTTATATTCCCGCATTTCCTATAACGTGTTGTTTGGTAAAGCAGGCTGCTAAATATTTTGTGAGTAATTCCTCAATGACACATAATAGCGGCAGTTTCGCCGATTCGGTAAACGAGGTTGTTAGAGAGGACAAGGTTTGTTTAGCGTGCGGGATTTGTGCGATCAACATGAATAATAAAGATTTGCTTACTGAAGCCTATCAGCCTGGTATCTAGACTAGACTGGACACATAGCTCACCTGTTTAAGCTGTAGGCACTGTCCATACTACAGGTGGTTCTGCTAAATATGCCGCGCAACTAACATGATCACGGCCACAGAATAACAAATCTACCCCTCCAATTTGTCCACAAAACGCCACCCTCATTCTCTGCATCGTAGCGCTACCAGTGGTGTTGGCTGTTGGTGACTTTAGCTGCAGGGAGAGCCTCCCTCTTTGATCGCCTAGCCGCATATTTTTGTTTTCTTGCATTTTCTTGTGAGGCGTACTTTTGTGGCCACCATGTTTACAGTAGCTGCACACGTAGATGCTTCGAAGTCCATTGCAGTAGAGACCGCACAAACGTACAGAAACGTTCCCGTTGGTGCGATTGTCCTGTCATTACTACCTTCATGAGCCGCTCCCAACTTCAACATTTATTTCTTTCTGCTAGCATGGCGAACAGGCTTGGGCAATCAATGTTCTTAGCAATCGTTATCGTTACTAGCTATCGTTTGTGCTTCCGAAACAATCAAACTTACACAGTTTTCCTTCTCGTTTTGTGCCAGAGACTAGAAAGGGCCACTAATCCCGCTAAAATGTTACTGCTTCCCCTTTCTTAGCCCCACACCTGGATACAGGTCTAAATAAAGCACTAGGTGGTTCAGTGGAGAAATCTGTGTGCCAGATTCCGCTGAGCAATAGCAGACAATTTAGACAATACGTGGAAGTGATTTCAGGCGGGAGCTGCAAATAACGCGGAGTGTGAATGAAGGGCGCTTGACAGGTATCGATTAATTTGGCTAGAATTTATCAATTACGGAAGTCTCCTACCTTTCTAAGCGAAGATAACTTAAAGCCCGAACACGTGAAGAAAGAAGAGTGGTCATTTTATAACAAGGACGAAGCACAAAGTACACAACACAAGGGCGGTGTTGCATACTCTGTTCGTTGTCCTCGTAAAATGTGCCCTACTCAGATTTCAGATTCTGGTCACTAACTAACCCAACAACGTAACTTACCGGAAACACGACTACTGATACGCTTCCAAACTTATTCCCTTTCGCTTAACCAAACACTACTTTCGAAGATTCCCTGACTCACAATTACAAAAACAAATAGCTTCCCGCGAACGAGCTTCGGGCTAGGGTTTGCGTTCTACCGCCTGCGTCAACTAATGGCTTGAATTTGCGTAAACGTCAGCAGGCGGTTCCTAACCGGGAAGTCGTTTGCGCCTGCCCTGCTTCACTAAGCCCAGCAGTTGCGTGCTATATTCGCTTGGCGTTTTGCACAGTTGTCAGGGACGGGGGTTGAAAAAAAAAGTAGAAGACAAAAGCGACGGAAACAGAGTAAATGGCGGAAGACGAAACAGAGTGGCCAGAATGAAACATGAACGCAGATTAGGTGCATACACGATCGTAAAAGGTGGGTGACCGAGGTGCGGGGATCAGTCGGGGTTATGGATATTCTGATGGCAGCTTTATAAGAACACCTGCAACGCTTTTCTTGCACGTAGTTTTCTGGCCCTACGTCTGTTCTTCGCATTGGCGGGAACCAAATTAATTTTGCGCATCCCGCCAATGCAATGTATTACCAACTCGCCAAGCTCGCTCTTGGAAGTCTGTTCTTCGGTCGTTCGGATACAGACAGAAAAAAATTATCAGGGTTCTGCGGAAATAAAAAGGTTGCTCAACTTTAAATTTCAAAATACAGAAATTGCGGCACTGCCTACGTCACACCCGAAGCCTCCAGAAAATGACGACGCAACACGGATACCCTACGAACCCTACATGTGGACTGAGCTGTAATAATTTGTACATTTTGGTCTAAAGGATCCTACTAAATAATGCTTTAGGTCGTATTTGTGCGTTAAAAGAAGCATTAAAACTGAACCTCAGATACTGATAGACGGCATAGACTGCTTCCGCTTCGAGCGCTTGTGTGCCCGTTCAAGTAGAGCCACCGCTCTCAGCATCTCCCGGCGTTTGCGCACTTCCCTATACTGCATGCCAAATCGACCGTCTGTGCCACATATGGCGGTGTCTATTCTCGGGAGATATCAAAGTCAACGCCAGAAGGGGTGTAGTCGGCGAGCATCACAAAGCGGACGGCAGCTTCGGGTTTTTGAGTCAGTCTCAACCATCGCGACGTTTAGAGACGTGCTTTCGCAATGGGAAGCGCTGTTCCCTTCGCTGAAAAACAAGCACACCTTTTTTCTCTAGCAATCGGCTGCCATTACGAAAATTCAAACAAGCTATTTTCTCTTGTAAAGCTGTTACCACAGCCAACTGTAATTATAGTCCCGCATTCCTTTCATGGCTAACTTGGCCTGAGGGGGAGAGATGGCGAAAATGCGATAGCTTTTTGTGAATTAAACAAGAGGTCTTAGGCTAACTCACTTGTAGTATTGGCATAATGAGGCTTCGCTGCTAGGTTGGTTAGGGAGAAACAAACGCTATCACCTCCATAATCTCTGAAAGATAAAGATGAGAAAAACTACGCACACTTAAAGATATTCGTTGACGCGGAGGAGTTGTGCGCCCAACTCTTGCAGCTTGCTTCGTTGCTAGAAGGACCGAGTCGTTGACGCACCACGCCGCTGTTTTTCAGATCGGTATTCCGGTCCCTCAAAGGCTTGTTTTCTTTTTTTTAGGTGTGAACATCTCACAAGGTATTTTTTAAACCGGGGTAAGCGACCGTTTTCCACCTTCCTGCGAACCCACATGTCGACTTCATGTCAACCCTGAGTACCAAAGCAGCGCATGCCCTCCACATTTTTAATTAGAGAAGCACTCGGGGCAAAACTATAAGGTAGGTATTGTATTAAACAGCCGTCCTGCTAAACAAAAGCAGCTTGAAGAGTACAGTAATTTGAGAAGAATAAGCCTATTAACACTTATCAACGCAGCGGCGGGCCGGTCACTTCGGCGGACTCCGCCTCATACTTGTCGGCGCTCAAATTTGGGTGCGCAGTGCCGCCGAGAGAAGCCATAAAGAAGCGTGGAAAGGAGCTTCCCAGGTCAGAAAACCATGGTCGTGAAACTTTTGGAGCACGGTATTTTTTGATGCCATCATTTGTCTCGCTATATGCGACGACATCCGGTAGAGACGAAAGCAAGCAGCGGACCCGTATTTTAAAGAGAGAGGGCAACGTTCATTTTGATTTCGTTTTTAAATCTGTATATTAAATAACTCTTATTCCCCACAGATACTGATAATTCTTTTTGCGTCTCTACCTGACGCACGAAGGACAGACGTGGGACCAGAAAAGAAGCCGTAAAAAAGCGTTGCAGTTGTCCTTTCAAAATAGCTACTGACACCGGACAAGCTGGTCGGAATCAAACCCAGCCAGAGTTCGCCATTAGAACTTTAGCCTTAGTATTTAGACACCAGAATTTGCCAATGCGTTATATATTTTCTTCCTTAGCACAGATGCCTAAAAGGCCACAGTTCTCATAGTGGAAAATTGGAGGGTGTTCCGGTAGAAAAAGAACACTTGTATTGGGCTTCGGAATTCCTACTACAAAACATTCAGTATAACTTACGATTGGTAGTCGTAGTAAAGTAATAGCTCGTATTTTTACAGGCTTAGCACAGGTGTCGCGATCGCTTCTTGTATTTGGCGAAACGAGTCTTACACTATTCTCTTCCTGGAGTAGGGGGAGAAGTGGAGCCAAGCAGGGCCTGGAAGGGGGGGACGAGCCTTACAGGACGAGAAGGCGAAGACGGCTGAGAAAGGTAAGGACGAGGGCGGGTGGGAATACTTGAGAACTGGAACATTAGGATGGGTCAATCGTTGTATATGTAGTAGGAGAGATAAAAAGGAGAGAGGAAAGAGAGGAATAAGCGCCAGTGGGCTTAGCGTGAATAAGAGACGTTTAGTGAACGAAGGGGCTGAACCACCATTCACGTTTTTCTTCTGTTGCATAGGAGAAAGCACATACGTGGCCACGTTTTTACTCTGCTGGATATTTTTCTGTTTGTCTGCATTGGTATGTCTACTCGGCCAAGTTTAGGTGTAGTAGTAATAAAAGTTTATTCATGTTAAAGCAGGACTAAGAATGAAAGTGGTCAGCCTCCTAAGTACGGGAGGCCCCGCTAGGATTTAATTTACAGCCAATACATAGTGCTGCAAATCAGAGAGGGAAGGAGTAGATGGGGGAAGAGATAAACGGCACAGTGGTAGAGGCTATAGTTACTAAGAATTTTCAATATAATTACTAAGACTTCACAAAATATCTGTACGGATGCTGGTGATAGTATCTTCCATTACGATTTTAATTTGGGAAAGGGTAACTCGCCTATTCTCAAAATTCCCCATAACTGACTCGATGATCATCCTGGCCTGATAACACACAGGTGGTTCCCCTACCTTGCACCCTGTACCACACGATACGAGAGTGTCAGCACACACCATCACTTGCCCCCACTTCTCACTCAACTTACGAACGTGGAGCGCCAGCTGGCAAGCCCCCAGTCTCTCATGACGCGTAGCCTGGTGGAGAGGGCCAGGGCAGACAGCGCGGACCAGGGCTTCCTGGACTAGAAGAGGCCCCCCACCAGCCGGCCGGCCAACTATCAGCGTTTGAAGCTCGTTTAAATAAAGTTTGCTCACTCACTGACTCACTCCGCGAACACTAAATTTCTGCTTGACAATGAACCGACTTCCAACTAATCTAAAATAGGCCGAAGCCTCAAAGGAAAACGAAAGGCTTTCTAACCTTAGTAGTTTTTGCGTGACACAATCTCATGGTGCGTGGCGTGCTCTGCGCTAATTTGAATAAGACATCAGTACTTGTATATTTATTCGAATGATACCCACGGTAATTAACGCAAGGCCTCGTTTGGAGGTGGACCGATCGTTGATAAGCTCTAAATACGTGATTCAAATTTTTATTCTGTTTTCTTGCGTAACCATCGCCTGCGAGGAGAATGGCAGTGCTTGGAGGTCAAGATTAAGTGCTTTGATCTTTCTGTTGAGCTTCATAACTACCTTCACTGAACATACCATTTGTATTTAAGAGATGTAGTGACTCTGGTAAAGCTTGTATCAAGTTTAATTTACAGTTGGCACGTATCCAAAACACTAATGTTTCAATTTTCTTTCAGTATGTACTTTCTAGTTTTAAAATGTTATTATGGACGCACAGGAGCAGATGTTTCCGACCATTACCTTTCACCAATTAGGGAATTTGTGGTTACGACAGCGACAATTGAAGAACCTTTGTGGACATTTTGGTTCTAGAAATATCATCCCACAAATGGTATATTAAAACAGAGGATTGCAAAAATTTTTGCAGCGGTTCGCGCCGGCGCTTTTTACGACTTACTGCGAGAATAGTGCTCCAGCCATTCTGAAAGCTCAGGAACAAAAACATGATGCAATGGTTATTGTGTACCGTGGCTTAAAGGACGCCGTTTTCTGCCTGTTGTATTATCTATTTGTCCAAAGCACCCTAAGATGTCATGATGTTTTGAATAAATACTGTTTTTTAAGGGTAAAAGCTACACAAGTACAGAGAAGTGTGTACATTTCCTCGCCATTTGTCAAACTGTGCATTTTAGGTGGACAATTTTTTCAGCGTATTTTCTCTTCTTTTGTTTTGTTTTTACTTTTTACTCAAAAGCATCAAGCGGCCAATTGGGTGGAAAAAGCATCGCAGGTGTCTGAAGCGGGAAAAAGAGCTTATTAACGTGTCTGCGAAGCATTCCATAGAACTAGGCGTTTCATAGAGTGAGCCTAAGCTCTGCAGAAGCAATAGCTGGCCGGTGACGCCAATACACCTCAGAATAAACTAAGAAGAAGAAGGACGCAGCCAAACGAGAGAAACTACAGACAGCGGAATTGACCATCTCCGTCAACTGTCACTTTACAACGCACAAAGAGCGACCACGGGCAGAACGTGTACGAGACCGAGCACAGAAATTCGGAAGCTCTAAATGAACTAAAACGAAAGGTGTTGATCTCAGATTGTGGTGGACACAAATATTTTAATCAAAGCACAACAATTGCTTAGAAACAAAGAGAAGGCAATGAAAACGTGAAAACCGGTATTGGCACCAAGTACACATGTCGGAACTACATTTTGCGGACACGAACATCGAAATTTAAGGTGGGCAATTGGTGTGGCTTACCTAAAGATTTTCTCCTGCACAATTAATTAGAGAGCTCGAACGTGTACAAGTAAAAAAGGCAAACTGTGATCTATTGGCAGATTTTTAAGAATGCATGGTCCTCTCATCTGTCTTCGCGCTGATACTGGTCTTGAAAGGCACGGAGTACTCCCGCTTCAGTAGTCCGCAACGCGTTGTTTCTCACGCGTTCTTCGTGCAGCGTGCCCGCCGTGCTTTGATTTCTAACCGTTCCGGTGGTAAAGTGTGCTAGTTTTGGCACAAGCCATTGGCTCTCTGTCGATTTTGTTGGCCCCCAGTATCAACGTTTCGTCGTCGCACTTATTGTCATTGCGCCCTGTTTCGCAATCCTGCACTGGCTTCAGAATACATAGCGTAGAAGTGGTGGTGGTGGTGGCGAGACCCGTTGAATAGTTGTAGCATGTGTGTGTTCCTCGACGCAGAAGTATCTACAACAAAATAGCGCCAAGACTCTATTAGGTGGTTTTTCAATGTCAAGTTCAGGAATAAAATATTTATTAGATGAGTATGGTACTGCCTAAGAAAACTATATATATGGGTGTAGAGGGCCCGTAGACTTCAACAATCAGATGCTCATAATGGCGGATGAGATAGGATTATGGTTTAGACGTGACATTGCCTGCAGCCCAAGAGCGTGAGGAGTTAGAGGCTCTCCCTGTTCCGCAAAAGAATCATCAGGACCTCCCTCAAGGATAAGAGGGTCTCAAGGTACGCACTGTGCTATATCAGTTTCAAGATTTCGATATCCGTAACATAAGTTTAACACATTTGCAAGTGAAGATTGGTTCATCTCCTAGGAAAAGTGAAGGCTGTTTTGGAATGTTCTATGTGTATATTTTCGGAAATGTCGTTTTTCTTGCGGCAATGCTGGATGTGCACTCAATTTACAAGTTGAGCACGGAAAACCGTTCCCTACACTTGTCAAAAACTGGCGGGAGCGTGGCCTCCAAAAGATACGCGTGTGTGGCGTGAGTGGGCCATTCGCTATCTGCAAATGAACACTTCTGTGAACCTATTGTGTTTCTCAGTGAGGTATTTACCTATGTATGCTTTTATTGCGCGTGGTTTGTTATGTGATCATTTCTTCCGTTCCTGCTGCCATTGTTCTCGTATTTAATGTCTTATAGAAGGTTTCTTGTCTTTATACGTCACCAGAGGTTCATCAGCACGAGTGCGAAGAGCAGCCACCGCAGCATATTATTCGGCAATTTGATTTCCACAAATGCTGCTGTGCCCCGGACACCCAAGCAAACTATTATCGTCATCTTTCAACCGTAAGCCTGACGTTACCTTCCCAATGAGTTGGTTTGAAGACATGATTTCCACATGGTTTTCCTTAGCGTACTGCGCTCACGACGGCTGAGATAATCTCCTAAAGATAATAGACTGTTGTATGTTTGTTGCCATGATGTGTTCTACCGCAATTAAAATTCCGGGTGCTTCTACTGCAAACATAGGGCAGTTTTTGTTTAGTGTCATCGTAATACTGAAGGTGGGGCCATGTGTAGGTCATGAGATGGCAGAAACGGGCTTTGAGGTGTTTGATTGTAGGGATTAACGCGCCGACGCAACGCAGGCGATGAGGCGCGCCGTAGTGGAGGGCTCCGGATTAATTTTGACCACCTGGGGATCTTTAACGTGCGCCGAAATCTCGTACACACGGGCGTTTTTGCTTTTCGCCTCTATCAGAAAAGCGGCCGCCGCGGCCGGGAATCGAACCCGCGACCTCGTGCTCAGCAGCGCAACGCCTTAGCCACTGAGCCACCGCGGCGGGTGGGCTTTGAGGTGTATGTGCAGAAGGTGGTATATGGGTACGGGTGCTGCAAGTGTAGAAAATGCTTTAAAATTAGTTCTTTCAGTGGCGTTTTTTTTTTGTCAATGAGTTTAAATATACATGACACGACACTGGACACCTATTCCAAGAGGCAATAAGGTCGGCGGGAGCAGTTTTTTATGAGTCGTTCATCGTGAGGCCAGGGACTCCTGTGCCTGCGCACCCATTTGCAAGGCGAATAGCATGGTGATGGATGGACAGTTAAGGAAGAGATCGGTGGTGGTGATGGTAAGCATGGAATATTACACACATTATTGCTGCATAAGAGCGTTGGTGCTCTAAACACCACTGGTCACGCTCAACGTATAAGCTTTGGATGGTGCTTGGCGGAAAGGCTTTCGACGCAATGCGGCGGCCAAGTGTAGAACTGAATGCAACATTTTTAAGGCTGTTTGACTCGCGGATCCATATATTACGCTGCCATATTCTAGGCGCAACCTCAACAAGCTGTTGAAGGAGACGCAGAAGGCACGTTTTTTCTCATTCCATATGAGTTGATGCTGAAGATGCTTAGTATAGTCATGCCCCTGGCGCACTTCTTTTTCATTGTATATAATGCGGAATAAACGTTAACTGATTATCTAGCAGAACACCGAGAAGTATGTTCTTTTTTAAGCGGAATGCCCACACCATTCACAATAATATTAGGATCTGGCCTGTTGCCACGCTGCCTGGAGAACGAAGCACACGAGCTCTTTTCAGGAGTCACCTTGAAACCATTTTCATTGGCCCACTTTGCAATTTTTTACTAGCCGATTCTGACTGCCGCTCGCAGATTCAGAGAATGCAGGATTTATATCTGACTTGAGGATCATCAATGTAGACCGACTAAAAAATAGTTATGGCAGTGCCGTGCGGAGTTCATTTCCAAGATGAAAAGTGTGGCAGCTTCCTACGCCACCCTGCAGGGACCCGTTATCTATAATGTGTGTTGTAGTAAGGGATGCTTCAACCATTACGCGAAAAGTTAGTTCAGACAGGTGGCTTTCTACAATGCTGAGCATGTTTCCAGCTATACCATAACTTTTGAGGTCACGCCGAATGCCGTATCTTCATGCAGTATCGTACGCCTTTTCCCAGTCGAAGAAAATAGACATACAGTGCTGTCTGTGGACAAAAAAAGATTCCAATGCCATTACCTGTTCGGTCGTAGATCTTCCGCACAGAAACCTAGCCTTGCAGTTATCCAGAATACTATGGTATTCTAAAACGTGCACGTCTTCTATTCATCATTTTCTCGAATAACTTACTTAGGCAACTGGTTTGGGCTATTGGCCAGAAGCTTGTAGGAGAGGAGGCATCTTCTCTTGTTTTAGTAATGGCACCTCAATTGCCTCTTTCCAAGCCCGTGGGAAACGTCCGGCACAGGAATCTTATTAGCTACAAACAGGAGTGTTTCAAGGGTGTCTTCATGGAGATGTCGAATAGTGTATATGTAATCTAGTCTGCACCCGGTGCTGAAGACGTCCAAGTTGCCACGGAAACCTTAAGCTTGCTGAGGGAAAATGGGTAGTCGAAATTGTCTTGAGCCGATTGCTTATAGATTTAGGTACCTTATGGACTTACGCTCGGCAGACTTTTCATATCTCATAAATGCTGTATTTGTAGTGTGAAGAGCTTGACACCCTGTTCGAAGTCTTTGGCATTTGTGTTTGACTGGTCTTCTAGTGTGCCACTAGTAGGGACCGCATGGGTGGGAAAGTTATTTGTTTTGTGTCCTTCTAGTTTTGAATTTGTTTGCAGACTTTTGCTTGGGTCTTTGTTAGAATTATTTGATGATTACAAAGGCCCCCCACTGCTGGTTTTTACATCTCGGCAAATACGCCTTACAACTGCCTTGGCAATCTTTAAAGCGATGAGGTTCTGTGCAGGTGGGTACAGCGGAAGGTTATCCCAGGCCTTGTTTTGCACTTTGCGTGCATCGCAACCCTTTCTTTCATCAGGGCCTCCTAGGGTTTATGGATTTCCAGCGGTCTGATGGATAGAACTCCTAGCAGCATCGAAAACATGTGTGGCTAAGATGCTGCGAGGTTCTTCGATTAACAAATGTTTCATGGAAGTGGATTTGTGGCATTTGCGAGAAAACGACGCAGTGTACCCTAGTTTCATTATACATTTTATGGTGCATCGAAATATCTGGGAGTTGGTCTAAGCACTTAGAGTGACAGGGAAGTGGTCACTCCTTCAGGTGTTGGAGTCCATGCTCCACTCAAAGGAAGGGAAAAGAATGGACAAACCAATCGCCAAATAATGTTTAAGTAGGTGTTGTGTGTCCTGCTTAGCAAGTTCATTTAATTCCATTAATAGAGCAAGCTCCAGACGAAAGTAATAATCGCTCAATGAGGCGGCCCCGGGCATCTTCGCGTTCTGAGCCGAAGCGCTTACTGTGGTCTTTAATAGTCACCCATTCAGTAGGAATGGATCTGGTAGATGATAATTAAAGTTGCGAATTAAGAACTCCATAGGCGAAAACCGAGGGGAATATATATTGAACCGATTGTAACTGACCGGTTCGAGGTTATTACCCCTGCAGCAACCACTTCAATCTTTGTTGTTAAAGGAACCAAGTAGCAGAGAATAGGCTGCTTTACGACTATTGCTACTCTACCAGATGATTGAGAACAGGTATACCCACCTTTTCTAAACACAGACTAGCGATTTAGAAGGTTTGTTTATTTGGAATGTAAGTGTAGTTCCTTAATACAGAAGATAGCTCATCGGTTTTGATGAAGAATATCGTACATATTCTCTAAGTTTTTCATTAGTCTCTTGCAGTTCCATTGTGCAATGCTTTGTAATGCCATAGGTGTTTAGATGTGAAATGCAGCACGTACGTGGGTGTATGTGTGAGTAGTTTTATCTATGTCACTGAGCCTTTGCTAGGGCCAGTGATACGGGGATCTGGTTTCTTCCCGACGGCCGACGTTTCCACGCTGCTCGTTTGGCTGAAAATCGAACCGAGTTGACGTGGGCGTTACGTACATCTCTTTGTCTGACGGTAAAGGGGTAGACGCATGGATCTGGCTCCCTTTTCCCGAAACTTTTGTGAGTGCCAATCCTGTTTTGCCTTGCGTGCCAGTGGCGGCTGCTGTGGAAGTGTGGGTGTTTATTTGATGCAGAGCCCTCCACGTCCATGCTTACTGTTTCCACGGGGACCAGTGAAGCAGGAGTGGAAGGCAAACTATCTCCAGAAACGGCGTCCTTTGCTCCCTCAGCTTCTGTGGACTCCCCAGGTAGTAGGGCGAAGTTCTGGGCAGCCGAAGCGAGCACACAGGTTGGCAGGGATGAGACCAGGTCAGCGTCCCTGCCCTAGGTTGCCACCAAATCCTGACGTCGCCCCACTTCCGGGCGGGCAACGTCACCGTAGCTTCCAGAAAGAAGCATTGAATGCTGTTTCCGAGCGTCTGGATAGAAGTTTTGCGCAACTTTAATGTTGATAATTTCCTCCTCATGCCTAAATTTTTCACAGGATCGGGAAAACGCCGGTTGGGGCCCATCGCAGTTACAACGCCTGAATTGCGTGGTGTGCCTACGTCTGCCTGGTGGTCGCACTTTGAGTATTTCGCGCAAGTTTCTTGCCTTCGGCAGTAGTTGCTACTATGCCCATACCTTTGGCATTTGAAGCAACATCGTGGTTTTGGGATGCACTGTCTTATCTAACAATCAAGAAGCCTGCTTTGACTGATTCTGAGAGCGTACTGCGACAAAATGTCACGATGCACTGCGTTTTGATTTAATTTCATCGTACCTTATTGTGATGCGTCTTACGGGAGCCACGCCTTGCTCCGCAAGTCTTCAAAAATATCTGCTTCAGTTTATTGATCAGTTCAGTCTCTGAGATAACACCTTGGCAGCTGCTGAGTGTTCGGTGAGGTATTACAGTGATTTCTAGGTCACCATGTTTGTTTGTGTGAGATGGTTAGTAGGCAATTCCTTACTTTTAACTTAACAAGAGGATGTCACCAGATGCAAGTCTCTTTGCGTCATAGCTTTTTTCGACTACACTTTACCCGCCACGGTGGCTCAGTGGGTAAGGCGTTGCGCTGCTGAGCGCGAGGTTGCGGGTTCGATTCCGCGGGTTCGGCCGCTTGTCTGATGGAGGCGAAGAGAAAAAACGCCCGTGTGTACGAGATTTCGGCAAACGTAAAGATCCCCAGGTGGTCAAAATTAATCAGAGCCCTCTACTACGGCGCGCCTCATCGCCTGCGTTGTGTCGGCGCGTTAAACCCTAGAATGAATTAACCGACTACACTTTCAGTAAACTTGACAATTAAGAAAACATATTTCGAAGTTACTGAGGTTGCTTGGTCGACGGTCTGCATGACTAAGAAACGTGGAACGCTGTCCGGGTTTGTGAAGACGATGTTGGATAGGAGTTTGAAGATTACTTCGGTGCAGGCCCTTTTCGCGGTCTGATCAGTTGAAAGGGGACATTTAAAACACCATACAGCGCAGTATTATGCTACCCTCACTATCAGCAAAGTCTGTGAGCCGCCTGCCTTATAAACGTACTGTGAACCGTGTCTGCCAAAGCTTGACCAAGACTGCCAGGTCCACCTTTCGCGGATTCTAACGCTCCACCTTTAACCTCGCCACGGTAGGTTACAGCTTAAGTATGGGAGCACGAATCAAAGCTTTTCAAGGCCGCAAAGAACGCGCTCGCTTCGATATCGTATGCTCTGTGTCTTGCATATTTATGCATGCAGCGGTATCTGTAGTGTTCAGGACGAACAATCTTTTCCCAGCCATTCCAGCGTGGTATCTTATAAGTCGGCCAACAGACGCTTCGTCAAGGCCCCGTGCGGCTAAGTTTGTTGCCGGTACACGGCGAAGAAATCTGATGGCCACGATATCTGCTGGATAAAAAATGCCTGGTCGAGCTATGCGTGACGCGGTGTCAAGAGGACCACTGTGAGCATAGCCGAAAGAATAATGCATCACTCTTGTCCCTGGTGATGCCACAGATACTGTGTTTTACCTTGGCTAGCCAGCCAAAGCTTTCCACAGTGCGCATCACCTTGAAGTTGACTTGGAACTACGACTTACCATAGCCTGGTGAAACCACGGGGTTAACCTGCCCGGATTGACCTGCCGCTAGTGCGCCACATGCATACGCACGTGCTAACCAGGAAGGGAAGATTCTGGGGAGACAATCGGATTGGATTGCAAGCATAACTTCAGCCTAGAACTGTGAATGCTCGTACAGTGTTGCCAATATAAACTTCTCACTACATGCAATAGGTCGATGTAGTCAACAAGAAAACATTGCCGGAAACTCTGGCATTGCTGACATCAATCTACACCCAGCCTGGAATTGGTTGTTGGGTTTTGACACTAAATGCAAGCTTACCGTCAAAACGAGTTATTGTCGATACGCTCACGCTTTTTCATTTATTTTCCCACACGTTGATTAGAAGTTCCGGACGGATGCCAAGGAATAGCAGTCATCATATCATCACAGTATACAGTAGCAAATCTCAGAGACAAGCGCGGCAGATAAATGTCTTTTTCAACACAGTTTCATCGTGAAAACCTGCGCGTATATCGTGGCGACAATGTACAGAAACATGATTTGCATGTACGTACTGTCATAAGAGTTATAGAAATCCAAAAAACTCGGATTTTCTCTCGCAATTCGAGTGGAAAATTCGAGCAGGCAGTGCTACGAATAAGTATATTTAAAGTTCCTGGACCTTGAGGATTTCTAGCGACGCATCTGTAGGTACGAGTCAAGACAATCTTAGAAAAATAAACATAAACTAAGGAAACCAGAACTGTATATGTAATGCTGCTACCTTGCGTAATTATTTAAAATTCAAAAATAGGATCATTGTAAGAGAGGGAGACATTTATTGGCGGATTCCAGTACTGTTTTAGGCGGGTTAAAAAATACCGTAATATTAACAAGCATATCAAAATACATAAATGCTGACAGAAGCAAAATAACAAAATCTCACTAATAATAGCTATTCTGCGATTGTTTAGAAATGACACCAGCGGTGCTTATACTGGGCGTCAACCTCTTTTTTGTAATTTATTAAAGTGACAAAAAAGCTATAAAATGAACCTGTTCACTCAATGTCACAAAATACTATCCGCCGCCTTAAATATAAAAATGCCGTCAAAAAAGCAATGGGAATCTGCGTGTTCCCTAGGACGCGAAGCACATAAAAAGGGCAAAGGTAATCTGGATCGGAGGTCATCAACAGCGTAACGTTATGAATTCAGCGAGCCTATTTGCATACGGAAATAATGCAAGCTCATAAACTCGCAAAGGAAGCGTGCTCACGACCGTGCAGCTCGTATTGTGCAAAACCATCTAGTTAACTGAAGCTCAGACTCTCATGAGTTTTTCCCGTTCCATTCAAATGTCCGCGTCCAGACCCTGTCCGCCCTCTTCTCGCGCTCTCTGTTAATATTGAATCTCTGCCGGAATATTCTTTCCGGGCTGGCGTCTGCGGCTTCCTTGTAGTTAAAAAGCTCATTATATCTGACGTAGTCGAAATCTAATTAACTTCCCCTCGGGCTTTCAACCGTTCCCATTCCAGGTATTGGTATCTCAAGCATCCTGGAGTCCCGAGATTATAAAGAAAGTTCATTTATTTGCGCTTGCGTTGTAGTTAAACAACAATAAAAAGCTGCGCCTGGAAGGGAAACTCAAGTCACATGGGAATCACTTTTCACATTGTTTGAGGAAGAGGGAAACTATTTCAAATTTTATACTCGAATCCGTTTTGCCTTTTGGTAAATAAGCAAACACATTTGGGAGAAACAGATTAGCCTTGAGAGATTCGTCCTGTGCGTGCATACCTCTGAAAATATGGATTTCAGGGTTTTATGGTGATTGAGTTCAGCGGCATGTTTCTGTTTTTCAAAGACTTGTATTTACAAATAGGGGGGCTTGGGCTATGTGGGAAATACAAGAGAGGAGGGGGTAGCTTCAGTTTGTATTGTTAGGGGTGGAATTACTGTTTCCGAAGGGGGCTCATAGACGACCTTCGTCGATCGGCAGAGGAAGCCATCAGCTCGAAGTGCTTAGTGAGCCGTAGTGTTACCACACCGTAGGGTTACCACGTTACGTGTGTCAGACATCTTTTAAGGGCGAAGCTTCTATTGCTCGGGCCCTGTCCCGTCCCTCGTTGCTGCTGTATCCGGCACATTAATGATGATTGTGGATCCCCCTAGGGAATGGCCACCCAAAGATTGGATGAAGAGGTCAAAACGTTCAACGCGTTCGTTGCTAGCCATGAAGGAGGAGAGGAAGAAGAAGACGTTGTCGTTCGTTGCCTGCGAGCTCAGGACTCGTACCGGGGGTACGCGACACAAGACGGTCTGCAGAAGGCGACGGCCAAGGTGGCTAAAATGTCACACACAAAATTTGCCAACTTACCCATGGAGATTCTCATCTCCCAAACAAGCCCTACATAATTCACCACAAACATCGACGTTGTCGACTGGCTTGTCAACAGAGCGGTGGTAAGCTTGACGTGTCGAGTCTTTATATGATGTGCGGGCGAATGTTCACGGTTTTACCGATAAGCATTTTAGCTTCGCCCCTCTCATCATCATTCACTTCGTGGAGATGGCGGGATTTTTTTATTTCGAAGTAACCTAGAGCGACTAGAGTGCGGTTGTTGAGAGAATATTGGCCGACAGAGAAGTTGAAATTGAAGTTGGGGCGCGGAAGTTCCGATATCCTGTGAATTAGGGAATTATAAAAGGCGGTGTCGGCGATCTGCTAGGTGAATAGCTTGCATGCTTCCATTAGGATAAGAGCTCCTCGGACTCCCAGTGGCGGTTATAGTATTTGTTAGGACTTCTATTGACCGATCGCCTAAATTTTGAAGGAGTTGGTTCGTTGTTTCATCCTCTCCTGGCGCTGAGTTTGGGCGAATTTTGAGAAGGGCTGCGCGGTACATCAGCTGTGGAGAAGAGGCGATCTATTGTTTCATGGTGATGGACAGTGTATGGTAAAGGGGCTTCCTGTGGGCTTTGGGCAATGTAAAGATCTCTAAGACATGAGGGAAGCTAATAATCTGAACCGGAAAAGTTATGTGAGAGGGTGGTAAGACGTCTGACTCTGGTTGAATTTGAATGAAAAGGATCAATCATGTGGAGAAGAATGGCCCAAGTGGCCCGTATGCTAAGGTTGCCACGCATGCTGTCGCAGAACGGACCCCATAGCGCACGAGTTAGTCCGGCCGCGGAGTTCTCAATAGTTGTGAGGAAATCCAGGCGTAGTCGAAGACAGAGATCGGGCTGTTGACACCGCGATCGTTTCTGAACGCTGCAGTACGCCACTTAAAGATGCTGAAGGCGAGTGGCAGCAGTTTCCGAAGGAATATCTGGGTCTAGGGGTGAATCATGGGCCTTCTTAATATCGAGTACATGGTTAAGAAAATCCAGTACCGGAGTATCATCGGTAGGGGGTGCCTGTTTTCGACAGTCAAAAGGCTGGCCAATTTTTGATGAGTCGGCTGCAGCTTTTGAATGAGTGCGGATTAATCAAATGATCGCTTCCTATGTTGTAGGGAGTACATTTCCATTTAAGGTCGGTAATGCGCAAGGAAAAGTGTGAGGACAGCTAGAGGTATCTGCCTGCACACTGTTGCCTACTCTGGTAGGAATAGAGGGTTCCGATTTTACTGTTAAGCGTCGGGGCTGAATTGCTCTCAAGAGTAAGCGGCTTGTATTGGCAATTTTAGCTCATGCTGTGTGAGAAACGTTAAATTCCTTGAGTGTAAAAACGGGGTGGCTGGGTGCGGATTGTATGGACCTAGTGTGAAGGGTGCTAAATGCATGATTTGAAGCTTTAGTGCCGCTGTAAACGTTAAGTACATGAAGGCAGGAGGTAGTGCGTTAGGTGGATACAGGGTGATGAAGCCACGTGGTATCGCACTTTTTTCAAATGTAGGGTGGTCAGCGGGATTGTTACGCCGCAGCAAAGCCATCGTAGAGATATCATGTGGAGTATTAAAATGTTTTATAACCAGTGAGCTGGACCTCTCTCCCACGGCTCTTGCAGGGTAATAACAGTCAGGGGTATGGGTTTAGTCGAAAGTAGGTTCATTTCATTTCATTTCATTTCATTTATTGCATCCTTATGGCCCGAAGGCAGTACATAAAGGGGGGATACAAATACACGGTGAGGGTATACAAGTTACAGTTCTAAATACGCACATGGTAGTTAGGTCAAGAATAACAAAAGAGGGGACAAACAAACAGCTGTTTCGGATTGTGGCGCTTATGGTAGACACCGCGGCAATTCCACTGCCACGCTACAAGTGGTTTTCCATGCCTATTCATTGTTGCCATTGGTACAGGGAAGCAGGACGCTGTGTGTGGTGTCAAGGGATACGACGAAATGTCGAGGGTTTTGTTAATCATTTCTAAAGTGAATTGCATAGCCCTTTGGATGACTAGGACAGTCCTATGTACATGCAAATATTCCTCTTTCTGGCTAGCGAGGGAGCGATCCAGAACACCAAATTTCTCCTAAGCATGCGATGGCACATGGTGAGTCATTGATAGAGACCACTATGCGCTTAGAAGGAGGAGAGTCTGAGTTGTAAAGTGCCTTTGAAGAGGAGGCGGGGGGGGGGGTACCGTCTGGTTCGGAGGCAGCAGGCGGGAGGGTAAGGGCATGATAAGGGGGAAACTTGGCACGCTGGAGCTAACGTTAAGGGCAACATTTTTTTGACGCAGGTAGCTGACCATTGCGCGGGGCGCCCGAAGCTCCTTCATATCCTCTAAGAAAGGGTGTGGGAAAAGGGGCTGAAAAGAGGATCGAAACAGAGCCTCCCCGTGCGAGGAGCGCCGGGTGTTCACCTTGTGGTGGTGTTGCACATTTGCCGGTTCGCTAACAGCTTCAGGTTTTCTGCGCTTGGTTGTTGCCGTCAGTGGGACGCTTCTGTCGCTGTCCATCTCGACGCCAACATCCTACATATGATCAAGCCACCACCATTCAACTCGCCCCATCCGATACGACTGGCACCCAGTAAAGCGGTATTCCTGCTCTGGAAACCGGGAAAAGACGTCCCAATATTGTTACAGCGGATAGCATGCCATCTGTGGCGCTGCTCAGTATACCAGAAAAAAAAACGCATCAACATCCTTCGCACTATTCAACAATCTGGCGAAATCGACATTTGCACAGATGTTATCTTCACGACTGCCCACGTTGAGACTGCTTGGACCTCTGCGGGCTATATTACTATATTTCAGGCGCGTTATGTATTTCTAGCGGGTCCTAGATAACTTGAAGAACGTTTAGCCATAATTCATGTAGTATACTTCGTTATGCATGATCTCCCATCTCCCATACCAGCAAAGGTGGCGAACTTTGCAGTGGTTTCTGAGTTGTTCTTATTGACAAAATTGTTCAAATCCAATATTTAATAGTCCGATAGTGAATTCGGCACTGTGAAAACCAGTGGCGAGACGCAGGCATAGTACCGATGACATTTCCTGCGTCCGCGTTATGAAATACGTAGCGTTAACGTTTTTGATCCAATTTGCCTGAACCGGGCCCAGGCGTCATGTCACTCGGACAGGAATGTTTTCACAGAGTGTTTTATCTACCTATAATGCATTGTAACAGGTGACACGAATAAGAGGAAATGACGCTCTAACCATTATGGCATTTCCCATATTTCCATTTACCATGAAGTGAAGCGCCGCAGTTTTTTTTTTCAAAATTGCTTCAAAACTGCATTATCGATTATAAGTCTGTTACGTTGCCGGAGTATTACGAAAAACATATTGTTTCTCAGCTTCAACTTTGCGCAACCAGATAAAGAGTATGTTGCAAAATTTTATGTCCACTTAAATTTGGTGACCCATGCATGAAAAGCCGCAAAATCTTGTTGTTGATGTTAACGACGGGCAGACTGTATTTGCCCTGAAGACCGATATTTCACGTCGGACTCAAGGCACAATGCTAACACCTCCTGGATGCACAATACGTAGGAATAAATCGATTTCTAGGCACACGATGATAGCTCTTTTTTGCAGCACGGTGGTGACCGGTAGGTGTCCGGAACAAATCTCTGTTTGTTTTTGCGAATGTTCAAGAAGAGGACTTTAATTTCCAAAAAAACTCCTCACGGGGTGGCAGGGAAGCGAAAGCCTTTGCGAGATTCGCAGAATAGGAATCCAGGCCCAGGCAAGACGAACAAGGTCAAAAGCGCAAGAGCCGAGTGATGACAGCGGGAGTAATAAAGCTGATAATGATCGCTGCAGATTGAGGCAGATTGTCTAACTTTGCCAGAAGCTCGTCGCATGGAGAAAAAAACACCTAGTAACAATATATCAACCATGTTGCAAATTACGTCGAAAGAATATGGTATTTCCTGTCGCTGCAAGACAGTGCCCCTGCTCCATAATTCGGCTGTGTATATTCATTTAATTTGCCAATGCCGAAGACTGCGTATATAGCTACAAATGGTTGCCATAGTGGACTCCAAAGTGACAACACCGAGATTTTTGCAGCCACGTTTGCAAGTTATAAGTGCCGCTGAAGACAATGTGGCCGATGCCAGTGTCGCTACCGGCGCCGAGACAACCAGCCGTGACAGCAATTGTGCTCGAACTGATTTTTATTCCTCCAGCGGGGGAGCGCCACCTGCGCTCGAAGAAGGTAGACATGTGTTCCATAGGCTCCGTCTTCGACCTCTGGTAGTGCCAGGCTTGTTGGTGTTATCTCTGAGGGTGTGCCCTTAAGTGTCGCGAAGTGACCAGCTTCCCGTTCGTGCTCGTCTCGTGACGCATTCCTTGCCACTTGAACTGTGCCCGCCAGCTAAGCCTCTTACACGGCATCGAGGCGGCCGGCTGCGACGGCGCTCCTTCGCTCGTGCTCGGACTCCTCGCGCTTGCTCCTCCTGCGTGCTCGCGCATGATGTCGGCGGCACCACCGTCTTCTTCAGCGCATCCACAACTTCCGAGATCGGCGCTTCATGCTCCCAGTGGCACCTTGCTGGCCCCCGCTCAACTGGTCCTCTCTTCTCAGCCATTGGCGCTTCTCGGCAAGCTACATCCTCCACCCCTGCAACTAGCTACCCTGAAGACACGGATGGTCAAGTGATGGAACAGGACAGCAGCAATTCTGATAATGACGGCCCCTGGAAGATCTGGACTCAAGTGAAGCCAAATCTGAAGACCGCAATAAGTCACCTGGACAGGGTAAGTAGGCCCCGAGCACTTTTCTTGTTGAGACCACTAAAAAATCAGTTAGCGCGCTATACCCGAAAATTCCCTCGCACATCTGTTAGGCACTCGTGCCCCCACCCACTAAATGGCTGAACGCACTACCCACCGCTACGAAATCGCTGCAAACTGCATTTCAGACTACCCTATATGACCAGGAGCACGCAAACCGCCTTCTCGCAACTAGCCAGTGTCTCCTTCCAGGCCAAGAATCGTATGTTTACCCTTCCCATAGAGGTCAGACACTCCCCAACTCGTACCAACACTTCACGTGGAGCTATCACTGTGGAATTTGAAGATTCAAATGAAACAATTTTGAATTGGATCCGCTGCGAGCAAGCGGACGTCTTGACGGCGCAACAACTAGGCAAACCAAATCGAGCAGTCCTGACTTTCGACTCCCCTACAATACCACACGTGGTAAAATATTACATGGCTATAGTTAAAGTGTCGCCTTACCAGCCAAAGCGAATGGTCTGCTTCGAATGCCACAGCATCGGGAACATGGCGAAGTACTGCCCGCACCAACCGGTGTGCCGCAAATGTGGGCGCGGTCATGCCGAAGCTGAGCCATGCGAGCGCACACTTTATTGTGCGGCTTGTAAAAAGGATGGTCATCTGGTGGTGGACCCAACGTGTCCTGCCCCCTCATTCCCTCCCCACCTCGTACCTATTCCAAAATGCGAGATGGAGTACCCTCGGCGGATCGTGTACTTTCTCAGGCACCTCGAGAACCAACACTACCGATGGAGTGCCTCCCCTAGCTAGCGCTACAGCTGATCCCCCACCTTCACTTGCGCCAACAAGTGACTCGATCCTGCAAAGCGTACTATCCCAGCTTGATAGTCTTCGTTCTGAACTCCACCTGCTTCGTGAAGCGAATGCGCAGCTCAAGGCTGAACTTGCAAGCATACCGCCAAGGGTCCCATACCGCGCCCGCCCAAACAGCTCCCTCTAGCACAACAGCGCCAGCAACATCAGCTGTTGGTACTCAACCCCACCCTAACTGTATCCCGACTACACATGCAAAGTCGGCCCTCTGTAACCCCATACCCTTGATGCCGAAGCAATGGAAGCGCCGTAGTACTAGCGTCAAGCGCACGGCTACCTCGCAACGGGGTACTCAAACGAACGGTATAACGCAAGTGTTGAAATTTATTCGCGCAGACATCCAGCGAGAAAGCCCGCGCCCGGTTGGCTGATGTGGACAACCTCCGGACCTTCAAAACGACACTATGCTCCCAAAACTACGGCCATGATGAAACTTTCATCCAAACCTTCCCCGGTGGTCCAATGAAGCGGACCCACCGCCCAGAAAGATCAACTCCCCGCATTACCCTTGGACAATGAGGTGGTCTCTCTGCGTTTTGCAGTGGGACTGTCGCAGTTTTAATCAATCGGCTCCCATTCTTCAAGTCGAGTAGCCAAAATCCGGCTGTTCTCATCCTTCTCAGAAACCAGATCAATGCCAAAACTCACAGGCTACACAACTTATTCGGAACCGTCAATAACTCACCAAGGCAGAGTCCCATCTCCTACCCAACCATCAGTGGTGGAACAAGCGGCGGTCTTAGTGTGGCCAGACCTTGGTTGCTGCAAGTTGTCCGCCCAGGCCAATGCTCCAAGGATCACGAAGTGGTCATAGTGCAGGTGCGCCTACCAGATGGGAAACCACTACTCGCAGCGTCTGTGTATTACCGCCCAGTCACCGGCTCTCAGAAATCTATTACCTATAATTGGTTACGCCACCTTGTCTTGCAGTATCCCCACACCGCAATTATCATCGGCGGGGACTTTAATGCGAAAAGCACTACGTGGGGATATGACTCTACGGATGGTCGAGGCTCGTGCCTTGAGGCGGCGATTGACGGTTGCGGTCTCTCTCTTCTTAATGACCCTACGTTAGGCACCCGTGTGGGTCTTCATCGACGGCAGAAAAACACTTCGCCTGACCTAACCATTGCCACTACAGGAGTGATTCGCACGTGGAGATCCTATACCACCACTTGGGGTAGTGATCATTATCCTATTCTTCTCACTCTCCGAGGCAAACGCTTCCGTTTTCGTAACCAGTTTCCGTAATGTCAGCCATTGAAAAAGATCAGAAAAAAACAGCCGCCTAGACGTTGTCGCGCTGACCGAGTCAAGCCCGCTTACCTCGCCTACCCCCGACCCACCCAGGGCTTCCCGGTCTCAACGAGCACACTACGGCATTCCAAACTCTCCACCTTTCAAATACGTCACGTGGGCAATACCACAGGCCTACTGGGTCTGGGGGAAGCGGAAGGCGGGAGGGGGGCGTGACGGAGCGATCGGCCGGTCAGAGGTTTCGCCGCGCCAAAATCGACGACGAAAAAGGCGGGAGCTCGTCACGTGGCACTAGCCCACGCGCAAACCGGGACGACGCCGAAGGCATCTCACGACGCTGACGCTCACGTGCACTCGGTATTTTTTTCTGAAGCCATTGCGTGAAGGTCGTGCTGGGCGGCTCGCGTCAAGGAGCTTTTTTTGTATTTTTTTGCTAACGCCAGCGCACCAAGCTCAAGCTTTAACTGCTCTCACTTTTAAAAATCGGGGACAGCAACAAACTCCACTGACGTTTTATTGCATTTTTTACTGCCCGAACACCGAGTCGGTGCCGCAGAGCGTCGCCACTATGAACTGCAATTTCCTACGAATTTCTTGATAGTCTTTCTCTCTGCATAAACGACGAAACGTGAGCGCTTCTCTAAACGAAACGATTATTGTCCAGACTATAGGCTCCACTGAGAAATGAGCTGCTGGTGCCCGTCTTCAAAACACGTAACTTCATTCTTCTGCGAATGATCACAGGTAATCGCGTGCGCGACAATACAAATTATGAGAGTATAAATAAATACAAAAATTATAAATATAAATGTACGGAACTATAAATAAATGTCCGAATGAAATAACCAGAATATCGCGTATATTTCCCAAATTAGAAAAATACCGCCTGCCCATCCCGAGAAGTCAGAAATTAATTATATTGTGAGAAATTAGCTGAGAAATTAATACAAGCGTTCCTGAGGACGTTCGTGCGTTTTATAGCTTCCTGTGCGTCCTTAGAGTACAAATTAAATTAGTGCTGACCTCCAACCTACAGTTGTCCTCATTCTTATATGCAGAAATCAGTTCTGAATCAGGCGTAATAAGCAAAAGTGAACATCTTATTTTTACCAGGCCGCTACACTGTACTCGCAGTGGCATTAAGCAGCATATTACATTTTTTCTACTGTGTACCAAAGGTAAATTTTGCACTTTAATGAAATGGCATGTGGCGAACTGAATTCTAAGGGGGAGGGCATAATTTGTTTAGAATAGCCAAAATATTAGGTTAAAACCACGTGTCGCACGTTAGCAGAAGAACAAAATGCCCAGAGCCTTGATTGTAATCGCAGTGAAAACATACAAGACAGCTTTTTATATGTAGAACAATAACGTTCTCTAATCTTTGCACGCTCTACCTGCTGGAGCTAACTCGTTAGCTGCTAACTCGAGGGATCCCCATTTCTCTGGTGCTCATTAAGGAGGTCGTCGGGACTTACCCTTTCCGCTCAAGAAAGTGGAGAGCAGATGGGACATAATGCACCTAATCTCATTAGTACCTGTTTGATGGAGTGCATTGCGTCGAACAAAATGAATGTAATCTGCTTTGCACCTGTTAAGTGGATTACATTACGTTTCCAGCACCGCAGCGCAGGCCCGTGCTAATGGACAGCAGTCGGGAACCTTGGCTTGGAGTGTTTTGTACATTAGCTTATTTCCCAGTCCAAACAAGAGCCCACCTATTGCCAGTTCTGTTCATGTGACTGTGTGCTCCGTCTAAACGCCGGAAAAGACTATTTGGTTAGCGCGCGCTGCGCCCATGTACCCATTTCTGGGGGACTCTTTTCGCCTTCGTTTGCATACCAAAGTGCTCGAATGTTTGTTGAACAACAGGTCGGCAATCTGGTCACCCAAAAGCATAGAGCCACCAGTTTCAAGTACTCCAAAAGCTTTGACGGCCTTTGTCTGAGTCAATGTGAGGCCTTTATTGACAAAAAGATTTCCACTAATCTACCTTCATGTGGTTCCTACCGGAGAGCTTCGAAAAGTAAGCATGGAAGCGTAAATTTTGTAATACGAATAATAAAAAACCAGCGTCCAACAGAGCAATGTTTCATATGTAATACAAGTGAAAGGTTCGCTTCACGATGCGGAGATCATGTTAGCCACATCAGCAAATTTTCTTCCCTTGTAGATGTTTCAAAACAGGGCTATTACGCTAGACTTCGTTAGACTAAACATTCGCCATTTTTTATGCTAGTGTTGGCGACCCCTCACTGCTGCACACCTTTAGGGTCTTGCGGTGTTGGGTTAATGGATTTGTTTGTGCACCAACTTCTGTCACGGTTTTTCTTCTACAAGTTGGCGGAGCATCCACTTTTACTTACTATACATCAAGAGCGGATAAGTTACCATTTACCTTTTCTCCTTGTTTCTACGGGGGAGGTAAGAAAGAAGCCGCCATGGGGTTTTCCAAAAGAAGCTATGGGTACTTCTCATTCCCTTACTGCGCGGTTTTCTCTGGGGTACCTGTTTAGTCTTTCAAGGAAGGCTTTGACGAACACTTTATTCATAATCGCTTCCCCGTGCCTATTTATCACCAGCCATACGTGCGGGACCAGAAGAATAAGTTTTAGACGTGGTCAAGCGTGTGTGCGTTCCGCCAAATGCCAAAACTTTTTTCTTTAGGCTTTCGCAAACGATTCAAATTAAAACATCGCCGCGCGAAAAAACGAATGTAGGTCCCTTGGTCAGACAATTGCCGCTTGTGCAAATAACCAGGAGAATATCGATCACATGTTTTTGTGCTGTGCCGTGAACGCGGGTGTTTTTTAGGAGGACGTTTTGCAACGGACACTAAAACAGGACATTGGCATCAACCCGTGCACTATTCGCTTTTTTGCCATTTTGGAGACATTGATCGGGTGCCATATGACCGTTACTGTTCTCCTGGGCATTGTTTAGGCTGTGGAAAGTATGCCGGCATGGGTGCATCATGCGGCATGCGGAACCCCCTAGGCCAAACAAGTGCATATTTTTCCGGGAAACATGGCGGGCGTTGATATGGAGCGTTTATGCAGCGAAGAGTGCTCCACCAGAGTGGCTGCATCTTGTGGATGCGGTGCGTTTGCTTTCCTGAGTTTTGAAATGGTGCCGACCTTTGTTAGACTGACTTGCTTACCCTTTGCCGTCTGTTAGTATTTCTATTGCGTGTTAATTGTCTTGCCTGAATTTTTCTAGAACTTTTATGCATTAAATAAAAAAGTCCTTTATTATACTTCATTGCCGGAGCCGGAAAGACTTAGTCGAGGGCTCCCTAGCCGTCGAAGACCTGCAGCACTGCCTATTATTCTCATCTTGTTCTTTTGGGGATTGTATTCTCGCTTTGCAGGCTAGTGCCGTTTCTGATAAGCCGGGTGTTCACCGTGAGTCCGCGACATCTTTGGGCTCCCCATCCCTCTTATGCGCGGCACAGAGTAAGAGGGAGTTGTGGACGTCGCCACCGCGGCGCCCCATGCTATTATTAGCGCAGGTGGTTGCCCCAGCATCGCTGAATGAGTGGCGTCAGGAGCAGACGATGTTTCGTTTTTACCAGCGACGCTGTTTGCTCCCTGATTGTCATTATATGCTCTTCAGTGAAATGCTTAATTTCTTAATTTACACTTTTGTGTAGCGTTCGCATTAGCCCTCTTCCCGCACCCGTCCTGGCTAATCCCCCATGTGAGTACGTGCCGCGGGCGCTCTTAGGACGCCCAAAGCTCTTTTTCAACCTCTCCTTCCGAATTGTAGACTGTCGCTTGCGATAATACGCTGTTTCTTGATTCAAATTCTTAAGTTTTTAATTTATAGTTTAATGCACCGGGCACCCAACAGCTTAAACAGACCTGCTCTTAAAAATACGGGCACAAGCTGGAGAATCACGCACCAGGAAAGGGTAACAGAAGTGCCAATGCAGGTTCGGAGGAGGGCTGTGAGAAACGGCGACAAGGCACAGCGCCGAGGGAGGGCATGTCGCTTCCGCACGTGTATTACGCAAACCGCCTTGAGGCGTGATGGTACCGATTGGCAACGCGGAGGTTCCATGTGATGGAGAGCGAGCAGAACGAGCTTCGCAGGGTGCTCGGAAGGGGGCTGCATAAGCGGGGACGGGCGGGTTCCCCTAACTATCAGAAAGTTCACCAGCAGACCAACAGAATTTCAAACTAGGCTTTCGCCCTCATGTTCTTAAAGTGTTCTAAGCATCCCCCGTCTTTTCCACATTTTGAACAGAGTGACTTCGACTGAATGTCAAAAACAAACAAGTAAACAGTGAATCACGTTTTTTCCCGTGCGCCAGAAAAATGTCTTGCTGCAATGTCAAGTCTATCGTGAATGCTCAGCCGAAAATGGCTTGATCTAACACAGCTTTCTTAAACATATCACAATTGTCAGCTAAGACAACCATATCACTACTCTGGAGATTTAATAACTTGCCATAAATGCTTAGTCAACAGTGAAGTTCTACACATTTCAGAATTACCGCCTGCTGTCATGATTATGATAATACATAACCATAATGGAAATAAACTTCGCGCTACAAGGACAGGACGAAAGAAGAGGACACACCTTGTAGCGCGAAGATTATTTAGAGTTTGTTTAGAGTTTGCTTAGAAGAGGTCCTTGTAGCGCGAAGTTTATTTCTATTATGTCAGACCAACTAGCCCGTCAGGATGCTTTACATAACCATGTTTTGGCGAGCTGGGTTACCAGAAACTGCCGTAACTCGTATTTGATCAAAACTGCGCCATCAAAAGAAAATATATCACCTTTGATGGTTAAGACTGATCAATCAGTACATCGAGATTTATTTATTCGTCATAATAAATTCATTACAAGCATCACCACCAGGCTCCCTGACCCCGCTGCAGGACCAAAGTCATTATTCATTCATTCATCCTTTATTAGAAGAAACCAGAATACATTCTGTGCTACAGGGACAGAGACTAAAGGCTAAATCGCCTGACGAGGGCTCTGTTCCTCTGCAGTTCAACAGCGGTGCGTGTACATTTCACGCAAAAGATATAGACAGTTTGGGTATATGTACAGAGCAAGTTTGCCAAAAAATTTAAAGCAACTGCTGTAGTAAAAGAACGTCAAGAAATTAACTACATCCACAATATATACGAGCAAGTGCACAACATAATACAGCTGATACAACCGATACAAAAAAAAACGCTTACAACTGATCAAATTGTTACATCAATAGTACATGCATTTCTCATGATACAGTGTATAACTATACCAATGTGTACAGTCTTACCGGACACTCCTGTCTTGTGCTGCCCAAGTTCATTGTTTTCCCCCAAAATTTCTTTATTCCTACCCTCTTATCGTTGTTTCCGTATTTTTAGTCCAGGCTATCGGCAGCCAGTTCCTTATCGAAGGGGAGCACCGGATATAATTTTGCCTTACTGCATGGTCACTAAAGTCCCCTTCAACTGACGATAAACCCATTTGTAGGTTTTTTTTTTTTGAAATCTTGTGTCAACTTATTTCTCTGTGCTAAACACCTTCACTGATCGTCCCCCTACACAGAGTAGAATTCCTTATTACTTTTTCAACGTCCCTTCAACTTTTGCCGCTGATTTATCGCGGGTTCTGTTGTGTAGCCAATGTTTCAATGCTACTGTTATGTTCTCAGTTGCAAAGTGAACAGTTAAGAAGTAGAACTCAGCTAACCAAAACTGAAACCTTGCTAAGAAAAAAGGCAATAGTTTTAGCGTTATAAATGGAGAATAAAATAGCATGATGCACTGTTAGTAACAAATGAATGGCTCGCAACAGCAGCATCCGCCATTCTTTGAGCGTTCGTTGCTTAGCGATGTCTACGATCACGCACAACGACCGTTAAAAGGAGCTCTGGCTGTTTCTTGGCAGCACTGAACTTTTTTCGGCAAATTTTTCCTCCGGATTTAGGTCTTCTCGGACCTTCTTTCCGTTCATCTATTTGCTTCTGTTCTGTTTTCCTCTACCAGAAACAAGCCAACCCAAGCCTTTGAGAGGAAATTACAAAAGAATGATTAGAAAAGGAAACAGCGAATGGTACAGGCTAAGACCAGTCACGTTTATCGCCGTGGCGAAACTTGTTTGCATGGTTACTGATGTCCGAGCTCGCGTCAGCAATGAGGGCTCTCAACCGTGGTGGCTCGTTGACTCCAAACTGCTGTTTAGCCATTCGTTGTAACGAGTCGCACGTCTGACAGAGTAACAGATAAGACTCTTTAAGGAGAAACCAGCTTACTAATCAATACGAGCCTGGTCAGAGCACCGACACTAATTTAGAAGTAAGTTCTATTTAGTCCAGTGCTGCTGCTGCTACCATTTCAGTGGCCGCTTTGTTGATATAAGAGTAACAATGTCAAAAAATTAGTGCCCTTCCACTCTGTGAAGAAGGATGGCCCGCGAGCTGGAAGCAGTTGAGGAGTCTACGGAACAAAAAAGGGTACTTTTGTAATTTGCGATTGAACATACTTCATACCTAATTAGCTGAATGAAACTTGAAAGGACTCAAGCTTTATGCTATGCTTGGTAGACATAGAGGTGTCTGTTTCCCTCCCTCGTCGTGGCATCTACTGTCCGTGTAACACACCAACCCAATCCGCTCGACCACTGCGAACACCATACAGTTCGCATTCGACCGTTTGGTGTTCATATTTAAATCTCCCAACACCACAGCGAGCATGCCACTTCTAGTGCAGCTACCCCTAGGTGTGTGTGCGCGCACGACCGCCTCCTTCTACCTCTCACGCAATCATGCATAAACCGGCAACCGGTGACGCGCGTGTTCTTAGGCGTAAAATATACCGGCGAAAATGACGCTCGAAAATCCTTTTCAGCTGAAGATGAACTATTTGCTCAGTTCGGCGTTCCCAGTAGGCAAGTTGCGATTTATTCGGGAGGAATTCGCAGCTACTAGACGATGTAGAAATGCAGGCGGCAACGGCGGCGGCTACATGTACGGCGGCAGCTATTTTCAGTCGTTTCTCGCCCAGTCGCCCTTCTCTTGATTCTCAGCAATTATCTAATGACGGCGATACTGTGGTTGTCAGCCTATTGCGAAACTTGTGAAAGAGGCATTGGTGGTGGCGAGGAGAATAACAGTGGTGAAAGCATGGCGAGAAGGAGTGCCAGAGAGGCGCCGAGTAAAATGGCTTGAGAGGAATGAGAACTGCGGTAGAGGGGAGGTCAGACATGGGCTGTCCTGCAGTGAAAGGAAGGACCGTAAATTTTGTTAATCACTGAGAACTGAGAACTACCAGTGGGGTGTGCAGGGAGACTGCTGCCTGTGCTTATGGCGGTTTCTTGAAACCGAGGTGTTCTACAAGACTTCAGAGACTTAGCTTTAACATCCGCTAGGGCTTTTCAGTTCTTCATAAAATTAGAGAATGAAAAGACTGGACAAGAGGACATTTTCACGTCTGTATGTCCGGGTGGTTTTCGTCGGTGTTTGCTCCACACCGCGTAGACTTTCGGCGCGAAGACCACCAAGATTCATCTTTACGCATGGTGGATGCCTAGCAAACTAATTTGGTTCCTTATAATTTAGGTTTCCATGAAACTCAAAATGGACGTAGTGTGGACGCATTATAAGTAAGGGCAACGTCTTGAAAAAGAACAGAGCACTAAAACCAAAGCCAGTACAAACAAAACGACACTGAACGTTTTGCAGTACGTAGATTTGCCCGAGAAAGGGCCATATTAGCCTGTCAGACAATGTCGCTAACTAGAGGAAGCACACGGAAGAATGTAAGCAATTAACACAGAAAGCCTCTCGCGTGCACCCTGGATGACGGGTAATGTGCAGTAAGGATAAATATTATTATAACAAGCGATAGCATATTAGTGCAAGCGTCTGACTTGCCTACATTGGAAAAAACTTTGAAGTGTCTCGCTTTGTGTTTAGCAGGAATAACTATTACTAAGTTTTGTAATGCTGATCGCATAACCACCGCAGAACTGCTGGGTAGAAGGCTGAAATCACATGCTTGAACCAGATTTGTTTTAAGGCAAGCAGGAACGAAGGAATAGCTGAGACATTGTTATGGCGGTCACTACAACCATTATTTCCTGTAGTGTAGCCAGTAAATTGTGTGTATGGACCCTATCTTCTATGCTAAGTTGTTGCGAGCCCGGATCTTATATCTGTGTGTCGTCTCTTCGTAAGCTCTGGTATCTAACGCAGCAGCTCAAAAATGCCCCAGCGAACACTAAACTAATGGAGTACAATGCATGTGTTCGAGGGAAATTAGAATATGCTTCAGTAATCTGTGGTCCCTTTCAACAAAATATTGTGCAGTAAGAAAAGCTAAAAAACGGTAGTTGATTCCTTTGTCATAGAAATCGCTAAACAAGAAAGTGAACTGTGCAGCGAAATCCGCACCTGAGGATGATTTGCGGGTCGGCGGCGGTCTTGTGTGGGGTTTGGAGAGCTGCGATCTGCTGGCTGGTCTCTTCGGCAAAGATGTACTGGCGTCATTTCAGTGACGAATGTGATGTCAGAGAATCTTGGTTTATGCCGACATAAAACCCTTCCGGGTTAAAATATTAAAACCCAAAACCAACAACCCTAGGTGTAACGTACTCTTTAGTACTAAAGGGTCCTTTCCCGCAAGAAGACCCTGTGTGCAGGGTTGCGCACTTTTGAGGCCGCTCGCTTCGTTGTACCGGTGTCATTTCCGTGACGGATATGACGTCAGTGAAATCTTTGTGTATCCCAGGAATAAACCACTTTCGTGTTAAAAAAGCAGTTTATTTATTTACGGGAAATATAGTAGGAATGACTCACCATCACGTTTGATGAAAGAAAATACTATTCAAACGTTAAATGTTCGCAGGCAAGTTGGTCGGCAGATTTTTCTGCATGATTGCTCGTCAGGGAGAAAAAAATAGCTCTACATGGCTCCGCTAAACCACGCGAAATGGGACTACCAGGTGCATACACAAATTCTTCCCAATACCTTTTTCGCTCAACAAGTGCCTTCAAAAACATATTTTTTTCAAGAACTGTGTCAGACTAGAATTTCCTAGTTTTTAACGCAAAAAATATTGTCGAAGCTTCCCATCGTCATGTTCATTCTCGGTAACGCGTTCTGTACTGTTGGTCTGGTAAAGTGGAAATTGAAATAGATAAACGCCGGTTTCATACCATGAGGGACTCAGGTTTGATTCCGACCACGGGAAGCGTTTTTCTTTCTTGTGGTGCGCGCACTCCCCAGACATCTGGGTCGGCTCCTTGCCTCCTTGCCCTTCCAATCACACTTGCCACTTCTTGACTTTTCCTCCTGCTTTTCTGCGCCAGTTTAATGCAGCCTCCACTCACGCAAACCCGTTCTTCTCTTGCAGTGCTTTTCCCGAGTAACCTCTCCGCTTTTCTGCGCTGTGGTCGGTTCGAGGCGGGGCGCGCGCGTCGCGGGAGCAACATTTAAATCAGCTCCCGCCGGCGCGTCGTGGCGTGATAAAGGCTTTCAACTCACGATGTCGCCCGTTCTAGGCAGTAGTCCGCATCTCTCCGCGCTCTCTCTCAGGTGCCCCGCCCTCCTCGCCTACTTTCCGTGGCGTGATCGCGCGCTCTCTCTCCGCGGTCGGTTCGCGCAAAGGCGGGTGGGGGTGCGCGCGTCGCGGGAGGCTGGAACAACATCTGCTCATCGCCGCGCTCTCTCGTCAGCCCCGCTCCTCCTCGCCTACTCTCTGCTCGCTCGCGCGCTCTCTCTCCGCGGTCGGTTCGCGCCCAGGTGGGGTGCGCGCGCGTCGCGGGATCGTGGCGTGAACAACATCGCGGCGTGATCGGCGAGGCTGGAAATCTCGCGCACAAGTTTTCAAAGCATCTCGCAAGCATTGTTATCGAAATCATACGGTAAACGGCCTCGGCATTGCCCCCCACATGCGCCCTTAACAGCTGCGTATAAAAAGTTGCTGCTATGTTCCAAACATTCTTATCAAAAATACGAATTATTATTAAGTGGTATAAAGTTGGCTTTGTTCCAGAATTAACCTCACGATACGTCATACAAGTTATTTTTAGAGTAAACGCAAAAAAAACAAAGTCAAATAATTTCTTCGAAAACCCTTATTCACTTTTTATGCTTATGTCGGAGGCGATAAAGGGCATAACACAGTCCAGGAAAACAAACAAAAAGTTACAAAAATATTTAAAGTAAATCTTCAAGATTGAATTGAATTCAGTTTATTTCAAAGCCATGTTGCAAGAAGACCACGGAAAAAAAGCGGTTGAAACAGCTTGAAGGGTGCTAGCGACCTTACACACAGAGTAGGAAGGCAAGCATGACGAGAGGAATAATAAAACAAGTTATAAAAAACAACTGCAAAACATATCACACTAGTGCAAACACAAGTGTAGTACAGAACAAGTGAGCACATAACAAGTGTTGTACACTTCTCAATACCAGTAAGAGATGAGAGGCATAGGACATTTTATCGACTCTTGTGATTCATCGAGGACCGCTCGTCGCACATTTTAAAACGACAAACTCATACCTGCATTGTGAACAAGTGAGCACATAACAAGTGTTGTACACTTCTGAAGAGATGAAAGGCATAGACATTTTATCGACTCTTGTGATAGATCGAGGACCGCTTCGCATTTTAAAACGACAAAATCATACCTGCATTGTGTGCGAAAAATGTGAAGGAAATTGGGAATCAGGAGGCAAAATATTGAGAGTATGTATTTCTGAAATTACACCCACATACCACGTGATTGCGTACATTTAGATGGTGGCCAGTTATTCTAAAAGTCATTTATTTTATGGTTTAATTTTTCAGACAGACCTGCTACATTTGGGGTTGCGGAAGTTGCGTGGTGCAAAGCTATTTTCTGTATTGTAACAGCCGAGTATCGGTTGGTGGGTTGGTGCAGCTTTGCTGAGCCTTGAGGATATAGTTATTCTTCATTTTGGTATAACTCTTTCTCCATGTAACGATATTTGGTGGTCGCTCTCTGGAATAGTATGAACCGCCAAATATTGTTGCGTAAAGTTGCAAGGATTGGAAAGGATCGGACGATTTGAGAATTCAAGCTACGCGAAAATGCGGTTGCCCAAGCATGATCTAATAAACTTTACTTAAATTGTGTAGGGAGTATATGCCGGAGAGTGAGATACACATCAATATGCGCAGCTGTTTCAATAACTAACAGCCGCATCTTTTCAGAAAACTCACAAATATTTCTGTATAATAACCTATTCTACTGCAGGACTTCTGCATACTCCCGAAGACTAGACTCGCGGCTCCTGGCAAGGTGGTTCTTACTTAGTTTGCTAAGAACGCTTCACAAACGCATAGCGACAATTCGTCTATATGTGATGGTATTCTTCAATGTTATTCAGCACTAAATTCCACCAATTGAATTTTGAATATGAATGGTGTCTTAGACTGCGAAAGCGTTTTTAACGTAACATAGCTCTAGTAATCTTCTTGCCTTACAGAAAAAAACTAATTCCAAGAAATACTTGGGCTGACTCATAATTCAAGAGGCTTTTATGACTGCAACGTTTCCAGCCGGGCTCCCTCTGCACAACAAAAGCCATTGCGCTTTTTTTCGTTGCTATGTCACCAAGCAGTATGGTGAGCTAAATGGTCTTTCGACCCTGCAAAACTTCGATTAGGAGGCTGGTTATGCTTCCCGTATAGACAAACGATTTATCTTATAAACCACTGAAGCCAGTCAGCTCCGCTGAGTATTGTTCTTGTGGAATTTTGTATTTACAGCCGTGTTAGCTAATTTTTATTGAAGCTAAAAGCCGTTTACCTAAGGCCATGAAAATGATCATTGCATCGGCGAACCACTCCGCACGTAAGGGGTAGTAAATTCCTTCATGGTGGCGCACCCCTCCTTGCGGTGGTGGGATCCGTATTCCGGTATTAGGAACTTTTATCCTCGAGGTCCCAACTGTCGATATAGTTCTGGTGACTTTAAAATCCTCGGACAGCTGCGCACTACTTATGAGTTGTGAATGCACAAGCAGTGAATGTCTAGCTGTAGCCGTAAGGCACCTTACTTCGCCTGGCTTTGTCGGAGTGCTTTGTAATGTAATGCTTGAGATGCATTACTTTGGCATCCGCCGTAAAGCTTTCGTATGGCTTCCATGAGTATTCTACAGGTTGCGCTGCTACTCGTTCCTGCCACCGTGTAATTGTGGGGCAGACTGGGATGGGGAATTTCGATGCTGTCTCTTCCCTTTCATTTTATTTGTGGTATGCTAACAAGGACGACCTTCTCTCGCTAGGGCCGACTTTAAGCCTGATGTGTGGAACGCTTCATGAAGTGGCCATTTTTCTATGACGGGCGCTGATGCTGGTTTCTTAGCTCGAACTTGCATCGAGGAACGCCTCGTAATTTTGAATCCTTTGAACAATAAAAAACGAAGCAGCCATTGCTTTCGTTACAGACATCTGGCAACTGCTTTTTTTCAAGTACGGACGCTAGAAGAATGTTCTGCTTGCCTATAACTGATGCCAAAAACTGAAATTGTGTTCTGTAGTATACCTCATAGAAAATAAAATAACAGGAAGTCAGGAAAGACGTGATGTGTACTAGGGTAATCGCTAAAAACGTTCAGACAAGGCGAGGTATACGTATACCGACCGTAATAGCAGGCTGATGTCTTATGTCAAAGGGTTCCGTTGAATTGCATTAACGATTACTTCTCGCTTCTTCTAATCTGAAGTAACGTTAGGACACACCGCAGTGTACCTAAATTACCCGCACCTTTGCGGATCTCGAAAAAAGGGAATCCTCCTTTGGAGTATTGTATTTGTATGCAAACCGACAGAAAACACCACTCCAACTACTTCAGAAACAAGTGTGCATAGGACATAAATGTTTCCACGGTTGGCGCGATATACTTAACTAAATGTTACTGTCCAGTTCAGATAGAGAGGTCGTCATTAGAATAATATTACTACCTTAAAAATCTGTTCGGAATTATTTGGTTAAATGTGCGTTCACAACTAATGGCGGCGTGCCGCCCTCGTTATTGACAGAAGCGTGCATTGCCAGATCTAAATTAACCGAAAGCGCTGCCGTCCGAAGCAGCACACACTAAGCAAAAATTCGCACCTCCCCGAAGGGAATCGTGCAGAAATGCGAATGCATTGGGTGCACCGATGAGTGTGTTGCGAGTAATGGCGTATAAATGACGAGAGTGTGATAATCATTTATTCATCAGCACCTGTTTGTGTTATCGTTGTACCGACGGCCACAATCACTGCCTTGTGATCGCTAAAGTGCACGGTCGCTTTGAGAAGCATACGCGCGTGTTTCGCGTGACCAGATCAATGCAACTCAATGGTAGTGGGGCACGTGTCGAAGCCGGCAGAGAGACAATGCATAGAGTGCCTGGTCTGCATGTACTCGACCAGCCACTCGCCACTCTTCTTGCGCAAACGTTGAAGTCGCCAACCAAGACTATGGGGTCAGAGGGTGGAGCGCACGCGCACACTTTCCATAGCCGCGTCCAGCTGCGCGGCAACGGCGTCTCGAGCCTCCGATTTCGCATGTTCACGTGCCTCGCACTGCAGGCGCACGCCGGCCAACGGAGCAAGACAACCCCCCCGGCTAATAAATGCGCTCGCATTTAAAACAAATTTGGTTCTACCGTGATGCTTCCCCCCTCCAGTATGGTCGCGCCCGTGCACATTGTCACAAGAACGCGCTAAATGGTCGCACCCAAAGGTCGTCGTGTGCTCAATGTTTCATGTTGCCTGGCCGCTAAATGAGCACACCCCTACCCAACAGAACAATTCCTGGCAAACTATGGCATGCGGGTAAAAATTCTTCGTAGGCCTAGTCCAGCTCGCATGTTTTACGCACATTCATGGGTGTTTTAAAGACCACCGTTGAGAGCTATCTAAGAACGTGTCTGATTGGTGTGATACTTGGTTAACGCAACTTAACATTGGTAAATGCAAATCGATGAGAATAACACGAAAAACTAGCACAAAAGCCGTCACGTACTTTCTTAACACAGTACCCGTCGTTTCAGTAAGCGGCTACAAATACCTTGGCGTCCATATTACTAACAGCCTCTCCTAGCACCTGACGGGGACAGCGCAAAACAAAACTTGGACAAAAAAAAACAACGGTGCGAAGCACTTCGTCCCGTGGTCTTTCTTGTCCAAGTTTTGTTTTGCGCTGTCCCCGTCATGAACTTTCAATAACAAGCCAAACTCTCAGTTCTTTGCTCCTGGCAAACGAACGTTCAACATATAACCAGTAACGCAAATCGCATGCTTGGTTTTCTTCGGCGGAACTTCTCACTTGCACCCAGCTCACTAAAACTGCTCCTCTACAAACCACATGTTCGGCCCAAATTAGAGTATGCCTCTTCTGTGTGGAACCCGCAAACTGCCTCATTAATACAAAACCTCGAAGCTGTACAGAACCGCTCTGCACGATTCATTCTATCAAATTATGCCCGAACAGCTAGCGAATTACTGGTGAAAGGAACTTTAAATCTTCCATTTTTAACTACTCGACGACGCAATTCACGACTGTGCCTCTTTCACAACTTTTTTTACAACGAAATTTTAAAACAATCTCTTTTCAGCCCCGCATACATTTCTTCCCGCCTTGACCACCATTTAAAAGTAGGTGGGCCAAGCAGCAACACCAACCTCTATTTTGGCTCATTCCTGCCCGAAAACTAGCGTGGACTGTAATAGCCTTCCTGCCGGCATCGTGTCAACAAAAAAAAACTGGTGGAAAAATTTAAGTCTGCACTTGTCAAACATTTTTATCGACCCCTCCATTGTTTGGTATGTACTTTGCTTTTTTTCACCCTGCTCCTCTTTGTAACGCCAGAACGGCCCTGAGAGTAATATAAATGAAATGAAATGAAATAACTATAGAAATTGGCAACAATGAGATGTTATGCGAGTACGGGTTCCGTGATCGGAATAGAACAAGTGGCCCCACTGTCAATCTGCATTCATAGGCTTGGTTTTTGTGGGCACACATTTTGCGGTCATGCATGAGAATGATGTCATAATGTAAACACCAGAATTGTACTACTTCTCCGGGGCTCTACAATTATGGTGCTTGGAATTACCTGGAATTTCGCCACTGAAGGTGAGCACGCATAACACCTTCGTTTGGAGCAACGCTAATGGTTCAAAGAGAGTAACTTGAAACGCTTCAATCGGGTTGCCAGCAACGCATATTGCATACTGAACGACGACTCTGGAATGAAACGACGCCACAGCCACTCTTACAGTTTTCATTAATGTAGAAATATTTCAACCAAGTTCTCAAAAAAAATGAAAGCGAAAGAACTGGTTTTGTATTTTGGAACTACGGCTTCCATTGGAGCATTTTTGGGATATTCAGAGAGGCCGTAAATTTTGGCACATTTGAAAGCACAAAAGCGGCAGAGTACACTGCACCACCCAAGTTACCTTACGCTAGCCAAGTGGTTGCTGTCGCTGTGCGTGAAGAGCGCATTGGCATGTGTTTCTTGCCACGTTCCAAACGCATATAATTACAACCAATCAGCGCTACGCAACCGGCAATTGTTTTGACCTGTCCGTTTTATTGGATCATTTCACGCAGGCGCGATGCGCGTGGGGCCACCAGAGTTTCAAACAGCTCAAATGAACCCATTATCACAGCCGCTGTATTTAAAAACACCGGATGCAGTGCATGCTGCCCCACATGTGTCGCTCAGCGTTACATCACATGCGTGAAACACGCTTAACGGCACACTGCCTTTCAGACGGGCGCCTTTACTGGGTAGTCAGCACAACGGAACACTCGTAGTACCTGCTTCAGCGGTGAGAGGACCCTATAGCTGTCTTGTGTAGTCTATTTAGTACTCGTGAGGTTGGTGCGGATAACAGACTTGATGATTCAGGGTCTACAATGCCCCACGGCAGTGCCTGAGCACGGTATTTTGTTTCCATGGTCAACACCGGTGGGCGTACAATGCAGAACTGCTAGACATTCCTAACTGTGATAACGCTAACGTAAGTAATGTGCACATACCTTGTGAACAGCGTGCAGCGCGTCATCACAGCTATCATCTGTTATCAGCACTGCTGCGCGTGGTTTCGTGAGTAATAATTCCGGCGCGTATAGGTTTTGCGCTTTATTGCACGTGCACTGAGAATCTTTGTTGTCTGATGCCTGGACTTGTCGACAAACCGTAAGTTGGTAAGGCTATGCTTTTTTTTTAAGTTGCAACCAGTACTTCGAGAACTTCAGATTCACGGTATAAAGTCGATTCTGGAGCTTTGGATTTGACTTTCAGGACGTAGACGAAAGTCTCATTTTATTGTCACCAGCAGGATGCAAACAGCGCCAAACAGTTAGGAAGGCACCGAGAAAACGCGAACTACGAATCTGGGGTCTCCGCTACAGAAAATGTTTGCGCCTAGTCTAGAAAGAAGAGCACTCAATACGAAAAATTACGTTGATACTCGGGAAATACGAACCTCCTATAACAACGCATCCTGCATAGAAGACCACGCATATACCCATTTTCCGAGTCGTGCGAGTGGTGAGACAAGTCCTATTCAGGGATTCTGATAATGAAGGAATTGAGCTTTCGAAGGCTGCTTCTTTTTACGTATAGTGGTCTCCGAATGGCGTGTCTGCGTAGACACACTTTCTATGACGTCAGAGGTGTTGTCTAGGCCAGCGTTCGTGCGTGCCGTAAAGTGAAACGCCGTGAAGGATCAAGAACATTAATCATGGAGGCACTAGGGTTGCTGCTTTTTCTCTCGTTAGCAGGCGGCTGTTTGCTTAATCGCCTCATCTTTCTAATCTTCGTTCCTCTATGGCTACAACCTTTCTTCATAGGGAGAGATTGTCACTGCTGTCTTTGACGCTGTGGGAGAGTGACGTTTTAACAAGCAGGAAGGTTCAGGAATCGCCACGAATTGACTACCGATACTACCGCCACTTAGCACTTCTTTACGCCGCGTGCGAATGGAGCTTTTGATAGCCCTTTTTAGTGTAGAGTGGCGTACCTACAGCTTATTATTTTTAATTTAGTGTTTTATTGAGCAGGTCATGAACAGTAAGAAATAAAGACACAAACCTGGACCCCATCGTGCAACTAAAGTTGTTGTTATCTCCCTTGCGGGCAACGTTAATCACACCGGCTGAACTTGTATGGGACATTAATGAAAAAACGTATGGTAGAAGCGAACCAGAATTAACAACAATTATATATACAGACGTTCCGCGATATTTCGATGCTTTTATTTTTTGCTTATGTACTTTTGGCCACGGGCCTAAGATCCGTGAAAAATTGTTTGCGTCTTTTGCACCGAGAAAGGCGCTTAAAATCAATTTGGTTGCTTAGGTTCCTTAGGCATCTCAAAATAGTTTAGCGAGATTTTTCTTATACATAAAAGATCACGGTAATGCCGTCGCCACATACAGAGTTGGCGTTTTTTATGCTCTTGAGAGCCTTTTCTACTTCCTCTTTAGTTACTATTAGAGCATCGCTAGGCGAACGGTGTTGGTTCAGTAGGTTCCCTGATCTGACGTCGCTGGCGTAAAGACTGGTAGAGAATCGTGCCGCTTCTTATATTATCTCGTCCACGCCGCCTCCAATAATACCCTCTTAGTCTCTGAGTGTTTGCATTATATCTCTGACAACAGCTAGCTACTTCTTAGTTGCCTTTAGGCTCACTCCTGCCTTCAGTGTTTCCTCGATCACTGCCAGTCTGTACGCACAGATATTGCTCGCCTAAATTCTGTAAATGTCACTTTCCACAGCTGTGGTTATTCAGTTCAATCCAGAAACTCTACAGTATTCTTTCCTTACATGTCGCAATAAGCTTGTGCGTTTGCTTAGATACCTTGAGAGTTTCTTTTGTACATCCTGCTTCTCCTACACTGAGCCCAAGGATGCGGGTCGATTCCCGCCCGCAGCGGCCGCTTTTATGATAGAGGCGAAAAGCGAAAACGCCCGTGCGTTCGAGATTTCGGTGGGCGTTAAAGATTCCCAGGTGATCAAGATTACTCTGGAGCCCTCCACTGCAGCGTGCCTCATCGCCTGTAAGCGTCGGTGCGTAACGCCCAATGATCAATCAATCAATCAATCAATCAATCAATCAATCAATCAATCAATCAATCAATCAATCAATCAATCAATCAATCAATCAATCAATCAATCAATCAATCAATCAATCAATCAATCAATGCGTCTCCCGCAGCTGCTGAGGTCTCTTTAAGCAACGCTTGTAGTTTGTCATTTAGCAGTGACCACGCTGTGCTTGTTCCTATTGGTTAAAAGCGCGAATGCATTCCCAAGTGTTATTTTAGAGGATTGTTAGGAAGAGCTAGGTTCTTCGAATCAGCCTATCACTCTAGGTTATCTATTCACACAGCCGTTTTTCTCCCCATCCCGTCACCGTCTTCCGTCATTGGCGACGTCACTGGTGCATCGTTTTCGAGGAGACATCGCACGAGAAACCGTCGCCGATGATGGAATGCTCTGACGCAACGAGCAACGAAAAAGAAAAACGGCTGTGTGAACGATACCTAAGACCACGCACTCCCCGTCTCGCGAACCAAGAAATTGCCGTAAGGGGTACCTCCGAGTTCCTTATCTCGCCTTGGCTATGCCACTGCTCGGCGGGCGCACTAAAGACATAAAACTCACCAGGCAACCTCTTTGGAGGTTACGCCTATAATGTGCAGGCGACTACCAATGAAGCTACGCTACAGCTTTTTTTCCCTGCGCCTTCCATCTTATCGCGCAAACGGAAAGTATCCACAGTAACGGCTGCCCCAAATCAAAGCAGCCCTTCCAGAAAAAACAAATGAAAAAAAAAAACATTCACCTAAAGTATCGCGGGTAATTCATAACCCCAGGACAATTGAATCAGCTTTTATGTGGCCTGTTGCAGCTCCGCTGTCCATCAATGCCAAAAACTGTATAGTCGAGGCGAGCCCTCGCGGAGCAATTACGCGTGCGATAGTCGCATCGTTCACCAGGACTTCGTGGATGAAAGAGTGGCGCAGAGGACGCGCGACGTGCGTTCGCTGTGTTTCGATCCATACAACGGGGCGGCAGGATGCACATTTCCTTTTTTGTATCCGTGACTAGCTTGGTTTCTATGCGAGACATTGGACGCACAAGCAGGTGGGTACGCCTGGCTCGGCCTGTCCCGTGGCCGTGAAAGTCCATTGAGGTTCCAAGCTCGGACGATTGATTTACAGGCGGCGTGTGGCCGGAAGCATCCATCAATGCCGGCGACAGAGCAGAATTTGACACTCCTCGAGCCAGCGATATTGTCGCCTGCGCCAGCGCTTCTCGCGATACTGAACGAAAGGATAAGGCAAGAAAAAAACAACACCAAATGGCGTTGTCCAGCTCGAAATAGCGGATGGAGGGAACAAGGCCCAGCCGACGAGAACACCTTGCGTGTTTGAGACCATACCTCATCGTATTTGGTGTTATTCTGTTCTGTATATTATCGCTACTTTCTTTAGTTTTGGCGGTTCTTTTGTGAATACTGTCGAAGTAAATATTTGAATGTTTTGGCAGTTGCTTTGATTGGGACGGTAAGCTTCGGTGGTATATCCAGATTATATAGTGGCGTTCGAAATAGGGATATCTCCACTGGTTTCTTGTACCTTTGGCTTCAGGTTCATTTACATCGAACTAAAACGATTTTGGTAATCTTAATTCTTATTGAAAGCGTAACAAAGCTTCTTCGATGTGTTTAACAACATAATATTGGTAACGTCAATGAACTAAAATATTGTGCCAAATTAAGTTCTTTTATTCTGCGCCCGCTTGAAAATTGGCGTTCATAATCAAAGTGTTCTGATGATCGTTACACAGAATATGACATCTGCACCTAAGCTGACCGCGCTTGAATCATATGTGAGACGAAACGATGTGGTAACACAGGTGCGTCGGTTAGAACCATCCACCTAGCTTTAATAACTATTGCAGTAGCCCGTTTGCGGCGTTGCGATCCTATAAGTCATGCTCGGATTATTCATCGTCATGCCCGGTTTCTGTGATCACCACTGATTACGCCAACGTACGGACAGAGAAGGAAAAAACAAGAGTTTGTCCAGGACAATGGGATAGGCTGCTGTAGTTTCCCACTCCTCGGATTGAATGTTCGCACACCTTTCGCAGTTGGGTTGCGTAATCGTTAGCTGAACTAAGCCAAAGTTTTGCAATGCAGACTGGTTCCCAGGGTAAGTCATAGTCGTAAGCAATGGGTTGCGGGGTATTAAAGAACTATAGTTTTACTAATTGCAACAGCAAACAGAAAAGTCCTGAAATTGAAGCACCCGAGCCCTGAAAAACAACTGTAGGCTCCCGGAATGGTAATAAATTAGCCATAAAACACACGTAGGCACCTTAGGTGAGGCTAAACGAATTCGTTGCCTAATGAAATCAATGATAACGGTGTGTAAGCGCCGCGGTTACATTCTTTAAAAAATTGCCGAAAAGCTGAGCGTCACCGCGAATCACACAAAGCGGAGCCGTGTAGGACCTCAGAATGATTACTGACTGACTACTTGATGACGGTGGTACATGAAGATCACAACAGAATTCGTGGTTCGTGTGAAGATACCTGCAATTGATGTACACTCATGAACAAATGAAACGCGAACGCGGAAATAGGAACCATAACTCACAAATAGCGCGATTTCCTTTCCGTGTAAGGAAAATTTTCGCGTGGCTTTGTTGCAGTAAGAAAAACTGAAAATGTGTCTTTCTAAATATTCCACTAGCTAGCCATTATTTTATCCACACTATCCACATGCTTTTTGCGTGTTTTGGTTGATATTTTTGTGTTTTCATTACATTTTTTCTTGTCGTACACCAGTGTTGCATCGCCGACGTCGGGAAAAACACAACCACACAATTCCCTCTATAAACCAATTGTATTTTGTGTTGATGTGGCTTTTAGAAGCATTCCCAATCCCCTGGCAGCACGCATAGGATTTACTAGGTCATGGCACTCTGGAAGTGGCTGTAGGTATTCGTCTGGAACAACATTTTCTCCTCGTGAAAGCTTCTCAGCATATATCTATTCAGGGGTATGTGTCTTTAGAGGTGAAATGTACTCTTGGTCACCAAGTATAACTAACTAGTAAGAAACTAGAAATTAGAAACCAGAAAGTTGTGTTTATAGATACAAACCAGAAACCAGTAGGTCACCATTGTTCACCGCATCTGCAAGGTGGACCAAACCAAGCCTGCAAGAATGCGCCAGAATATCAATGACGCTTTACTCTCGAAGTGACAGTGCATTTAACAACTTTCCACTGCTTCAAACTTTGCGCACAACAGCAGAAATACGGAAGTAAATCGAATATAGCGTCGTTTGCAATAAATTTCCTGGATATTGCAGCAAGATGGAGTACTGAAAAAACTTTTACATCGAAATAACGTTCGAAGAAATAGATTTATCTTTGAAGCTGCTGCTTGGCTTTACACACGAAAATATTTTTACTGGGGTCATAGCAACGCACAAAGAGGGATCCCTCTTCTTTTGCTATTTTTATTTGTTTATATTTTACTTATTTCGTTACTTTTTTATTTACTTATTTATTGTTACTTATTTACTTGTTTACTTACATACTTACCTACATACATACTCACTTACTTATTTTCTTCTTGCTTTGTTACACGCTTCCACACTTACGCATTTACAAAGTACTGCAAAACTTCTGGTAGAAGGTATTCGGCAGGCGCTGACAGTTAAAAGACCTTACAAAACAAAGGACCGGACGTGTGCAAGAAAAAGAAGGAACAGAAAAGAAGTGGGAATTGGGATGACGGCTATCAAAATATTTTTCCGGAGAACATATTGGGTCCCCGGCTTCCTTAATTATTTCCTTGTGCTCCAGTAGGTGACTGATTGATTGATTATGAGGGTCAATGTTGCAACGCTACATAGGCAATGAGGCGCGCCATAGGGGAGGGCTCTGGAATAAATTTACCCTCCTGGGGATCTTTAACGTGCACCGAAATCTGGAACACACCCGGCGTCTGGCTTTTCGCCTTCATAAGAAAAGCGGCCGCCACGGTCGGGAATCGAACACGCGTCCTTCGGCTCAGCAGCAAAACGCCTTAGCATTGAACCGCCGCTGCGGGTACAGTAGATGACTGATTCTTGTACAGGTGAATAAAGTCGAACAAGCCGGCTATGAAGCTTCTAACCGGGGTCCGCTAAACAACGGGATTCATCTAATTTTAGATTTTAACTGGGGAAGAATCCTAAAGTTCGAGTTTTCACAAGTCACATTTTGTAAACTGCGAAATTAAAGAAATATTTATATACTCACGATTAATATCATTCTTCATGACAGGTCTCAGAGTACGTTCGGGGAACTTACTGCTGCGCAACGAGTGTGTACTTTGTAGAATAATGTGAAGTATAATGATGGTGACATTTTCAGTAATACGTTTGCTGCCTTTAAACTGGCTGTTGCAGTGTATAGTGTGTCGAAAACTCACGTTTTCAATATTTTTGAATTTTATTTTACTTTTTCTATTTTTATTGGGTTTTGTGCACCATCGTCTAAGGCCACGTGCTGTGGATGGGCAAGTACGAATGAATGAATGAATGGGCTTGCTCTAGTCCTATGGCATTCACGGCCACCCTGCTTTGGCCCGCATTCTTGGCGCCGAAGGCAGTGGCCGGCACGTTTCAAAGGTGATCGCAGGCTGTAGATTTGATTGCCGGCATGCAAGCTGCTTTGTGGCGAGAGCGTACTAACAATCATGCTCAGCAGTCCTACCGGAGTTTGGATAAACCAAGTTGCTTGGGAGCAGCTCCAAGAAACAATAAGTAGTATTTCACGCAAAGCCCTTCTTAAAACACCGAGGAACCCTAGGTGCGTAAGGTGTCAAGCCTGAATCTTCTGGTTTTTGCCAACTATTCGTCACCGTACTGCTTTCCATGCTTCATAACCTTCCAAATCCATTTTTGTCCTTGCGCGTTTCCATACGTAGAGACAGTTAATCGAGTTCTCTGGGTCAGTTCCGCCAAACGCACGCACAAAATTAAACGCAGTCATGCGACAACGGTGTTTCCGAGCGACGCTGCTATAGACCCGTAATTTCGTTAATCAATACTATCACGGAAAGATGGGGCAAAGCATTTTTGTCTGCGCGTCTCAAACTATGCACTTCATTCCTTTCCTGCGGCTGCGTCCACATTTGCGGCAATCCGCTTTTAGATGGGGACGTAACTTTCTCCTTTTGGGGTCCGTCATTTGTGGCCCAATTTGCGGTTGTACTGTGTGAAAGAGCAAAAGTCAAGCGGAATTAGTGACAGAAATCAATGATATTCTTCGACCGGCTGAGGCAGAGGAGATGTCGGAATGTTTGGTTTAGCTGCTCAATTTTCTGACTTCGAAGTGATCTTATGGCGTGGCCATCGATTTCTGTAATTTTCATGGCTTATTTCCACTGCCACTGGGCTTACCTTCCGCTAGGAAGAGAATATTGGTCGAAAAAAACGTAAATAAACCTCCCGAAAATGTCGTCGAACTATTTTAAACCTCCAAATTATGAGTCCCGCGCCGAGCGTTTCCAGTCCGAACTTAATAAATATGTATGTTTGATTAATAACGCCACTGGATTGTTTAGAGCTGCAGATACTAGAAAAAACCTGGGGTAAACGGCATGCTTTCCACGGTTGCATAGTACACCCTTGATCAGCCAATGCTTGGTTATTTATCTACCTACAAGAGAATTACTAAAAAAGCAAACGCGGGAACATTGTTAGAAAAAGAAAATGGGTGTAACATTAAGCAGAGCCAGATTGTTTCCTTTTTTAATAAAGCAGAATCTTTCCCAACTGACGCGAGGTTACTTTGCAAGAAAAAAGCAAATAGCGATGCGAATGTCCATAAAAAGACTTGTTCCGCCAAAGAGATAAAAATTGGACTTTTTCTCCTCCCAGGGATCTAAAACTGCATTAAATCGTGGCACCATAGAGGGTTACACGTTGAAGTCGCCGAATAAGTGAGACTACTGGGTTCGGTTTGAAAATGAAAGGTATTCTCACTCTTGTAATTACCCGGAAGCGCAGCAGCATTCAATATTCTAGCAGAGATTTCTTCCTCTGGCGCGTCGGATACGGGTGCATATATGCATGCCTGTTTCGTTCGAGACCAGCTGGGCTAACAAAGTAAGCGCGCCGTAAAAGGGCGGCGACTATTCGGTATTTAAAGGCAGTGCGGTTGAACAAGATAGCAGTCACGGCAAAGATAAACAATTCAGCAGCCCAACCTTGCCTAATGCTCTGTTCCCCTGTAACGCGATATGGGCATCATCCGTGTACGTGTTTGAGTGAAACTGCACAAATAATGTACGCCCTTAACGACGCTGCTGCTTCCCGGCTGCATTGAGCTGACGCGCACGCTTATTTTTTGCTCGAACCCTGTATGCGATACTCTCGAGAGGCAGAGGCAGAGGCAGAAGTGGCTGGATCTACTTAATCTTGGGTCCTCAGGTTCGTGGGGTGCTCCCGTTCGCGATGTCTAGGAGCTTGGTTCCCTCATCCGCCACTTGTGACGGCTTCATAACCCTGACGAAGTCCGCTATGTGCAAAACTTACGAAGGAAGCCAACGCACGACGGGCTGCATTACCGCACTACATCAGGCGCTGGGCGACATCTCCGAATTAAATTAACCATGGGTTATACCGGTTGACACAAATGGTCGCGCTTGAAGAATATTGAAGAAAAATTTGAAGAATATAATTGAAAGTATTTTCACCCTAGCATTTTTGGTGTTGTTTTTTTTAGTCGTACGTTAAATCATCACTGATTAAGGAGAATGAGCAAGTCGGTGAATGAGCAAGCCGTATTCTATGCTGTCCTGAAAAGCTACGAGAATTCCAACGATTGGAGCGTTGTGGAAGTGAACAACCCGGAGTTTGTTGTTGAAGGGCACCTCTTGAAGATAGAGAAGAACTTGCAGCGGCCGAAAAGCGTTCTCAATGTGAGGCCTACTAGTGGGTGGTGCCAGAATCCCAAACCCTGTGCGGCTGCCTACTGGGTACACTTCTTTTAGCTTATCGTGTGTAACGTGCTTTACGAGAGTTACGAGAGTTCGCCACCAACGTTGATAGGGAAAGGCCATCGTATTTCCATCGTCCGTTGGGCGCTCAGCACGAAATAAAAAATAAAGAAATCTAGCTGCGTGCGCCGTTTTCACTCATCGCAGCAACAAAGTTAGATAATGCTTCCGTGAGCGCACGCCGAACGCGGTGGGAAGACAAACCAAAACGCTGAGCCGCCGAACGACGGTGTTTCCATAGCAGCGTTGGACACAAACTCTCGTTAATTACTCGCACTGAGCATATGCGGCCCCTCGCCAGGATGCGCGGGATCTACTGAAGGCCACGTGCTCCCTTGATTCGTATCTCAATTTATCACGACAGTAACAACAAAAAAGCCACAAGGGGGCCTACCTGAACAGACATGCACCGCAAGGGCTCCCGCCTCACTGACCTCAAACTCTGGAATTTGACCCCGCTGCGAGCCGCGAGTGAAACCAATCGACTTACCAGCCGGAACGCGATCACATTGATACATGGCAACACCCGGGCGTCGCTTTTTCATCGAAGTATCGCGTTCTGAAGACTCCAGTAGTTTAGGCCTATTTGGAACAACTCACGAGTACGGGAGCAATCGCAGCGCTGCCGGCCCACGGTGCGGCCTACCCCCCCCCCCCCCCCCCCCACTCCCCCTGCTGCCTGCTGCCGTACTCGAACTAAGCCTAAAGATGGCCGACATGGAGCCCAGTGCAACCGCCCGAGAGGACAGCAACCACGAAGACAGTGAATGCACCGACGAAATGAAAACGAATTCCGCGGTCCTCTCCGAAGTCGAAAAAGACGACACCGAAGACGACGACGGGGAAGATTGGTTCTGACGCTGGCGGGGGCCTATTGCTTCTGTCGATGGTAGGCCCTACCGCGAGCCTCATCGCAACCGAATGCCTGAGAATTCGCGACAGTCAGAACCTAGCCGAGCACTCCTGGCCGGACCGACGTAGCAGCCCCAGGGCAATCGTCACCGGCATCGACCTCCCGGACCGGAGAGAGTACCCACCGCACGCATGCACAAGGTCTGGAAGGACACATGCGACCCGCCCACTATGCCAGATATGCAGCCTCGGCCTTAAGAAGGGACACAGAGCGGACGTCTGCCCCCCGCCGGAGAAAACCCAATGCACAAGGTGGGGACACGAACACCCGCAGGAGGCACATGACTGCAAAATAAAATGTGTGTTGTTCGGAGACGCACACCCGGCCACACTCGCGACCTGCCCAGCCAGACAGCGCAGGAACTACAGCCTCTCCCGTAGGACACTTCCTCCGCCACACGTGCAACTCACCCGTGAGGAAGCAGCTGCATGGCGCCAGCTGCAGACTAACACGTTTCCTAGCCTCTTGCTCCGGCACACATTCTACCCAACTACGTACCCAGACAGATTCTCTACTTGAGGACGACACCCAAACATGTATCACTCTACATAGAAATGCCCCAAACCCCCAACCTAATTACCTATACCCAGCCCGTCCCCTCCGGATGGGAAGCCGCTCTTTCTAGCTCTGCTTTGGACGACCAGCGTGGACTGATCGACCGGGCAAGACGGATCGCAGCAGCAAATGGGGCCCTGGACTAAGGGCACCACCCTATGAAGGCTAAACAATCTGACTTTAGGATAAAGTTTTCTACTACTACTACTACTACTACTACTACTACTACAGACGTAAAAGGCAACGAAACCGAGTACACAGCAAGACAGACTTACATGAACTTAGGCCGGAACGGCCGCTCAACAGATCTGGATCATAAAGTTCAAAGTTAATTTGCATAAAATTTCAAAAATTATATTTTCATGAACCAACCCGGTGCCTGCCCACGATGCCTTCTTGCTATTTTATTGCTTTATCTTTCGGGCTAGCTTTGAAGAATGGAACATTTTTATAGAAGAAAATGTTGTTAGCCATCTTTATTTCAAGGGGTACACTGTTCGAGATTTTGGCCCCTAAGTTCTGGATTATTCATTCGCCATAGGTATTAGGCGTCAGCGGAAGGTTAAAGTTTACTGTTACTAGCATGCCTAGTGTAGCTGTTTGGGATGATAATTTTAGTGACACCGGATGATTATTATGCAAGATATTATTTACTCTACCTGCAATTTTCATTTCGGAAACACGCTTTACGTGGAAGATCAGACTGGTCACGAAAACAATGGGCCTCCTCGATTTACCAGTCCTTGACCGTCCCCGGCGCAGTCCTGAGGACTGCGTTCGGACCGGGAGTCCCATAGGAATGCATGAGAAAATCGAGCGGCGGATCGCGTCTCGGGCAGTCCGCGGTCAATCCGGGACTGATAATCGAGAAGGCCCAATATTTCAGTGGAAGTGTGGAACTGGGAAAAAGGAAGGCTCTATTCTGTAGTTTGCGCCTACGATACGGTGGTACTGTAAAAGGGAAAAATAAATAATTTTCAACGTGGAGAGATCAAAGTAGGTTCTAGTTCTTTGCAATACATAGCACACAAAAGCTTGTTTTGAGCACACGTTACTTATGTGGGTCTTTCAGTTTCAATGACAATCAAGCTTAACACCCAATAACTTGGGTGTATAAGCTTGTTCAAGCTTATTATTGTCTGAGTTATTGATCAACAGTATTAAAGTTGCTTCGATTAAGTTTTTGCTCCGTGAAATGAATAGAAATTATTTACTTTTGGCACCGCTGATAGTCATTTTATTTGCTTTGAACAAAGATGAGAATCTTTCTAATTCCTGATTAATAATAGGTTGGAACTCGGAAACCGTTTTTTCTCTAAAATAATAACAGTATCATCAGCATACGATACTGCCTACCAGTGAGTTAGGATGTTCGGAAAGTCGTTAATATAAAGACAAAACAACACTAGCCGTAGCACTGATACTTATGTACTCCCGTTTCTGCACTCATGTGTGAAAAGCAAATATTGTGTAAACAAACAAACGGTTTTCTGTTAGCTGGCATTAGTTGGCAATAGTGCGCATAATAACTTGAGGCAGAGATTCGTCAGCAGCTAGCGGAATGCCCTTTTATTTCGAGGTTGTTTCTGCGGCTTTACTGCTTGAAGTCAATATTTTATTGCTGCATCTAAAAAAATTGCTGTACAAGTTCTCAAACTTTGTTATTAGCTTGAAACTGTGTTTCGTTCACTTCCGCTATGTCACGAACCGCCTTCTGTATCTCTACCCTCAATACACACACACACACAATACACTCGTCTATACACACTAACGTCATACCATAGTAGACGAGTCAAAAGGGCGGTGGTAACCGCACTGGAGACCTCGTCATCAGAGGCGTTCTGCCACAAGCGACACCACTAGAACCATGACAACTAGCTGTGTCACTAGTGCTGAACAATACCATGCCAACTGCCATCATAATATGTTCGCGAGTAGTGTGCCGAAACTCGTTTTCAGCTGTGTTGCCCTTGTGGACCACGATTTGCCAATCTCATGGTGGAAACGTATAGACCAGGCCACGCAAGAGGTCAAGGATGTCGCACCATTTACGACATCATATGAGATTACCCAACACTGCAGACAAATCTGCAGAATTGCCGCGGCATTCGCAGCCCACAAAAATGCCAGAAACACTGTTTATACTACTACCCCCCACACACCTATCCCACTTCCTTATAAGATTGAAATACAATGTACATACCTCACCGAACCATGAATATTAGGATCCATCGTCCAAAGCCCGAGCATTACGCAAGGCTACCAACCGTACACTCTCGTCCAACTCGGACCAAGCAGTGGAACACGCTATTGTCTGTTTCCCGCCCGTTTCTGCTGTTTGAGAGGGCTCTGTTAGCCAAGCTTGTGCCATGATACCATAGAAGAGCGCTCACTGAAGATGAACATCGTTTGTCTAAATAAGCAGTTTCTTTCCTGTCTTTTCGTCTTGCCAACCAGTTGACCTTCCGCCCTCGAAATTCATTATTCACACTTTTCTCTTAGCACTTGGGCAGCTGATACGAGCTTTATAGCATGCTTCAAACGGTAGTAGCGATCCCTGCAGCCACGGGAAACAGTAGCGAAAATCTTACTAGTGGGATGCACAGCACACACAGACATCCATACATCGAGTAAATGGAGCTTTCAATAGCTTCCCCGGTACCACACGAACTACAACCGGCTATACCAATTGCAACAGTACAAAAACAGGCCAACCGGCGAAAGAGAATTTTGTCCACACGAAGGTGGAGAGAAAATTAACGGGAAAGACTTTCTTGCGACCCACCGCCAGGGGACGAGCCCGGGGGACCCCTCTTGTCCCCCCTAGGAAAAAGCCGGATAGGGTGGGTTGCTGGGAAGCGGAACTTGGACATCAGGTAGGGTTATGGGAAAAAGGGTGGGAATGAGGGAAGCAATTTTGCTCCAATCCTTTTGTCTGACTCTCTTCCAAGACTGATTGCTCAGCGAGGGCAGCAGACAGTGCCAATTGCCAAATATGCGGACCCTGCCACGGGTTACCGCTCACCCATAGGGTCCGATAATTGGGCCCCAACTGTCGGAGACAGGAAGTACCCTATTTAGTGGCGACAGTCGCCCCCCCCCCCCCGACCCCCAGCTCTGCGGCCGATGCGTACTAACGTCCTCGATCAACTGTCCCGCACAAGGTACTCATGAATCACCAGTGAAGCTTCCACTATACACGGGTACTTGCAACACCTGCTTTTCACGGTCTCCGGACACCGAAAGTTTGTATGCGAACGTTAACTGAAATCCATGTTGGCAAGCCAACCACGTTCGCAAGGGTCCCACAGGGCTGTTCTGCGAGCCCTTTTCTTATGTCCTCCTCTGTGCCTACTCTTTCGCTCAATGGAGCAAGAGTCTTGTGGCATTGCCGCTGGGCTGGGCGGCTCGGCGGAGGAGATCGGTCCGGGCCTACTAGCCGTTACTAAGCCAGGAGAGTTTCCCCGGTCGGTGTACTAACCTCACCTTTCCTCGTTTTCCCCGTGCGGAACAACCAAGTAGCTCGTGGTAGCACGTCCCGTGGCACCAGAGAAGATCAGTCTATAGGCCCCTCGCAGCAAGGTTACAGGGGGCGCGACCCCCCCCCCCCGGCCTCATACGGACTGTACAACATCTAGCCCCCATGACATTTGGTTACAGGGGTATGTCACCTCCCCCCGACTTTATGGCGATCAGGTCGCTGGCCCCGCCAAAGCTTTGCGGTTACAAGGGTCGCCAGTCCCCTTGCTACTTTCGCAACTTGACTCGCCGGCCTCCTCCCACGCTGGATTACAGGGGTGCGTTACTTCCCCAGCCAAAGAAAGTCATAGTTGATCGATCTCGACACGCTTTTCCTGCTTCAATCGCATTGCCAAGGGCCGGGTTGACACCGACCGCCCGACCTCCGCGTAGGACCTGGTTCCAGTTGTATCAGGAACCTCCGCAGTGGCGGCCGTTTTGCACGCTCCTAGGCAGAGATTGTGCGGCCTCCCCGATTCCTCGAGGAGGTCTCGTGGAATTACCGTACTTCCACGCTCTGGCCCCTATGACATTAGGTTACAAGGGTTTGTCACAACCCCCGGCCTGCAGACCAGTTCGCAAGTTCAACAGAACGAGCCCCAAGATATGGTTTACAGGGGTGTGCACGCCCCCGGCTCGGTAGTGGTCTACCCATTGCTTCAGCAATGGTACGCCAACACTACGTGCGAACTGTACCGCTTGAGCGCAGTGATTACGTTGCAAACATTGACCCGCTGGCTTCCTCTCACGCTGGATTACAGGGGCGCGTTTACCACCCCCCAGCCTTGGCCTCCTCCCACACTGGATTACAGGGGTCTCGCTACTTCCCCTAGCCAAGAGAGTCATAGTTGCTCCACAAATACCATCTTTCGGGATAAAAGGGATCCTCTGAGGAACTCCCAGGTGGCTCTGCACTCTCGCCCCCAAGACTGAAGGTTACAAGGGCTCATCAAGTTCCCTCGGTCAGCAGACCAGTTCGCATTGAAGGCCCCTTCCATGCTCGCGGTTACAGAGGTTGCTACACCCCCGGCCTCATTGTGTGTACCCATGCTTCAGCATGGCACGATAAAACGAACTGTACCGCATGTACCCCTATGACTTGGGTACAAGGGCTCATCACCCTCCCTCGGCGAGCAGATCGGTTCGTGTTTATAGGCCCCTTCCTAGCTGCGGTTACAGGGGCTTGTCACTCCCCCGGCCTCATATAGCGCTCACATTGCTTCAGCAACCGTGCGCCACTATAACACAAACTGTACCGCTTGGTGCAGTTGCACTTCGCAACATTGACCCCCCGGCCTCCACCACACTGGATTACAAGGGCGCGTTACCGCCCCCGGCCAAAGAGAATCATAGTTGATCCACAGAAATTGCGACCCGCAAATTTTGTTCGAATTACCATTCCAAGCACCAACCTCGGTAGCCACCCAGGCTGTCCGGGCCTGCGTCCGCATCACGCATCGGTGTTCTTGGAAGGCACTTGCCCTCAGAGTGCCTGGGAGTTGCTCAAGCTCCTATGGGCGTTGAATACCCAATACACTGGGCCTGGCACACCACTGACTCCTGCCATTGCGACGGACCAAAGCAGGACAGCCGAAACCGACCGACACAGCCCAGTCCGCCGGCAGGGGGGGCCACGTGCAGGCCGGCAGTAAGATTTCCCCCCCTAGACATCCATACAGGGAGACCTGGGGCTTCCGGTCATCATCATCCTTTTCTGTATTCAGAATTTTTTCCTTTCGCCTTTTTAATGATGGACGCAGCCCGCGGCAATTTGCTGCTCACACGGACACGCAAACGTCTCGGAAGCACTTGCCCATTAATCATAGCCGGCCGCCGTATCGACAGGATCGAACGTTCTGTTCCGTTCACGCAACTTCATGACGAAGAGATGACAAACAGGAAATACCCAGCGAAAGAGACAAACGCTGAAACGGCATTTTCCGGCCTTTGGCATGCCTGCAAGCCGTACACTGCCCTTTCTGTGCTGAGGATAGCTTCGGTTTGATGGATGGCTACGACGAAAAACATGGTCCACCCACCATGAAAGAGCTAAAGCGTTGCCAAGGGAGCGATTTCACCAGTTGACACCTCCCGTTCTTACTGGCAACCATAGCCTCATCCCAAAGCACGCTTTCAGCAATACAAAGCAAGCGTATAAACACGAAGGCCTGTTGTTTTTCTACCAGCTTTTCTCTTTGTTGTCTGGCCTACTACGTGCTAGTCAGGGCTTCTAGGAGGGAAGATTGCCTGCCTCCACCTCGGCAACTCATTGGCAGAAGACGCAATTTTATTTAGCAGTGATTGACACACTTCATCGCCAAAACTATAGAAACTTGGATTTGAAGACATAAAGATGAAGAATCAATTCCTTGGAAGAGGAAGCAAAATAGGAAGAAACTATAGGGTAAGATTTGTGATGGGAACCATTCGAAAGAAAGAATATTTGCAATCTAATGAACCTTCCAGTGGTTTTCAGCAAATACGCTTATTTGCCGCATGTTATCGCATATTCCTAAGTAAGTAGTTTCAGGCAATGTAAGCAATCTTAAAGCTCCGAAATTAATTGCGCAGCGCTACAGTCCGAATTCTAGACAGAAGTAAGCATTATGAGTTCGCGGACAACACCGTATTCTTCTTAAAGGAGTTCTGACACAAACTGTAGGCGCCTAAAAATGATATAACTAACTTCAGTAGTTTGTACAGATGCCTCACAGAAATTTTGCCGCAATCCGAGGTTGGCATGACATCGAAAATCGATTGTAATTGTCCCGGACATCAGCTACCACAAATCAGCAGCACTAGCGAAATCGCAATCGGCGTGACGAAGCATCTTCCGGCGTGTCTGGCCGGTTCAGAGTGACGTCATATGGTCGCTTCCCGAACCGGTAACGACAGCCTGCGCTGCTGTTGTCGGTGGTCTTCGTTTCGGCAGAATGCATGGATGTACCTCTGTGAGCAATGCTTGTAAACCTTGACATTGACATTGACATTGTTTTATTAAGTAGTTTGGTACAATTTTTACAAAAACAGGGCTTTACAGAAGGAGGTCCCATGGAACAAATCCGACAGGGGGACCTACCATTTCATAATGTAAACAAAAATATCATTGGGCAGGTGGTATACACAACAATGAAAATAGAACACACAGGAACAAATCGATAGAAACAGTTTCTCCTTGGTAATAAATTCGAGTACTGCGCATGTGTGCAGTAGGTAGTTCAAAATGTTATCATGTATATTTTTTCTTGTGCCGTAAGCACGAGGCACCAACTATACCTTTGGTTAAGCGGAGAAAGAAGCAGGCGATCAGAGTTCCATTATGAGAGTGTACCAAGTATGTCTTTTCTTACAGACCTATAAAAATAGTACTGGGAGGGGCATGATTTAAGGGAAGGGGGTAAGGCTTTTCAGATGGTGGCAGAAAATAACAGTGTTTGTTTTCGGTAGTTGGAACGGACAGTAGGAAGTAATATATTATGTTGCACTGGAAGCCTGATGATGTGTGTGTCACGCAAACACGTTCTGTCAAAGGACGGGAGAAATTGAGGATTATCTCGTAAACGGGAAATAAGTACACATAGCTTAAGATTAAGTTCGAGAGAAGGGGGTAGGATGCCAAGGTGGTGGAAGATGGGTTTTGCAGTAGATCGGCAATCACTGAATGTAAGCAGACGAACGGCTTGATTTTGAAGACCGCGCAGTGGTGCAAGATGGGTATTATACGTGTTGCCCCAAGAAGACAAACAACACTTAAGGTGGCTGTGAATGAACGAGAAATATAACGATCGCAGAAAGGACAATTGGAAAAAATAACGGGTTTTATAGAGGACACAAATGCCGAATGCAATTTTAGATGTAACCGATCTTATGTGTTTGTCAAATTTCATATTTTTTTCTAGGATAACTCCAAGAAACGTAGTATAATCTGATGAATAGATGACGTGATTGTCAAAAATGATATATGGTGTGTTTTTAAGTTCTTTGTGAGCGTAATGAAAGATCATGAAAGTGGTTTTTAGCCTGTTAACTTGTAATAGGGTATTTTGGCACCAGCAGTTAACCTTTTAGATCGGTCGTTAACTTTGCTGTTAGAATAGAGATGTCGTTATTGCAAGAAAATATGGTCGTGTCGTCAACATAGAGGATACAGTTACTGTTATGGAGGCAGGTAGGGAGGTCATTGATATATACAAGGAGTAGTAGGGGACCTAAGATAGAACCCCGAGGAACGCCCTTGTTGACGATTCTTGGGTCAGACACAGCGCTGCCGAATTTCACAGACTGGCTTCGGTTACTTAGGTAATTTTTTATGAGTAAATGGGCCGGGCCACATACAGCAAGCGATTCTAGTTTTTGCAACAAGACATTATGATTGATAGTGTCGAATGCTTTGGTAAGGTCAATGAATACGACTCCCGCGAAAAGGCGAATATCTAAACTCTGTTTGATATAGTCCGTAAGCTCAATAAGTGCAAGCTACGTTGAATAATTAGGCCTGAAGCCAAACTGTTGCGGTGTTAGAAGACTGTATTTTGTGAGGTAGTTCATTATTCTCGATACAATCAGCTTTTCAATCAGTTTACTAAAAAAGGGCAGTATTGTTATGGGGCGCTTTTTTGAACACTGACACTATCTTACTTTTCTTTAGTTCTTCGGAAAAGACGCCGCTTTGTAATATTCGCGTGCGCACTTTGCGTGTTCGACGTCTTTGGGCACTTTGCGTGTTCGACGTCTTTCCTTTTCTGTTCAGGGCCGGTACAGTGCCACGAACTCTGGTTTTGAAAGCAATGTGGCACCATAGCATGCTTCATCATGTGCCTGGAGCCGAAAACTGTGCGGTGTCGTGTCTGCGCGGCCTGTGCGCGTCACCGAGCTCGCCAAAGTTCCCCTATGGCAAACTCACGGAATGCGAATTAGTGCTCAGAGCAAGCCTGTCAAGGCAAAGAGACGGTCGACGCCGAGATGCATTATTTTCCGCGTGAAAACGCGAAGCGCGAAAAGTGGGCGGAGTTCGTGCAGCCGGCGGCTGCAAGAACTGATCGCCGAAGCCGGCGAGCAGAATTGGTTCGCTGCAATTCTCGGACGGCTGCTAATTGCAGAGCCCGAGTTTACGGAGAAGTTTACATGACTGCAATTGGCCAAACAGCTTGTTAAGAAGGGCACCCCCAACAGACCGCAACCAGCTTTGCTCGGGTCGGCTATTGAAGTAGTAACGTAATGCGAATTTTCCTAACAGCTTTCCACCTTTCTATTATCCCCTTTCTCGCAAAGCAGAAGTACATGTGGCCTGTTCTGAAGAATCCGGCCGCTCGCCAGGCAGTGCCCGGGATCTGAAGAGCTACTGAATTTGCACTTCACCAAGTATTACCACAATTGGGAAGAGCGGCGAGAAGCTGTAACAAAAAGGCAACGCCCGGCCTAATCGCCTCAGCAAATAAAGCTGTCCGAATTTTGTGCAAATATTTCTGGGCGCCGGCGAGTAGCTTTGAGTTGGTTGCTAGAACCAGCAGTCCCACAGAACGGCGACGTATTGGCAATTTGGTGCGCGACGACCGAATCCAAAAAATGCGGCTTCGCCGAAAAGCCCCCCATATATATGCTTCATACACTACGAAGTCCTGGCAGACTGCCGGGCAGATTCCTATTCACTAGAGATGTAAAACCATTGCCACGGGCGGTTCAGAAACAATGGCAGCGGCAGCTTGGGACCATAGCTTTAGGGGAAATCGCAACCATGCGATACAAAGGCATTTAATCTTCCTTGCCTGCCACTTTCCACAAATCTTCCTTGCATAAACTGGACAGCTGCTTTTTGGTTTTCACAATGCTTTGTACTCCTTTTTTTCCCATTTTGTTATAATTTTGCAATATAAAGCTCATAAAGAATCCCAGGCAGTTTAAAAGAGCTTGAATTTGCACTTCACTAAGCTAACAAAAAGGCAATCACTAATTTTGTGCAAATATTTCTGGGTAGCTTTGAGTTGGTTGCTAGATCCCAAAAAACGGCTTCGCCGAAAAGCCCCACATATGTTCATACACTACGCCTGGCGTTCTCTAGAGATGTAAAACACCAGAAACAATGGCAGGCAGCTTGGGATCGCGCCACTAGTCATGGCAGTTAGTGTAGATTACTACACACCGCCATAGACTTTAATAAATCACGCCATTGATAATATCTTCCTCTCGCCTTCCTCCGCCATGCTGGACGTGGCGGAGGATGGCCAGAGGGCCACCGCCGCGCGGCGATAAGTGCGTGCTACGAATCAAGGCCACGAGGCCACGTGGAGCGCAGAAACCGTGTGCGATAGAGGAAGATGAACATTCAGCTGTGGTCCCTCGTAGAACGGCGAGGAATAAACAACGCCGTGAGGCGACAAAGAGGGAAAACGCCACTGTTGCGTTCAGCTTCGCTACCTTCAGGTCTTTCGTATTAGTGTCAGCTCCCTTATTTTTTTTTTGAATATTTCTTGTGTTATCTTGATTAAAACGTCATTCGCTAGGCTAGTTCGTATAAATCCAAGAATGCTGTTTTTTGTGTTCATGACACCTTAATGTGAATGTCTGTGTAGAGACAACAGAAACTATAATACAATGCACTACTGTGATCTCTACCTCTAGAGTATTTTTCTTTTTGGCTACCACAATAATCACGGCAACACGCCGGGAAGATCATTTGCGGTGAAATATTCTCTTTATAGATTGATTCGGACTGAAGACCAACGATTGAGAACAAATAATTATTGGAGAGGTCCTGAAGGGATGGTAACCGCACGTACGTTTTGATTAGGGTCCCCGAAACATCATTTAAAATCGCGGTTTGCCTTCTCAGTTGCAAGCAATGATGAATCCGCCTGCTGCGTCCACCTGCCGTGGTGACTTGGAGAGAAAAAAAAGGGACCTCTCAATTGATCAGAAAATACTTATTATGTGGTTTACCATTTCGCTTTCTTTTTTCTGGCATTGCTGTAACGATTTTCTTTTTTTTTCTGATATTTATTCTCGAATTGTAACGGAGCGGACGGAAGCAAAGCGAAAGACCGAATGTCTCTCGAAGGGCGAAAATGAAGGATGAAAACCGACTTCCAAGACGCATAAATTTCGCCTCCGAGAAAGAGACGGGAAAAGTGAGATTCGGGAGCGCTAACGTTCTCTTCCATCAAAGTCCTATACAGCTGGAGTTCAGCCGGCGGCTTGGAGCCGAGACTTCGCCGCACGATAAAGCATTACCAGAAAAGCGCAAGAGAAGTCAACGCCTTCATAATATAGAGACCTGTGCATTGTCATTTCGCACTGGTCATCTTAACTTGGTTGTTTAGCCACACAGATTGCACTTTGTAGGTCAGGTGTTTTGTTTCCACTAGCTTGGAACGAACAATCTTCCGTAACTTGCTAGTGGTGATACCATGGAGAAGCCATGTGGAACATCATATATTCACCTCTGCATTCGCGTTTTTCTGCTATCATCTCAGGGGTGAACCTGACCGCTAGACGACATTCCGCATTATTCATGTGATGTTATTCCCAGGGTCGGTAGTGGAGGCGGCTGTCGCCGAAGCCGTATTGACGGATTTCTCCTTTTCCGGAATTTTGTCGTAGTCGGTTTCAATTTCTCGTCAAGCTGCTAATTAGGTTTGGCGACCTTCCTCCCCTTTTCTCTTTTTAAATTAGCTGAGACAAGAATTCTGTGAACTCTGGCTCCTAATGAGATGCCAAAGTGAATTTGTCAAACTTCTGTTTTTGTTTGAAATGCGTAGACTAGCTCAAGTAAAAACTTTTCTTTGTCATCTGGCCGAGAAAGCAGTTTAAGTTTGATAAGGACTGAAAGACGAAAAAGACCCTGCGACATTTTTTTTGTGGCCGCAACAACTAACAGCAGTAATGCGCTTGCGAGATGCGATGCGACTGAACGATATTCAAGATTGTAATTCAAATCAGTTTCGTTTTTGTTTCCGCGCAACAACTGCGGGTGTTCGACCTTGTTGTTGTCAGGGCATACTCCATACCTCTGTAATCAGCCTACCGCGCATCTGCCATGTGATCCGCTCTCAAATGCGTCAGATTAAACTTCCAGTACTGCTTATAATCGTAACGATCACTAGACGAGGAGTACGGAGTGGCTGCACGCCCTCCGCGCCACCGGGGACGCTCAAATGCCAGGCGCTTCGACCGCACCTTTTTAACTTCCCTGGCTCGTGCCTGTGTCGTAAGAGGCGTGTTCGCACCAGACCGATAGTCGGCTGATTCGGCACTGTGGCCCCAAACAGTCTGTACTTATGTCAACACCACTCTAACGAGAACTATCCAGCGCGTCAGTGTCAGTCTGCACGAATTCTGAGAATTCGCTCGTAGGAGCGATGAAGGTTGTAGCGCAAAAGGGTGAATTCAGTGTAGGAAACATTGCACTATAACCAATAAATCAATCTAAAGAATGCGCTGCGGGGGATTTATACTTGTGAATTGCGAAACAATTCACCCGGTGTTCCTGTCAGCGTTAAACATATCTATCTTGGAAACAAACTGTGGTCAGTGGTGTTACTTTTCGTACGCTTGCAGCAAGTGACCAGTGCCTGACTTCGTTTTAAAAAAGAGCCTCCCTGAGCCTTGAGTTAGCTCTCAGGCTTTCTTTTTTATGAGGTTTATTGGCCAATATTTTTACAAGGCCAGTTTTCTTGTTACTATGGTAGCGATCCCTAAACCAGCGGTATAAGATGCCATCTCACGCCTTCTGGAACGCCCTCCCGTTGAAAGCAAATAGCTATCTCGATCAGGCAGCCCCTTGCTTTAGCACCGGGGTGCAGCCTTTATGGTTCCTGCACAATCCCGCTATTTTTACAGGACTCCACGTCACTTCTGCATCTTCCTATGTGCTTGTGTAGTATCGACCACTACTTGCTCAGTCGCTACACCCACACGTTGTGTTGCAATATTGTCTGGCTGTAGGGAATCTATAAGCGTATATTGAGACAACTGCTTGAACTTACTGATATGTAACTAGTACAGAAGTTGAGAATTTTGTAGCCCTATAGGGTAACGGCAGAACGCCCCCAATCCCCCTTCTTCTTCGGCAGAGCGTTGGGGTTTCCATCCTAAATACGTGCATTTTTTTTTAAAACTGCTATCCCGGTACATAAAAGTACTTTTGACAAGCGGGGATAACTTGATCACAGGATATATTGTATACGTGGTTCTAAAGATGCACTTGTTCAAAGGTAAGTTAGAAAATATTCAGTGACGCGTGCGTAGAGCCACGATAATCGACGTTACCTAGGGATCGATAAAGTCTGGAAGTACTAAATTCTCGCATGGGCAGTGAAATAAGGAACAAGCCTTTGTTACTCCTTCTCATGGGGGCGCCTTCATTCCCATTGACCGGAGCGACGAGAACGGTCATTGCAAACAGGCCTGAGAGCATCGTTTCCGTGAACACGTTTACTACGTATCCCGAAAGCTTTAGCCTCTTACGTTTATCTCAAAGCAAAATCCTTAGTGCTCATTGTGAGAAAAAGCGAGCGGCGTTATTTTCTGATATACAAATCGCCGCTCCTTGATGCAGTAAAAAAAAAAAAACACGCAAAGCCAGAACTTGGGCTAAGGTGCGTATATAAAATCGCATTACTAATAAAACTCAGTGAGATGAAAAACATTGTGTACATAAATCTCGTACATGAATCAAACAAGGGTCGACAGAGTCGGTGCGGAGCGCGTAACTATCGCGCTTCATGATAGCTTTCTTTCCTTTTTATGGCATGGAGCTAAAGAAAGCATCAAAACACTTTCCGGTGCATAGATTGTTTTGGTTGCCCACCATGGCGACATTTAACCCCATCTGCTCCAAGCTACTTATTTCTGCGAAGGCGCCAAATTATTGGAGTTGTTCTCAGTCGATTACTCCAGTGCGAAGTGCACAAGGGCGGTAGGTTATCGTGCCAGACTCTGCCGCAGTCTTCCCTAGCAGATTTTAGAGCGCTCAAACCTAGAAAAATGCAGCAGTGCTCAAAACGCCTTATGTTAATTAGAGCTCGTTTACTTTAAAAAGTGGGTGGAGTATGTTAACTTGCTATGCATCTACTCATTTCAGTGTTTTCCGTTGCATACCTTTGTGTACGATTTAAAATCGGTAAACGCTTGCTGCAACATCAGGCACTTCTATTTACTAGAATTCTTATTGTCCACTGAGGTTTTCGCAATGTGAGTTCACCTCAACGAGAGTCTAGGGTACGTCCTCCTCTTAGAGAGAGAGAGAGAGAGTAAACATTTATTTCTGAAAATTGGGCGAGGGTAAACAGGGTGTTAAAACAGATGGGCAAGGGCGGCCATCTTAGTCCGGTAGGCCACGTGCCACGGCCGCTGACCTAGCCCGTTCGACCAGTAGTAATTGCATTTACGCTAGCCTCGCACCTACATCGCCGTCCAATTACGTCTTTGTTGTTTGCACACCCCCAATCTTCATCTTATTACAGCCCCTTCTGCTTTTCGCACTTAGAATTTCGGTACGCGGGATTCCCGAGACACAGTCAGGCCAAAGCAGACAGCGCGGTGCACTCTGAGTTATTGCAAGCTCCCCCTCTAAATGTTTATGGGGTCCTAGTGTAATCTAATCACTATGTTCGCGCTAGAACCTTTCCACAAAAAAATACCATCGACGTATTCAAAGCAGAGGCAGGCCTCTGTTGATTGGGCTTAATCAACACCAAAAAATATTAGACTCGCTATAACAAAGAGAACTGCTGCCAACTAAAGGAGGGCTACGGCCAAAAAGCCAGTGAAGTAGGGAAACACTTCCAGAAGTGCGGGCCATCGGTATTCGTTTGAAAGCTTCAGCTCTCAGTGCACACCACGTCACGATGAGTCGGCAGATGTGCAGGGATTTAAATATGAACTGTAGGTTGTGAAAACGCATCTAGTGGAACGTGGGAGGTTGTAGTAGCGCGCGTAGGAGAGACTGAAGTGAACAAGTAAGGGCCTCGCGGCCCTCTCGAAATTTTGGTCTCTCGGGGTGGAGGGAGAGGGTTTAAGAGAGACAAGACAGCACCACTCTCTCTGCCTATCATCAGTCACCGGTAACAAATAAGGGTTTCTCTGCCGGAAGGGATGCAGTGTTATGCTGGCGCTGCATCGATGTTAGACCTCACCTCACCCAGGTGGTAATTTACAATGTCCACGATAAAAAAAACGATAGCAAAAGAAACCATTAAAATTAGGCAGGTTGTGGCGTCGGCGTCTGACACTTTATAATTTAATCAATTTGTTGTTATTTGCTGTAATTTCTTTTTGTGCCCTTCTACTGATTTTGTCGTTTTAATGTCTAGGGTGTACGTCCCCCTCTCCACCTTGAAATGAAGTCATGCAATTGCCCACTTCACAGTGGTCCTTTCCATTTGATACATGAAAAACAATACCTGCACATAGTCGATTTCAAGTCTAGATCATCGTGCTACTCTGCTTTGCTTTTTTCTGTCTCTCTAGACGTGCCTCAATGTCTGGTGTCAAATACACAGTTGCACTAGCCACGTTTCCTACTGCCGCCAAAAACAAAACGTTAATAATAACAACAAACGTTCCATGCTAATTGTTAATTAGCAAATATACAACTGTAATATGTTTGAATGCCAATGATACCCTCTACAACAAGCTTTCACGGTACACACTTGCGACTTCACCATGAGGATACATCTCCTGGCACTATTCATAAACAAATGTATCTCATCGAAATTCCGCTGCAACAGCTCTAACGTCTTCACGCTAACATCCCTTCAATACGGCCATAGCTGGTAGTTATTCGCGAAGTCGCAAAACAACTCAGAAACAAAAGAACATATTATAAAGCTAGACAGTTTCATGGCTTTATAAATTTTTTATGTGAAACAGAAAAAAAACGACACTGGCACGCAGCTTTTAATTTACATAGAAACATAAAAAACCCCTAAGCATTAACCCATTAAAAGAATCTACTTCTAACCTTCAGTTTAATGCCTTCACAAGGTGGAGGCCGCATGTGCCGACTGCCAAGATTATCTCACTTGCTATACAAAGCGCTATAAAATGGGTATCGATGGTATATTTAAGGCAAAACTATTATCTGAAATGTAGGTTGTTTCGCACGGTCCAGTTTTAAATAGCATACAGGGAATCCCTTCAATACGGCCATAGCTGGTAGTTATTCGCGATGTCGCAAAACAACTCAGAAACAAAAGAACATATTATAAAGCTAGACAGTTTCATAGATAATTTCTTTTTTTTCTTTATAAATTTTTTATGTGAAACAGAAAAAAAACGACACTGGCACGCAGCTTTTAATTTACATAGAAACATAAAAAACCCCTAAGCATTAACCCATTAAAAGAATCTACTTCTAACCTTCAGTTTAATGCCTTCACAAGGTGGAGGCCGCATGTGCCGACTGCCAAGATTATCTCACTTGCTATACAAAGCGCTATAAAATGGGTATCGATGGTATATTTAAGGCAAAACTATTATCTGAAATGTAGGTTGTTTCGCACGGTCCAGTTTTAAATAGCATACAGGGAATGTGTGTAGCGCCCATATTTGGCACTGCAGCCGGGCTGCTATGTCACACACCTAGCTACTACCTTTAACAAAGCAGCGACAGCCACAGAATTGCCTGTCCTAATCACGGACACTCGAACTCCGCTTGAGATATTTGGAGGCTACTGCGATGACTTCAGCTGCGTTCTTAACAACCCCTTAGACACGCTATGCGGAATTTTTGTGAAGCTCAACAAATGTCTTTTTCAGGACTACCGGTCATTCTTTTCGTGGTGTAGCCCATGCGCGATGAGGGTCCCTCATGCACGCCCTTGCTACTAGATCCGGAAATCGATCTCCACCCGCACGTGTTCGCGCTTCGCAATTTTCCTGATTGACTTTGGGGCACATGCTGCTTCGACCTACTTTCGTCAAAGGGGGCAGCGAATAGTGCCCGCTTTCCTGCACTCAGATTCCAAAGTTATTATAAGCAGCACTCTTCTGTTCCGCACTCTATCTTCAACATATTTAGAAATTTTTCTGATCGACTTCATTACGACGCTCTCATTTCAACTATATCAGCGAGTCGGGGCAATGAATACCCACTTCCGTGAAATGAATTTTTTTTATTTGCAGAAACAAAACGTAGAGTGCTTAGGTGCAGTTTCAAATGGTGCTAATAAAAGAGCAGTAAATGGTCAACGACGAAAGACATCATCATAATCGACCTTTACTGCTCCAGTGCAAGGGAGCCGTAATTTTCAAGTACAATTTTTGGAAAGAGTCGCATTTGGAAACAGAAAAACCTGGTTACAAAAGCGGTGCTGCAATTAGTGTTTACGTAAAAATACAGAAAGCTCGGCTTGTTGATATGATGAATTCCTCCGGACCTTAGGTGAAGGCAGTCCGAAAGCAGTTTCAATCGTGCAGGAAAACAATTCCTCTGAATATAGTTTGCAAGCAGGTAGTTCTGCAGAAATAGCTTTAAGTAATGCTTTTTAGAAAAAAATAAAGAATATTGAAGGAGTTGATTAGGTCACAATCGACTTGCGTAGTCTCTTTTTTTTCTCTATATCTACGTTGTCCCTCTATTTCTCTAGAGCAAGTTTACAAGGCGCTAAGGGGGGGAATATGCTAAGGCCCTGTAAGGCACGGCAGGAAACTACCTTAGCCGGTTTGGCCCAGTTCCTTTTTTCAAAACCATGGTGAGCCCAAATCGGACACAAATAATGTTTCTGAGTGTAATAAACAAACGCAGGGGAAAAGAGACAGCTATATATTGGTGGCATTTCTTACAGCACTTGCCTTACCACTCATCGTCATTATCAACAACGGCAGCCAACTAGGTCCTCTGGAGGACGAATGACCTCTAAAACGGAGAAGGCAAGCGTTGCATGGGACGGCGAAAGTTAGATGGGCAGATGAGATCAAGAAGTTCGCGTGGATAAATTGGTCGCAGTTAGCGCAGGACCGGGGTAAATGGAGATTCATGGGAGAGGATGTTGCCCTGCAGTGGGCGTAGATAGGCTGGTGGTGATGATGATGATGATGATGAACCACTCCTGTCCTGCGCCGATCGAGCCCATTCTTAGCGTCCAAAATTCCTTATTTCATCCCTACACCGAGAAATTAACCTTCCTCTTTTTCTAGACCAGTCTCTCAGTATCCGCTCTGTCACCCAGGTATTCCACCGGTTGACATTTCGTCTAACTACGTTGCCAGCCCAAGTCCATTTCTTTTTTTTTATTTGAACTATGATATTTTTATTTGTCGGCAGAAATTATGAGGCGATCCATGTTAATTGGAAGTGGTTTATTTTCAAAGAGGTGCGGTGGACGTATTTACACAATGAATATAGCGGCCAAATGATACGGCACGCAAAGACGCAGCCATATTTTCGTCAGTCGTGTCGCCTTCTGTCTTGAGTCCTGCCTAAGTGTAGCGTGAGAATATCTTTCACTATAGTTTGCTCTCTTATACATGGCTCGTTTCTTGTTTTTAAGTGTAACTCCAAGCATTTTTCAATAAGTGGCTCTGGGCTGATCTAAGTCTGCTTTGAAGTTTTTTAGTAAGGCGCCAAGTCTGCTCTCCATATGTCGTCACCGGCAGGGCCCATTGGCTGTATATTCTCCTTATTACTAATAGAGGTAGCTTGCTTTTCTTAAGCTGGGAGTGTTTAACAAAAGCACCCCAACCCAGTACGAATTCTGCGCCGATGGAGCTGCAAAAGCAGACGGCCACACCAGCCCCATTCGGTACATGGAAGCATTTGGAAATTAAACAGAAACATGTAGTTGCAGGCAACTGCCGCAACCTTGCTCCATGTACCCATACGCATAGAAAGTTTCCGTGACAGCGCATACAACTTTATGGATAACAAACTCTGTACACTTCAAGCAGCTTATCAACGGCACATTGTATAGCAGCCCGGAAAAAAAAGAAAAAAAGGTCAAATCTATGCGGCAGAAGAACAAAGCTGGCTTGAGAGGCTGCGTTGGTACTTTTGGTCACATATACTGAAAAATAAAGAAACGGCCGTAGACAATCTTACCTATCACTAAGTTGCATATGTCATGAGCAAACCTCAAGTGGCTCAAGTATACTCCGTTGATCTGTACTCAAGTGTTCCCCAGTCAAGCTTCGTGAATACCTATTTTAGACACGCTATGAACAGTTTTGACGAGGTAGTATCCTGCTGTCCTACTCCATTACGGATCGGGAATTCGTCGCTTGGCTTGTGAAGGATTCTCTTTCTGGTACGTCCTTTATATATTTCGTCTTGGAGTCTTATGCAGATATCCTTTATCCCTTGGACTTTCAATGATTCCAGAACTTCGGCGGTGCTCACTGAACCAAACGCTTTTTTCGTAGTATGTAAATGCCATGTAAAGGGGTTTATTAGAGTCTGCGGATTTTCAATCACTTGACTTACCGTGTGGATACAATCCAAGGTTGAGTATCTGTTGCTAAACCCAACCTGTTCTCTGGGTTGACGATAATTTATGCTGCTACTTATTCGGTTCACAGCTTGCATACATTAGTAAAAAGCTTGTATACAACTGAGTCTGATAAATGTGTAGTTTTAAAGTCCCTGGTGTCGTCTTTCTTGTGAATGAGGATTATGTTGGCGTTCTTCCAGGTGGTGGGCACTGTTGGAGTCGTCAAGAAATCTGAAAATAGCGCAGCTAGATTTTCAAGTGCAGTATCCCCTCCATCCTTTCAAAATTGCACGGTTATGCCATCGTCAATTCCAGCTTTACGTCTTTTCATGTCGTTGAGAGCGTTTTCAACTTAGTCTTTGGTTATTAGTGGGACTTCGTGAGCTAAACCGGTACTCCTAGTTGTGCCTCCTGGTGTAATGTCGCAAGAATATAGCCTGTTGTAGAATCATTCTGCTACATTGATTATCTCGTCCATGGTGTGGGCAATCTTACCCTGCTCGTCTTTGAGTGCGTACATTCTGTCTTTGCCTCTAGCTCGCTTCTTAGTTGCTGTGATGCTTCCTCATATTTCCAGCGTTTCTTCGATTACTGCCTTGTTGTAGGCGGGGATATCCTTCGCTTTGTTTCTGTTAATTAATTTCGACAGATCGGCTAACTAAATGTGGTCCGCCGTACTAGAAGGTTTCATGTTCTTACGCTTCACAATTAGTTCCTTCGTTTTTGAGTCAGTTTTACCTCTTTGTTTCCTTCACGCTATTGTTCGCACAGCTGCTGCCGGCTCGATGCTTGCCGTTCTTAGGTTGCCATCTAGCGTGTCTTCACCGTCATTGTCCTGCCCAGTTAAGAGAGCGAATTTGTTGCGAAACGTAGTCTTAAAATCGTTCGTCCTGCATCTCATTGACAACGTGTCAGTTTCTTAGTTTTCACGAGCCCCATTCTTTCTTTTTTTGAGATTCAGACTTACTTTGCATCTAGCCATCCTATGATCGCTGCGGCGAGTCTTGCATTGTATCTCCACATCTAGCACTATACATGGGTTATCAAAGAAGCCAATTTCGTTTTTTTATTTCACCGTTCGTATGTTTCCATGTCCATTTCCTCATTTGAAGAAATGCTTTCTAGGTCTACTTGCCAACGGCTCCTTCGTGGCGTGCGGGACAGCCAACCCCTAACGTGACTGAAGAGGGGAAGGGCGGTTTCACTCACGGAGCACTGTGTAGATGGCGCGGCGATCGCGCTCTATTACCCAGCGTTCCCTGCGCGGCGGCGGGTGCGACGGCGGTAATAATTCTGTCGCCTTTGTCATCTCAAAAACGGTAGCGTTCTGGGCACGTTGGTACTCCATTGCTAAACAAATTCGCTAAAAAGGGAACACAGAAGAAGTGAGGACAGACACACAAGGCGCAAACTTCCCCTTTTTAGCACAATTAATTTATTTAGTATTTTGTCATCTCATTTCGCAACGGTTGTTTTGGGCCTGTTTTGGCGAAGCTTCGCCTACACTGCGCGCTTCCTTCGCACGGCTTGATTAATTTGTTTGACAGAAGCTCCTGCGTAACCCGAACCCTACGCAATTAGGTGGACATACGGCAAATATACGCTAAGGATAGCTTTGCAGGGCGGGGAACAAAATGGAGAGACCATGTACAATCATCTGGCCGCTAGACAAACGCTACCTTTTGCGCACCGCTTGCCAACAGTGGGACTCCGTTTTCTAAATTGGCGAATACCAATTAGGCTGTCTTTTAAGAGGCATTGCAAAAGGCTAAAGGAGCAACTGGTTCTGATAAATCGCGATTATAAGAGTTCCCTAAGCTCTATCGCAATTCTCAAACTTGCTAAAGTAACTGGTTTTAATTGGCCTAATTGGGAACCACCAAGCTCACTTGCCGAAATATTTCGGTCTCTGCGCTTGTGTCGCACGGTGGTGTAGCCCAGAGCTAGCATATAAGGATGGCTAGGTTCCGGTGTCTCACCTTTTCGAAAGACGCTCCTCTCCGTTTTCTTTCTGCCGACCCACAGCTGGGCTACAGCGACGGCTTCCGCCGCTCTATCCCGGCTGTAGACGACGCTGCTGCATTCGGGATTGCGCCCCCGCGAACTCCAGGTAACGGATGTCCAAATCACTGGTTTCGCTCTTTGTAGAGCCATGTGTTGGAATTCAAATGACTTCGCATGGGCAATTGTCGCGGATGTAGTTTAAAGCTTTGCTTTCCAACCATCTTTACTGCGTGGATTGGTGCAAATTTTTTTGTTTGCAGAAAATTCTGTTGATTATTTTCAGGTTGCTTCTCTCCGCAAATTCGACTAATGTATCTTCTCGATTTTTCACCTTCCTTTGCGCTAAAGGCTCCTACCGTATTCGTGAACTGTGCAGTCTCCTTAATCGCTGATTCGACGTCCTCGTAGAAACGGCCGACGACCACATCATCGTACCTAGGTGTTGGTGCATAGTCTTGTACCATCTTTAGCCTGTATCACTTGTTTAGCTTAATTACTACTACTGCAACTGTTTCGTTGATGCTAAAAATATCCTCCATGTCCCCTGCCCTTTCCCCGTGGATTAGGAATCCCACGCTGTGCTCTCTGTTCTTTTTATGTCCTTGGTTGCCAAGACATATCGGCTAGTAAGTTGCATAACGCCTTTTTCTGTTCTAACTTCGTTAAGCCTATACTATCCAACTTAATATCCGGAGCTTCTCTAACAGTACAGCTAACCTTCCCTCGTTAGAGAGGGATCGTGCGTTAAACGCTGCCAGGTTCAAGTTCCAAAAGAGGCCTGTCCGGTCGCAGAAATTCTTAGCACCCTCTGCTGTATCGCTGACCTCACCGCCAACGTGGTCAGGTGCTCTAAAGCAGCCGGGGACTGAGTGCCGATAGTTGCATTGGTCAGTCATGGGCGGTGGGGGCCAAATACTTCACCAGAGCGGCCAGATCTTTCTTAGGCAAGGGAAATACCTTAAATACTTCGGTAAGCAGCTTGTATACAACTGCAAGTAAGCTGATCTGTCTGTACTTCTGGTTCCCCCTTCTTGTGAATCAGAATTATGTTAGTGTTTTCTCAGGATTTCGGCACTTTTAGAGTCCTTGAGAATTTTGAAAATAGTGCAGCTAGCATTTCGAGTACAATAATTCCTCCCTCCTTCACAAGCTCTTTACTAAGGTGCCAAGTTGCCGCTCCATATGTTATTACCAGCAGGATGCATTAGCTGTACATTCTCCTTTTTTGTAATAAAGGTAGCTTGCTATTCATAATCCGGGATTGCTTACCGAATGCTCCCGGCACCGTACCCATTTTGCGCCGCAATTCTTTCTTGTGGTTGGGATAAGCACATGTAACCTGACCGAGGTAGGGATGACAGTAAACCAACACGCCCAGCAACACGTTCTCTTGAAATAGTATACTTTGTGTAGCGTTTCGTTATATATGCAGAAAATATCTCTAAGAGTCTTCCCAGAGCGATTGCACCTATCTAGTTTAGTCTCTTCGTTATCCGGGATGATTTTTACTTCCGGAGCAGGCAGAACACCACACCAGCATGGGGTGTGCTTGAGCAATCCTGAGCCCTGATGTCCAGTGCGCGGTCGCGCAGACTTGTAGGCTCCACTTCTTTCGGTGACCCCGGTAGCATAGCCTTCCGCTCTATGCGAACATCAAACTGGTAACACACGGATGTCATGCCAGACCTGGTCGAGTTTCGAGGTTTCCATTCCAGTGAAGTAGTATTATCAGAGCTGGGTGTCAGGAGTGCTGTAGCTCATTTTAAGTGTTTCGGCTAATGCTTATTCTCATTAAGGTCATTAGCATTCTTAATTTGTTAAAAAATGGGGGAATTATAATGCCATCAACCCCTGTCTAATACGAACTTCAGGCCACAGGACATATTCTGTGTTGTGATTCCGGCAAGTGCAAAAAAAAATGACATTACCAGCCTTGCGCTCTCATCCTTTCAGCTGTTTTGTCTTAAGCATGAGAAGGTATTTGTGCCAGCTGAATCCAATAAATCCTTTACACATGCATCATAACATCACTTGTGTCACGAACAGCAAAAACAGTACAATACTCTTTGACATCGAGAACAAGCAAAACGAATCACAGAAAGGCAAAAGACTTGTATCTACGGGCCATTCCGATCACACAAATTTCATTTCACCTCCAGTATTCACACCAGTCACTTGGGGAAGTTTGCGATGCTAACCGCGAGACTTAGATGACCTAACGGGCGATTTGAAATAAGAAAAGGAACAGTAGAATAGTAGGGAGATTAACCAATGAAAGGAGGAAAAGAAGAACTGCCCGTCTTGCTGAGCTACACATGCAAATCAATGCAAGTGACTTAAAAGGGGAAGAAATGACTGGTATAAAATAAAATACAAAACCTGGGAGCAAATCAGAAATGGCGCGTGGAAATGGCAAATACAAACACAACACCATGGGCAAAAAGCAAGAAAAGGTTTTAGCAGGTCGGCCTTGCTGCTACCGGCAAGGAGCATACGCTGAAGCAGTGGTTCCATAACATAGCGGTTTATTCGCCGCTCACAACAATTGGTGCTTCACGGGTGCAGTCGGGCGCCAGTGGCGATCTTCCAAAACCGGGTGGTCCTTCCCGAAGTGTCGGCGGCGGCGCGTTCACGGCCGACGCTGGCTGCCCTCAGCTGAAGTCGCCGGTGCTCTCGAGAGGAACCGTGCGTGAAGGCGTCCGCCTTCCACAGGGGCTCCCACGGCTGAGCACGGATGGCAGCAGATCGGTGCCACAGGTGGCTTCCTAATACCCGAGGGTCCTTGCAGAAGGCCCAAGCGTGGCAGGGTCCTCTCCGCGGGTTTTGCTCCGTGGGAGTGGTGTCCGGTGCAGTCGTCAGCAGCTGTCCCTGCAAGCAAGCAAAAAGAGCCAACCGGGCTGGTGCGCACGCTGGTTATCAAGAATTATCCGAGCCACTGCGCATACTTCTGCGCAGGGTAATTGCGAGGCTCTTTCCTGGCGCGCGATCAACAAGATGTGGCGGTCGCGCTGCTTCAATGCTCGCACGTAAACACACGCACGTGTCCAAGTGTCGATTGCCAGCGTGGGTTCCTACAAGGTATAACCATTACAGGCAAAACGAATTCGCGTAGGAAGGACGCTGCACGCTTGTAACGCCTCCACGGGATCTCTGTGTGTTATTCTCCCTGATAGCCTTTAATCTGCATCTTCAAGACAAGAATCGGATTGACTTCTCGGCTGCACCTTGACTAAAACAACCAAAATATGACTCATTTGCGGTGTATGTTAAGAGCGTACATAAGTTTAATTTGAAACATTTACGTGAAGTGGAGCTGGTCCTATGTGCCAAGCTTTTGTGCGTAACTTACTCGTAGGTTGCACTTGCGTTGTTCATTTTTTGTTGTTCTATGATGCCTCTATTTGTATTACTTTATTTCGTTCGTCCAGTCTTCTCCTGCACAAAAGCGGTTTGATGTACAAATTGGGTTTTCTTCAAAAATGTTTTTTATTTTAGCCCCATCTGTTTATGGCTTTAAACATGCCATAGCGTCGTTGGAGCAAGTTAGTTCCTACCATTTTTTTCTTTTTTTTTGTTCCTGGAAAGGAGAAACATGAAATTTTGACGGGTGAACAGACCTGTAATTATATTAATAAACACTTGCACTACTGTTTTTTTTTTTTTTGAAGTGCTGAAACCTATCGTTACCTTCAGCCCACATGATTCCTTTTTCGCGGGATGCAGCCCAAACTCGAAGAAAACCAGAGGAGGTTTAAGGCTAGATTTCCGATGGGTCGTAGGGGTGGAATATTATTCCGGCATTTACTAGGGCTTGAGGGATGTTTTGCAGTGTCCAGCACCGTTGAGTTTGCTGCCATCTCGTAAGCTAAAACAGCGTACACCCTTTACAGGTTTCTCATTTTAAATTGTACCTATTATGTGGCCATTAGCACCCTTTCAAATTACATTCTTAAAATATCAATATACCTGCTACGTCCAAACAGATTAGAATTTTGTATTAGCGTATCATCGTACAACAACTACACAGATAAAATCAAATATTTGCAAATTATTCACGATCATATAGCAGTCGTACATGTCGTTGGGTGTTATGCTGTTTTTCACATATTTCGCAAACTACTTTCCTTTTTTAAGAACAAATGGGCAAAAACGGGAGCCGCGTCGCAATCACAGCACACCGTAAAAAATTCAAGTCGAGCGAATACTGCCTTGGGTTCACGAAAATCCGCATGAAACATTTTATCTTTGCCTTGGCCATTTTAGCTTGCATCCAACGCTCCCCGTAAATTTTTGGGCTTGAAGTTCGCGCAGTTGTAAGTAGAGTATTTCACGTGCGAGGGGACGAGGATTCGTGCACCCTGAATGTACCAGCTCCCCACTAGAGAGTTATGCAATTTCTGGAACGCAGAGCGGTGTGCAAAGCTCGTGCCACGCTGCTGTTTGCCTACTCTGAATTGCAAATCATGTAAAGGCCTGCGACAACGCTTGCGGGGTGGTTGCTTAGTCGCACTGATGCTGCGTTGAACGGCAGACAAAAATACTAGGACGAGCCATGTCTTTCGGTTGCATAAAGGTGGAAGCGCAAGCCTTTGCACAAGAATTTTCTTTTCCCACATTCACGAGCATGTTTCAAATAAGAAGTGGCTACTTCGGACAATAAAACGACCGCTCCTGCTCTCTGTAAAGCAATTTTGATGGAAAGATATGCCGTTGAAGGGCTTATAACTCAGAGTCACTGTATGTAGGAGCCCTACGTGTGTTGTCGAATTTGCAACATCAGGTGTGGCTGCTGTGAAGGCTGACGAACGTATTTTAAAAGGTACGCGTCACAACAGTACTGCCGGAATCACAGCCGCCCTTTCAATGGTGGACGTAATTAAGTATCGTCACGCTTTTGCTTTTAAAATACCCTAGAAGACTTCAGTGCGCCCGAAAAGTTTTGTTACTAGTGAGTATGTCCAACGGGACGAGCTGCTGCTTAAAACGGGCCTCCAGGCGGATGGTTTACTCCGTTCCTACGAGAATAGTCCTGGCGCCTTATTTGTTTAGTTATCGGAAGGTGTCGGAAAGCTTACTCTGTTATAAAATTCTTTCTCCACTCGAGCGTTCAGCCAAGGAGATCTTTGAAAGCAATTTCGGCATGTAAAAATAAAAATGATGCTGTGTTCTCCAATCAGCCAAGTTGAGGAAACGCATGGAAAGGCGGAAAGACGCAGAATACGGCCATCAGCGACACTCGAGCTGATTCCCCATCATTCATTGGGAGCGCTCCGATGCATCGAATTGTTCGGACGGTGTTGTAGACATTACCGTCAGCAGCAGTAGCGATCCAGCTTAAAGGCGTTTGCATGTGCTGCCTGCTCAGGCGGTACCTCAGCTATGACAGCGCTTGTCTCTCGGTATTTTGCCTTGAACACCTTAGACCTTAGGTATACTCTCCGACAAAGCGCGATCCTCGCGCCTTTGCATTTCTTAATACATAGTGATTTCTGCCGATGTGTTTGTACTCATGACACAATCGCGCCCGAAACTGATTATCTGCAGTATTTATTTGTTTAAAAGTTGAGGGGAACTATTCGCCGCAGTGGCTCAGTGGCTAAGGCGTCGTGCTGCTGAGCACGAGGTAGCGGGTTCGATCCCAGGCCGCGGCGACCGCTGTTCTATTGGAGGCAAAAAGGAAAAACGCCCGTGTGTTTGACATTTCAGCGCACGTTAAGGATCCCCAGGTGGTCGACATTAACCCGGAGACCTTCACTACGGCGCGCCTCTTCGCCTACGTTGCGTCGGTTGGTTAAACCCTACAATAAATCAAATCAATCAAAAGTGGAGGAGAACTGCGGCCGTACGTCGCCTTACTTCCTATTCTTCCGCACTATGACTCCCGTCGCTGCGCCAACTACACAACATTTGGAGTACGTACAGTGTTGCGACCGTTGCTATAAATCGGCAGCCAGCACTGTCTGCAAAGTTTCACGTCTGTTTGAGGCGATATTGTGAAATATTTCTACTGAAAACTGTTATACACACCTCAACCTTCTCATAGAGCGCATAACAGGCAAAAGGTGGGATAAAAATGAAAAAAAACCTTGATTTAGTTACCTGCCACCCAACACAAGTTGGTGTTTTAAACTGTCAAATTGGCCCGTCTGGCTAGCCCCTCTTCCGATGGGAAATGCGGCACAGACTTTTGGAAACGAAGTTCTGTAGCAGTGTACAACATGCGTAGCGATGTTCGCAGGCGTATCTCCCACTAAGCAAGCGAAAGGAGCAACAACAACAATAACAACAGCAGCAGGTCCGGACCAACCAAGAAGTCGCCCCAGCAGCAGATCAATGCTTGGTTATGGCAATGGGCCGCATTAGTGTGGGTCTTCAAGTCGCCTACAAGTGCATTATTGTTACTCCCTCATTTTCGCTACTACAGGGCATATGTTCTCCTCAAAAGCCCGTATGAAAGTATTGGCGGGGGGGAGGGAAGGCGAGGGTTTACCCCGTAAAAACTATCTGGGACGGCGGAAGACATCGATGCTTTGATTCTACAGAATAGTTCTTTAAAAAGCTGGCCAATGAGTGATGTGTGATGGTACCTGATGCATGATAGCCTCGTCACGAAATGCACGGTTGTTAAAGGGGCGTATTGAATGGTTTTCTTCAATCTGTCTCCTCAATCACTACTATCTGACATTAAACGACTAACGAAGAAGGTTCAAGGCAAACTGTTAGCCTCGTTGCTATGTTTTCTAGCCTGCAATTTCACGTGGTATGAGACAGAGTATGCTTTAACAGTGACTTATAGCCTGCAAAAACTTCGTATTTGTTAGCGGAAGCGATATGGCAGTCTTTAAACATGAGACATTTTCAATGCACAGACAGGATAACAGCCCCTTGGGCACTGTCGGTCTATCGGCGAGCCGCCACAGGATACTGTATACAAGCAAAGCTGTACGTTCCTGGGTTCTACATAAGATTACGCGGGAGAAATTGGCGTATAGCGGAAATTTTTCTTCCCAAGAGCTAGTCTGTTGTGTCTCATTTTTGAAGGTCTCCTTATCGCATGTTTCTGCCAGTGTGTTCCTCGCCCAGCCTGTAGGGCTTCCGGAGTGACATTTTGTGTCGTGTCTTTCCCGCCTGAAGAGACGCACATCACTGGATTATGGTTACGCCTTCAAGGATGAAAGATGAAGGGGCAAGGAGCCCGCACGCGCAGTCAGGCTCCATGCGCTCGCCGATCACCAGCTTTTTCCTGTCGGGAGATTTCAACGGGGTCGGCTCACTTCCAGATGCAGCGTGTCTTTTGCCTCCCATGGTCAAGCTTTTATATTGGTGTGTTAGACGTGCGCTGCCGACGACGTGGGAGGTAAACGGGCTGTCCCATCTCTGTCCGCTGGAGTAAAACTGACTCCTTCCAACTTTCATTCCAATAATTAGGCAGGGAAGTATGCCCCATCGCAAATTAACAAGAACTGTTTTGTTTCGCGTTGTCCTTGCACTGCGCCTAGTGTAACTGGCCGTTCTTCTTCGCAGTGGGGAAGTGGGGAAGGAGCTAATTTTTGTTTTAATTTTTTATCCTAACAGCATAACAAATGGCGCATGTTTACTTTATACGTTGCAAAATTTTCGATCGCAATTCTCATCTCGGAACGTCATTTATGTGCACAGAAGTTGGGAACGATACCGCTACCAGAATCGTTAGCTCGGCACATAAAACAAAAAATGCAAATATTCGAAGAAATGCAAAACTTATCCGTAGAAGTCCCTCTTATTCTGCAGAAACCAATTGCGGCGAAAAAGATAGCCACCTGGCTCGGTAGAAACGTTGCATGCCAAACGCAAGCTAAATCACTGCTGTCTGCTGGCGGCAGAAATTTTTGCTAGACATAAAAAAAACACCTCCAATCAGTGTGAGGCTGAAGTTTTCGAGGAAAAAAAAATGTAATCGATTCTTCTTGAATGAGTGGTGTAGATGAGCGTGATACTAGTTCATTTCGACACGTTGACTTTTTTCAGTATTTCAAACGCTGCCCTTTTTTAGGGTTCATAGCCCCGTGGTGTTACCCGGTTGATTAGTACGAAATATTGCAGAGAATTTGCAAAATATTGTAATATAACAACATTGGCGTAATAATTTCAAAAAAGACAAAGCGAGCGTAATGACAAAACATAGGGTCAGTGCGTTTTCCTTTTACATAGCCAGAATAATCTCCGCATCTAAGCTGGGATAAAGTACAGAACAATGAAGGCCACTCCTGCTTGGGCAACAGGTATGTATCTAGAGGTTATTGATATACAAGTTAACGAAACTCTCGAGGGAGTTTCTAGAACACTGTCAATGGCGCAGCCGTTGCATTTCCCGGTAGGTTGAGTCTGCCTCGCTCATGTGTATTCTCCATTTACAGTTCTCCTGCACGTCCTTTCTCTAATACCCTGCCCTGCATTGCAGATATTCCAGCATGAAAGGGTGTTGCCCTGTTTGCCCCCCTCTTTATACGGAAGACAAAAGAGCGTGCGCTCAAGCCTCTCACTGGAGACTTTATCAGTGGTCTCTGCCGTGAGCGCCTCCACATTGTTTCAGCGTCATCTCTTCCCGGCATTCTAGGGGTGCACACGCTGTGAAAGTGAATACTTGAGGGTAAATTTGTTTCCCAGCACGTAGTTTAAAGCTGAGTAGCCTGGCTCAGTTTCGGAAGCTGCAGATGCCACGTGTTCGTGTAGGCAATATTTTCTCAACAGGTGGCTCGTAATAGGAAGAGCGGGATCAAAGGAGAGAGGAAAAAGTGTGAAAAGTATTTAAAGGGGAGTTAAACGAAATACAATTCGGGAAAGCAAGCACCCCAGAGTGAAATTGAAGATAGAGACAACGAACAGAACCTAAAAAAGCCGCAAAAACAAACGGTCACCTCGAGAAGTATAGCGAGATGAAAATAAACAGGAGAAAGGGGTAAAGAAAAATTAATAGACTTTCATTTTAACGGATAGAGTTTCGAAGAAGAGGTGAGGTCAGCCTCTGAAATACAGGAGGCAGATAGGTACCGATGCTCAAACCGATATGTTTTCTTGAAACATATATGTTTGAACAAAATGTATTAATTTGGCGTGATACAGCACGAAAACGCGGGACGAATGAAGTAAGAGGCCACAGACGCAGCGTCAAGTAACAACTGAGCTTTTAATATTGGTTGACACCAACAAACCGGAAAGGCGGAAACACGTAGCTACAAAATGTAGAAATATGAACAAAGATTCAGTACAATAAAAAGAACGGGAAAAATGTTGATAGCAAGACTGCAGGCGCACTGCAAAAAAATGTCAAGGGATTTCAAAACGTGCAAAATCCCACCGCGTCAGTGTGTTCTGATATCTATATTCCTGCGTTTTCGTGCTGTTTCATGCAAAATCATATAGTCGCCCACAGTCTTAGCTGGAGGAACGCTTCGCCCGGTTTTTGTGTTCTCAGGCTTTAATAAAAGGGAATTTAGTCACAACTGCTGTATTTCATTAAGGTTTAAGACGACACCTGAGCCCTCCACATTCGATGGAACAGTTTTTCATATTAGTGTTTGACAGAACCCACGCTGAAGTCAAATCTGATGTCCCAGCTAAGCATGTGGACGACCGTACCATGTGGCCCGCCTCAAATCCGTGTTGGGATTAGGCTGTCCTATTTCAATATTTCCTACTTCAGGCAGGCGGTGGAAGCCCTGTCAACCCTGTGGGCCACATAACCTCTATTGCGGATGTTGTGCTTATACATAAGTACACCCAAGAGGCTTCAATCAAGTGTAAGCTCGGCCTCGTTGATGCATTGCAGCTTCAAAAAAGCGCTAAAAACATGGCAGAAAGAAAAATGACCACGCATTAGCGCATCTCTGTCGTGGTTCTTATTTGTGCGTAGTACTTCCGTATTGTGTCCTGTTTTCACACTGTTTTTCTAACAAAAATATTCGTTGACTGGTCCACTTTTCGGATACCATACAGGATCTTTGTTCACAATTTTAGACTTCCGTTCGCACTTTAGCCTGATCCTGGGCTATTAATGCTGCTTTCTTTGAGCTGCCATAACCACTATGGGTGTGGACAGGGATATTAGGTGCAAGAAATTTTCGCAGGGAATTTTACGTGAGGGGAATTTTTGGCTGCAATGTTGGCCAAAAATAGAAAAGGTAATCTTTATTAGATGCAAAAAATTTTAATAGTAGTGGTGTGAAAAGGACAAATAATGCGAGTACACCGGGCCTCGCAGCATTTCTTAACTTGTTTTCTTTAAAAAGTTACCCTAGCACTTCGTCGGATTCATGTTCAAATACCCGTAGTCGTGTTCCCACAAGCCACCAGCACCCAAGACCGTTTCCCATACAGTTCACAAAACAGCAGGGAGCCTAAATGAAATAATAAGGCATAAGAAAGAGACAGTACAGCGTGAAGCGGCGCTGTGGCGGTTGTAAGAGCTGCGACCAGTTCGCAGGTATTGCAGCGCAATATACAAAAAGTATATTTCGGGAGCGCCTTAGTCCGCATGCTGTCAACAAGAGATGGCGCCAGCAGTTCCGGCGCAGAGCTAACATTAACTCAATTGCCCAAAAATGTCCTGCCATTTTCATACGGCCAGTGTAAACTTAGAGCTTTACAATGCAAAGCAAGGGTGCTGTTTGGTTCAAAACGGGAAATGCATAGTGAAATGCTACTGAGTGGCAGATGATGTGGAATTTAATCGATGCAGAAACAGATTCTGTGAACAGCGTGTGTGACCGGTAGACTACGTAGAGTAGAGATAGGTGGCGCTGTATCAGTCTCAAAACCGAACAGAAATGCACTTAGAGATGTACAAGCTGAAAAAAGAGAATGCAGGGAAATGTCCAAGTTATTCCTCAGAAACCTGGTGTGGAAAAGTACTAAAAATAGGGAATTTGTGAACGTAGAAATGTAACTTTTTCCTCCCCAGACTGGAACGTCGTGGGACGCAGAATGATTTAGTAGATTGTTACGCTTAAATTGACGCCTACATGCAAATGTACCTTGACGTTTCGAGCCGAAATATACTCCCACAGGGTGGCATTTGTTCACCACGTCCCGTTTTCGAGATACCTTCCGGCTTTGTATATTGGTTGTGCGGGTGACTCCCGGCCGAGAAGTCGCCGCCACCGGCCAGGATATGGCCAGCCACCAGCGCCATCGACGCCGTAAACTGCTCAGTAACGGGTGTCCGTCGCGAGCATCCCCCACCCAAAATCATCCATGTAATTGCGATGCCGTTACCGGGAAAGGCTTGTATTTGTGTATCACCTTTCAAAATATTGTGATGTCACGCAGTCGGATGGTGCTATCGGTACCTTTGGAATTTATGTTTTTCGGTAAGTTCTTGTGCTCTCAGTCCCTCCCGCTGTTTCCCTGGTGTTAGTGTCAACGGTCCTAATTCTCTCCCTGCCGGAGTTCTAGTAGTTTCTTTATGGGACAGCTGCCTCTCACAGTGACTAACTTATCGACACGCCTTTTACTTAGAGGGACAGCATCGGATCGGGGTTACTGATCGATGCGCATACACACCAAGCATGGCGGCTCACTCGTCCCTTATCCTACTTCCCTCCATTTCATCGGCGCTGACTATCGCGGAATCCAGTATATTCGCTTAGCTCACCAGCAGCCTCAGTCGGGGCCAGCAATATCGAATATTTTCCTCTAATTAAATATCCCGGCATATTTCTGCCTCTCCGGAGGTAATATTTTGCGGAGAAACGTTCTTTTATCGACAAGTCAGGAGGCTTCGTCGCCTTGAACTCTGTGCGGAATATCAGCCGGCACTTTTTCGGCGCCGGCCATGCCTGTGTATCCGGTTTATACGGAAAGAATGTGTTGCGCTAGTAAATTATTTGTGATATTCCTCGTGAGCTTCTCTCTACAGGCAACAGCTTCCATAACAGAACTGTGGTTTAATATAAATTTGAGTTGGTAGGATGAACAGCGTTCGATTCTCCGCTTATCAACTGCCACGTGACTATGTACGACAGGGTCTTCGACGTCTGGTAACAATATTTTAATTGTGGAAGGTAAGTTTTATTGTCTGAGGTTCATTTGCGACCAAAAACGGCTGTCGTCCGAGCCCTTGTTAAAACTTTTAGAGCTCGTGGTCGTGTTAGCCCCAGCCTCCCTGATGTTGTTGAGTCTGTTAGGCCTACCGAACCACCGATAGCAAGGTCTTCTAACCCTGTGTGGTTTCCTCGCGGCGAAAGGAAATAAAAAACCCGTCGCCACAAACTTCACAAACAATCACGTTGTTTCTTCACCCGTTGTTCGCCTAAAGTTTTAGAGGTCATTATCTTTCACAGGTAACCTCAATGTCGTCATGAATGATAATGCACACCACGCGTGTCTGGATTTTAAAGTGTTTGGATGGGGAGGGAAGATAAGCAAAATCATATTGTATTTATACTCCTCCCCTCGTCATTTGTTCGACAGCCATGAGAGCTCCTTAAGGCGCCGTCATGTATTGAATAGGCTGTTTCTCACAACGTGTCCTGCAAATATTCGGTTAAAGCGGACGAACGGCCTAACACAGTGCTCTTAATGCTCACTGGGTTCGCGGAAAGGTAGTTCCGCCCCACCATAGGGAAATGAAATGTAAAAGCGGTGTTGTTTGATGGGGGCAAACAATAGTCTCGGCTGGCGCCATTCACAACTCCTAAAGGCGGTCGCTAATTATTGCTCCTTTGTGACCAAGACGAGATGGCCGTTTAACGGGGATAAAAACACTGGAAGGGAGATGGGGAACTGAGAAGCACTGCAATCTCCAATCAAAAACTGCAAGGGAGATAGCCGACGTTGCGGAAGAAGGCTGAACTGCTTTATTCACAAACGAGGCCTCAGCGCACCGAAGGGGGGGGGGGGGGGGGGGGGGGGCGAGCCGAAATTACCAGCGCGCTTCCCGCGACTGCTGTCCGAAAGAGAGCGCCTTCCTGATGCAACATACGGCACATACTCACATACAGATATCTGCCTAGTGGGGCTGATACTCATCACGGTTCTTTTCACGGGCGCTACATGCTTGCTACAATATTAATTCCCCCAATCGGGGCATCCAGCAGGAACCTCGTGTCCACGTTTTAAAGCATCCTGCACTTTACCACTGTTGATCGAAAAAACTAGACAGACCGCTCCTCACTACATCGCAACACAACGTCGCAGCTCTAACTAAAGGAATCGAAGAAAGAGTTGAAAAATCTTAGGGCCTTAATGTCGCCACCCACAGTCGTGAAGCCTCAACGTATTGTGTACTCCGAAGTAGTCCGACGCCCTGTTGCTCCTATAATTTGTCGTGAAGAGTGCAATGCGTGTCGCTGTCGGCCACCCTTGCGAACTCATGCTGCGCAACCGTCCTGCTGTTCTGGGTCAGGCTCATGGCCGCAGTCTTGTACCGTGCCACTCCCGAAAGGTCGGCCGCATGGATCACCTCTTCTAAATGCAACTTTGTACTAGTGGCTCACGCGGCAATGAGGAGGACTTGTCACCAGGCAGGTCCGATCGAGGTCGACGAATGATAATGCCAGGACCAACAGCTTTGTGGACCCGTTCCGAGTCGCTCAGTTGCCTGGGTAACCCAATCGTCGCAGTCTCTGTGGCTTCCACCATGCGTGGATCTACGGTTCCGAAAGAAAACATGAGTGTAGCAGGTTCGGCAGTTAAATTTTCTCTTTAGAGCAAAATAAAGAAATCTTCATGATGTGGTTAGGACGATAAGGCCCCACGGCACGCCGAAAGCCAGGGATTCCTATGTGCCCGTTTAAAAAAAAAAACACCGTTTAAATGAACCAAATACCGTACGGACGGACGCACACGAATACTTACCGAGCACGGCAACGGCGAGATGAGTACGTCCAATAATTCCCCGTGAAATAAACTCAGTCCCTTGGGATGGCCGATGAAGCACAAACTCCGAGCAACTGTCAAAAAATTACGCCTACCTCCCCTCGCGGGAACCTTGGTGTGATGCGACGCTGAGGGGGGTTCAACCGCAAACGGAGAGCAAGCGTCGACGGAAAGGCCGGCGGAGAGCGGCACACCGGTTCTACTGTTCTACTACAGTTCTACGGTTCTACTACAGTGCGCCCGAAGGAGAGGATACCGCGGAAGAGAGAGTACTGCACATGCGCCGGCGCCAGTGTGTCTGCCGCGGCTATGACGCAACACAATCCCAACACAATCCACTTTAATCCAATCCAATCCAATTCAAACCCGATCCGATCCGATCCGATCCGATCCGATCCAATCCAATCAAATCCAATCCAATCCAATCCAAGCCAAGCCAATCCATTCGAATCCAATGCAATGCCCCTCGCGAGAGAGTGGCATCGGAGAGAAGAGGGGGTGAGCGGTGTAGAGCGCATCTTGCGTGGCGAGGAGAAGGGGGGAGGGGAGGATGACAACAACGCCGACGACGCTGCATGAACAAGGCGAGTCAATGAGATGCAGTCGCATCTAAAATGATTGAGAGTTTTCGGGGCTTTTTTTTGTTCTACGTACTATTTAATGTACTATTTAATTATTTTAATGTACCATTAAATAGTACTACGTACTATTTATGCTTTTTAATCTTAGCTTTCATGTTCAGTAAATATCGCCTATTAAGTATAGCTTAACACGTTTTTGATGTTTTTCCGATTCTGTTATCGGGTTTCCGGCCTGAGGAAAGGACTTAAACTGATAAGCATAAAAACTGCCGGGCTTATTCTTTCAGCCAGAACAGCCATGAATAAGCAGGCAACAAAAAGTGGAAGCAAGAGAGATATCAAGTTCATCCAGCAACTGTAAATTTTACTTCCAGTAAGGGCATCATAACTTATTCCGATTTCAATGTGCAGACAGGCCCTACTTCTAGGGGTCTGCTTGGAAGCCCGAGCAACACGTGTTCCGCTTCGTATGCTCCAGGATCAATTCAATACTACAGGTTGACCTTGGATGAAAACAGAATACAAAACATGAAGCACATAAACATTGCTGAGCAATTTTAGTCCGAAACAAAAACTGACCGGTGACGGCTTCATTTCACGAAGCAGCGCAAATAAAGTGCGAACACGCGACTCCCCATTAAGTTCAGGCGTGGCATCGGAGCGTTCTCATTAAAGAATCTCCCTAATGTTCTTTCTTTCCCCTAATAAGGATTACCACGGCATTCTTTCAGACGTTGACAGAGCCGCTTAATTACAGGAGCCAAATGTAATGCGCTTTATCCACTTCGCACTTGTTTTGCTTGATTATTTTCTGTATGTTTTCTCGTAAGAAACTTTCCTTCGGTCGACGGCGTCGTTGTCATTACTTCTGCAATTACAGCTGCAGGATGCAGAACTCGCATTAAGCTTGATAAATGTTGCCTCAATCTGCCTTGAGCGTGTCAAAAAGTAACCCCTTACGAACAAATTGCTCGCTACTTTGACAGCTCCCCGGAGACTGCTGTTGCTCCATGACAAGCGTGTACAGCCTCGGGGTTATTTCGGGCAAGTCCTCGGTTTACCAGAGTTCAATTTGTTTTCATTTTTTGGTGTGTGAAGTTTCGGTCGCGACTGCCTGGAACACTTCTAGCACGGTCTTAAAAAGCTTGAATTGCGCATTGTGTTGCATATGGGTTAGTCAAATGATAAGTTTGTATCTGGTAGCACTTTCCATCCGGATAACGATACTTATGATTAATTAATACAAGCGCATGACTTTACGAAGAATTCCTCCTCTGTTACTCTCTACTCTCGTGAGTAGGGAGCTCTTCAAAACAGGTAATATCGGCCGATGGACCTTCCCCCCTCTTTGTATTTTTGTGTGGCCCATCTGTCACTTCGGAATAGATCTGAACTTTTGCGCCGTTCGTTCTCGGTTTACCTAGCATCCGCCTTCGGTATTTTTCCTAACCAGAACCACAACGGTGTGACGCCAACATTTAGACATCTCCTCTCACAACTCATGCGTTACCTTATACCCACCGCACGTTTGGTGAACTAAAGAATCGGAGCAAGAACAAACTGGTAGCCGAACCTCGGTTTCTCGCGCCGTGGCACCCTCCTGCTCAGCCTAATTATTCTTGCCTGGAAAAGAGGCGTGTAATACACACTGATTGTGACACGACGGGTTGTTCTAAATGCAACCGCGCATAAACAACACGCAAAATTTTGTTTTGAATGTGGGAGAAGTCTTGCGTGCGAGGTTTTTGACGCCGCCACCCCAAAATGCTGTATAACAATCCCGAGACGTGCCACGTGTAAAAATCGTCCCCTTAGTAATAGAAAGGTATTTAAGACGACAAGCTGTTCTTAATGTCTCAGAATGAGGAATTATGAAAGACGCCGTCTATATTCCACGAGAGACCCAGGTTCGATTCCAAACACGGGAAGTGTTTTTTTTAGGCATTTTATCCGCATTCACATAACATCATTATCGTTTTCGGAAATCCATTTTGCGAAGTTGGCTTTTCTTGAGTGAATTTTACTCGGAGAACTACGCCATCAGTCAGGTACCGAAAGCGGAATTTTAATCAAACACTTATCCAGCACCCTGAGTATGCACAAACCATATGCATAAATAGAGAGGACACTATTTCAATTTCATTTTTCAAGAAGTAGAAATACGTATCCCCGAAGACATTTTCAAGCCCTTGAAGAAAATAGTTGAGATAATACCAAATAAACACCAGAAAAACAAAAAAAAACTTCACAGTGTTGGCAAACGAATTTGTACGACGATGCCAAAAGTCGTGCATGCTATACGGCGGGTAGACTGCCAGAACCCCTGTTCTAATCACAGGGGTAGTAACTTTCTAAACAAGCGTCGCAACTAGCACGCAGCTGTGCAACTCCCGTGCCTAATTTCCTCACGTAGTTGCAATTTTTTTGAACACCGCCCAGAACGAGAAGTCCACGAAAGCAGCCACCCCTTGCGAAAACTGAACCATCACATATTATGCAGTGTGCGCGTCAACCTCCGGCTTACAGAAAAGCTCCACCGTTGGACGTTCCGTTTTGAGGGAATGATAATTGGGGAAATCTGAGTTCGAATAATTTAGTAGGCACATCAGAACGGGCTTCAAAAACCAGAAATGGGATAGAAGCGGCCTTACAAAATAAAGTTGTATAGCGAGTTCGGTTGGGAATGTGTCAGAAAAAAAATGCCACATAAAGAGTAGAAAAGAACGCCATCAAAAATTTGAGGGTCTGAACATCAGTGACAAAAACAGTTTACACTGGAAGTCGCAATTGGACCTCCTCTTTTGACCATTGAATTTAAAAACAAACTCGTTTAACCCGTTGAATGTGAAAGAAAGCCTGAGGCCCAAATGTATCTCCCTCGCGAGCATGCGGGTCCACCGGATCCCCACGCCTTAATAACGTTTTTGACTGCCGTAATCGTTCATTTAGAACGCTTAAAAGGAGTATATTTGGACGGGCCAGGAAGCCTTTTCGGTACGACGAACACGTCGAGCAAAACCAGCCGGCGGGCCCAGTCAGTCCCGCTCTGACTTGCAGTTAGCCTCACAAGTGCCACCGCATTGCCATCACAACCCATGCACCGGGGCTCGATTGGATGTCCTGCCGTCTGCACATTTCTGGTGTTGACGAGTTGATTCCGCACGTTTGTGCCCCCATGCCACATCTAATGCAAAGCAATGAAAACAGCAAACTGGAGACTAACCCCACGGACGGAAATTAGGTTAAATTTGGAGTGCCTGCTGGAAAAAGCTGAATCCACTCCGTCTAACGACGACGATGGCTCAAACGCAAATCTTTCTTGCATGGAAAAACCAAATGGTGAAGAACCAAATTGAAGACGCTGCAATCAAGGTCAAAACGTCAACTATCGAAGTCAAAACCCAGAATACAGCAAACTATCCCCTCACGAGGAAGCTTAGCGCCCCCACGCAACCCCCCGTTGCGCCCTCCTCTCTCCCCCCCCCCCAAAAAAAAATCTATCTTAGTCCTGAGACTAACGTCATCGTAAAATCGTAACCGTGAAATATAATGCAAAATTCAACTTACATTCACCCAAAGCGAGTAGCCATTGCCCCTGCACAAACCCAAATAAAATGCTGAGTGACCCGGATGAGACTATGGCGCAAACGAATAGGCGTCGTCCTCAGAGCGTGAGGGACCCAGATTAGATTCTGACCACGGAAAGCGTTTTTTGAGGGGCGAAGCTGCTTAAGGGCTCGGGCTGTCGGTGTCTCCTATCGTCATTGTGGTTTCACGCAGTCACGGTACTAAAGACCACGACACTCATTTTCCAACTCCTCGCGCTAGAAAGTACCGCCTACTAAAAGAACACAACGGAGGACTATTCTTCCAACGCCTTAGGCTAGAACGTTTCATCTCCGTGGGAAAAAATGCGCATTAAAAGAACACACCGGGACACTAGTTTTCTAATGCGTCGCCCTAGAACGCTTCGTGCTTCAAAATGCATGAGACGTTTACAGCCAAGCTGTATACCTCTACCGGTCAACGATTCATCTCCGTGGGCAACAACGTCAAGGCACCAAGAATGCACACATACATTCTATGCTTCGTCCTTTTCCAGGTTTCACGGTAGTTGGGAGGGCGAGCTTTTTTTGTTTCATCACCATAATTATCATTATCTCTTTTTATTTTAACTTGGTTTTCCTTCAGTGCTTCTTCGTTACGACCATGGAACGCCTCATCACTCTGCTGCCACGTATCAGTATTACTATCACCCTTTCTTGTTACCACATGGTCGAAGTTGTTCGATCTCTGTGGATGATAGGGGCACGGCCCACACGTAACCAAGAACACTGGGAAAAAATATTTACGGCCTGAAAGCAGTTATATGTCGCAATAAGAGAATGAATTCTCACACTAATAAATAAAATCAATCCATTGTCATTGGTAAATAGTTATTCGTGAGAGAGAGAGAGAGAGAGAGAGAGAGAGAGAGATAGATAGATAGATAGATAGATAGATAGATAGATAGATAGATAGATAGATAGATAGATAGATAGATAGATAGAGAGAGAGAGAGAGAGAGAGAGAGAGAGAGAGAGAGAGAGAGAGAGAGAGAGAGAGAGAGAGAGAGAAGCTAAAGATGTTTATTGCAAAAAGCGGCGACGGAGCGTCACAGGTAGTCGGAGCCACGTTGAACTAGAGGGCTGGGCACACATCTGCGGTTCATCTTGTCTTGGCTGGACTGGGCAGGTCATGATCGGCCTCTCATGGTCTCGTGGCACGAGGCGGGGGACGTGGTCCAGCTGTGGTCGCGGCAGGGCTGGTGCTTCCCGTGATGGCCCACGTACGATAGTAAGGCAGTATTTGACATTGCGCGCCCATGTCTGACGTGGGAATATTTTTTACATTTGAGACATATTTTTCTGTGAATTCCATTCATGGTAAAATGTGGTAAACGAGAAGCTCAGATGAATAACGAAAATACTGGATAAAACTTCGAACTATGCCATCTCAGAAGATCGTCCTTACAGAGGTAATGTAGATCGCTCAGAATGGGTCAAAATTTGAAAGCTTGTACAATGGTGCACCCAAAGACAGATATATAACTTTCAAATGAAGGACACTAACGTAGATTATACATGGCCTTTAGAATCAACACTACGCTCTGCGGTATTGTTAGACTGCGTTGGTGAACAGTATTCCGTATGATGAGTTCGGGATAAAGTGTCTGATGACACAGTAAACAGGGGTTGCATACTTAACGCAAATGTAGCTAGGTATCCGTTTGTGCTGAAGAAAAGAAAACGTTGTCATCTAAAACCTGCAGATTCTCGGTTTAAAAATAGGGCGCCCACCAGACGCGGACGATGACAGAAACAATTGACTTATACAAATGAGAGCTACGCCTGTATATGCCATTTGTTTCTAGCTTCGTCAGTATACTCTTATCCCCTATTGTCTTTTACCGCTGTCATGAACCAGCTAGCTTAACAAGTTTTCTTTTACCGCAGTCATTAACCAGCTAGCTCAACAAGTTTTCTTCTACCGCAGTCATGAACCAGCTAGCCTAACAAGTTTTTCTTTTATATGAAGTAATGAACCTGCTAGCTTAGCAAGTATTGTTCAAGGCCTCGTGCCGCAGGCGGAGACTAAAATAACTTTCCAAATTTTGACAGAGATTCAGAAATAAACTCATTGATTGGAAGTTCGTTGCTAAAAATACTCCTGAACGCTTAAATAAAAAATGACTGCATCAGGAAAGCTTGGGTCTTTTGTATATATCCGCTTTCAGCAACAAGCCAACGCACCCAATTTTTTACGTCTTTTTTTTCCAGAATAAATTCAGAAGCCCTATTTAGTCCCCCTAAAAAACAAAAGCTAGTGGAATAAAGGTCTACTCTAAATTATCATACATCTGAACCGAGACATCCGAGAGCGGCAGTTCCGCTGTATTGCCAGGCATATAAGCCTCTTTCTAGAGCGCATGGGTTATCTATTTATGATCATGCGTTAGGTGCAGCCTTTCTCGGAGTAGGCTCCATATTTAGCCGTTCCGAGATCGGAAGCAGCCTCTTCACCGAAACGGTGGGACGTGCGCATTGCCCACTCAGCGGGATGTTATTAAAGAACACCTGGAGCCCACGCACTCACTCAACGGTTCCTTGTAATGACGTTGCTCTTTGCATACTGTGCGGCTATCAACACCGCTGCGCCTACGGGTTTACGATGGATGAAATAGATGAAAGACTAAAAACGAAAGCACTCAAGCAGGTAATCTTCGAAAAATACAATAATAGAAGGGTGGTAGACAAAAGGTAAAGCAAACAAAAGCACCAAAAGGGAGTATTGAGGTCATAGAGAGCAAAGAGACTGAAAGGTAAACTGAGAAAGTAGTCAAAAGAAGGGGAGAAAAAGCCTTCTGGGAGCAGAGCTTTGAAAGAAGGTTTGCATAGAGTGTATGGCGTACGCCGAATGACTGAAGAGCAGACTTAATGCAAGAGTATTACTTAACTAGGTAAACATTGGGCGTAACTTCCTCCCAAAGGTGCTGGCGGATGGCATCCAGAATGGCTTCCGCAAGAAAAGGAGAATGGTCGAGTGCCCAAGAAATAAAATCCACGCCAACGACAAACAACGTCAAATTTCTCAGGGTTGATGCTCTAAACAAAAATATTCATTGGGTTCAACAAGAAACTACGAAACCTTTCCGCTGGGCGGGATTTGAACCATGATACGCCAAATGGCTGCGGAAACACTACCCCTGCAACTCCAGCGGTATTTTTTGCTTTACTATATCGGCAAATACGCTTAAACATAATGAAAGTACGAGGACACTACCGCCATGAGACACTACCGAGGATACTAACACAAGCGCTGCTCCATGGGTTTTTTTACGTGTTCGTCCATATTACGCCGGTATACGGGCTTTCAAAATTACTTGGCGGGTCAAATGACGCGCGTGTTGACGATGAGACTGTTACTGAAGCGCCGAGCGGCCTGTACTACGCACAGCGTCTCCTGTTCCCGCTTCGTGTTGCACTGGGTGTTGTATTGTTGGTCACCTGTGCCCATGTGATCGGCGGCTTTCTGTGCAGTTGTTGGCAGCGTGGTCTTGAAGTATCCGCTTTTCACGTGTTCACGTGTTCACGTGGTCTCGTTCACTTCGGCAGTTGTCTTTGACCTCTAGCTGCACGTGAACAGATGTGTCGCATTCATTCTCTTGTTGGCGCTTTTTTAGTGTCTTCTGGCTCTCCTAGGCAGGTGAGCGGCTGTTTCTGGTTCGTTTGCTCTTTTCCGCTTCCATCTTTTTTCTGCCTACGGAAGCCACGAAAAATTCTGTCTAACGAGAGACTGAACGAGCTGCTACAATAAACTCTGTTTTCTCGCAAGAATAGGCGGTGAGCTAAATGGCTTATATGTGCGGGCAGACCGCACAAGAGCGTATTAAGCAACGGCTTTGATGCTTTGTTTTTGTTGGTGCTGACACGCTTCATGCGCCCGTACAGGCAAATTTTCGCTAGTAATAATTGATGAAGGGAAATTAGGACTATGTATAACACCGATATCGGTGAAGCAGTGGCGCGGCTAAAATCTGAGCCACTTTTCTTCATTCATCATGCAAACTTGCCGCATCAGTCATGTCAACATATCCCTTCCCTTCCCCAACCTTCACGCCTATGCTTGACAAGCTAAAGAGCCAAGCAACTCAGCGGCTTAGTACACCTTCTTTTCATCGCGCACCCGTGCCTCGTAAAGCCGATTACACGGCTGCCAGGGTCTATAGGCCATACATCTTTTCCACATTAGTTTTTACAAAAGTTTAAACGTTTATTTTTTGGCTGGTTTTTGTACCTTTTTTATGAGAAGGCAGATTATACGCGTCGTATTATTAATCGTCGCGCAGCACAACGGCACTCTGGCACGCACGAATAAGCATGCACGCACACATAAACTCGTCCTGGCTGAACGCCTCAGAAGACTAAAATTGTAGGACTGCGTCCTCGGACTCTCCAAGAAGCGTTAATAACGTTCGCCTTCGGGATAGCCTCATTGGGTCAGGCATTTTAGGCGCGATAAACTCGTATGATCAGCGCACACATTTATCTTTGGAGAGACGAACCGGTGAACATCAAGGAACGCAAAAATAAGGTCTTAGCGCCTTAAGTTTAGTCAGAAGGAAAGCGAAAACTCGCTGTACTATAGGCGGAGTTTTGTCAAGGAGAGGGAAAAAGTAGCAGACCAGGCATGACGGAAAAGTTGTGAAGGGGCACTGCGTTCTTTAAAGGGAAGATTTATTTGCTTCACTGATGGCGAACGTGCGGCAAAACGCAATATAGGAAAGCCACTTATACAGAATAAGAGGGAAATTACGATGATAGGTTTCCACAAAGAACATCAAGCGTCCCAAAAGAAAAAAAAAGTGCAGTGGCTTAGTTCGGCTATGCCAGGATATACGTAGCATGAGTTAAGGGCCAGCTGGTTATTTTTAGCTTTCCTAGTTGTATAGGATTAGCCTGAATATCACGCTTACTTCTGCTTCAATGCCATGCTCCAGTGTACGCATTATGTGACACGTACATTTATTAAGCGACTCTGGCGCAGCCTCACCAATCGCTCCAGAGCTAAGCTGGTTCCACAGGCGTACGCCGGTGCTGCTGCGACGCACAAGCCATCGGTTTTACACCCTAGCAGAAATATCAAAGGAATGTAAAATAATAAAAGCCACACAACACGGAGAACTTAGATCCGATTATTCAGCAGGCTGGCCGACTGCCTGACAAGCCTGATCATTTCTGTTTTACCAACACACTGTTGCCACTTACCGACGCAAGAGCCATCGGTTTACCACTTGGCCACCCCTCCCAGGAATATCAAGTGGACCGGGCCGCCACGTGCCGCGCTTGCGCGGCACGGTTTTACATGAGCCACATGAAACTGCTCAAACTCTGCTACTGTAGCTCACACTACAAAAAACGCTTCCGTTTGTGGGAACCGATCCTCGGCCCGTCGCGTTATGAGGCCGACGTTATCTGACTGCGCCTTTTGGATACTGTCGAGGTACCTTGGATTTGAGACTTTTGCCTGAACTCCGCTTGCATGGGAGAAAGGTTGACCTGTTAAGTGTTAATTCTACTAAGAAAGGGGCTCCGAAGTTTTTGACGGCATACCATTCGTGCCCCTGGTTCCGGGCATTAAAACTCCAAAAGCGATACTCGCGGCGCAGAACTATCCCAGTAGCAGACGAGCGCAAACGGATGTTGCCGACGTCACCGAGAAGCAATGTGTCATGGGAAATATCCGAGTGGAGAGCAGGCACGGCGTGAGGAGGAACACGGAGGTAAGCACACCACGGGCGAAAATGCAATATTTAAACACGATCGTCTTTCTAGGGCTGATCAAACCCAGAAATTTTGGTTTTTCTGTCTGTCTGTCTGTCTGTCTGTCTGTCTGTCTGTCTGTCTGTCTGTCTGTCTGTCTGTCTGTCTGTCTGTCTGTCTGTCCGTCTTTAACCCGATTCAGCCACCGGGCCAAAGTGATACAAGGTCTGCGCAATAGTCTTATGTACTCGTAGAAAATATAAACGTCTAAGTACGACGTGACGTTCATATTTTTCAACACTTTTGAACAAGAACAAGTTATTAGCCGAATATAACACACCATGTTAATACATAGGTGATATTCGCAGTGTTAGTTATAAAAAAATCACCTATAATTGATTTTTCCCAAATAAATACTACATCCACTGCAGAAAAAGAATTCACTCCGCCGTCGCCTGCGGTCGCGTGTGCCACTACAGCTTCTGGCGTCATTTCAAGAAACAGAAACTAAGCTGCAGCTGCAGTGAAAGGTGCCATTAGATAGCTTCCACGTTCTGCTTGGAACGCAGGTGGAGTAGGGCAATGTGGTTTTCTAAGCTTTGAAGTAGGGTACCTCGATCCACGCGCGTCTCTTCTGTTCGGCAGCGCAGGCATCGAGGCCACCAGGCCTGGAGGAGTTGAACGCGGTAAATTTAAATAGATCTGAGCAAACCTACAGCGTGTTTACGGGGAAAGGAGCGCGACGGAAGTGAAACAAAGGGAGAGGCTAGCGGGAAAGCGAAGGAAGGCATTTACTTAGCCAATGTCGACAAAGACTATCGTCTTTTGTGGACATTTGCAACAAAAGAAGAAGATACGCGGCCAATTTTTTAATTGGAATAACTCCACTAACACTCGTCGCTTTCACGAACTTCTTGAAGGAGGGGATTACGAGAACATTAAGTTACCAGAAGACCTGAACACATATGTATCGGAAAAACCTCTTTCAGGGTCCCTTTAAACAAAAGGCAACGTTTGTAGACCACGAACTGCGAACCGTTATGGAAAGCTGGAAAAAAAAAGGTACTGCTTTGTTGTTTTTATGTGCGACTATGCTTACCATGAGAATCACTTTTCAACCTCTGTTTATGTTATACTTCGTGTGTACGGATATACGCCTCATTACTTCAACCGCGATTACTCGGACGGGAACGCGATTTACTCGAGAGCTGCTCATCCGCACCAAATGTCCTTATCGACTGCCGGGAACCCAACAAAGCACTTGCCTTAGACTCTATTTCCTCTCCCTTTGATCCGTCAGCTAAGACACCCTTCAGAAAGCCAAGAAAATGTGATAGGTGTACCCCCGATTCCGTCTTTATCTACCAAACGCTGTTTCTGAGGTTTTCTTTTGTCAATAATCGTTTTTTGCCCTTGCCAGCCCGTCAGTTTCGTATGATGAAGGCGAGTGCTGAGATAGGAACGGATGACGCCCCTTTTCAACTTCAAATGCCATTGCGGCTGGAGAAAATAAGAACCACGAGCACATCAAGCGAAGGCGCAGTGTGGTGAAGATTCCAGGTCGCTTAGTGTCTGCAGAAAGGATTTAAGCATTGTCGAGGTGTGAAGGCGTGGTAAACAAGAACAAATGGTTCGTGTGTTCGTGTGTGTTCGAGCGTGTGTGTGCGTGTGTGTGGCGTGTGTTCGTGTCGGGGTGCGCTTCTGCCCAGGCACGCAGTCAGTTAGCGAGCCGGCGGAAAAGAAAGGAGCGTGGCGTAGACAAGACAGAGGACGAAAGGGAAGACAAGGATGACAGAAATTACCCTGGGCCCTAAATAGTGGGGTGGGGAAAGTCGAGGGGAATGAGTCAGGAGAATACTAACCGAGAGAAAAACAGTTCGAGGTACAACATGCTGCTTGATTTTACAAACAAAATACTGTTAAGCACAGTCTGCTGCCGGCAAGTGACTCTTCCTCGGTATGGTGCTAAGTGAGGCTATCACAGCCCGAAGAAAAAACACCGACAAGACTAAGACTGTTAGGGCTGGTGCAACGCTTGTAATGAGCGTGCATTTTTGGAAATTTTAAACAACGGGTATTTCGGCTCTGATGGACTCAACTTTCGTCAAAAAATACGAAAATGTCGTAATTACAAAAGGTAATCTATGCCTCTGAACTCCGATACACGTATATAACTGTTGAGAAATACTAACACTTGTGAAATAAACGCTCCCTATCTTACAACTGATCGCCGTAAAAGTGCAGAAAGTTCAGCGCTGGTAGCAAGTTCAACGTATAGAACAACTCATTTTGGGAGGCACAGAAAAAAAAATCAGCGCCTCTCCTCTCTGGGAAGGCTGATGGCCAGCGGAACTGGCTGCAGTGAGATTGCGCGAAACAAAATCCTTTTATTTGATTTTGCAATTTAGCGTACTTCCTAGTTTAGAAGCTGAATGAGACTTGGCAAAACGAGACCTCCGTTCTAAGGCACAAACAAACGCCGACCCGCTTTCCTCACGCCGAAGGCCATGTTTAACGGAAGACAAGATTTCTACATATTAGAAAATTCACTGTGAGTTACGTAGTTATAGAAGGGTGATGGAACTCGGCGTAACATTAAAGCAATCTTAGCAGCTAATGCTCATAGGGTTGGTTTCGAGATAGTGTCAAGAAAACAAAAGTCAGCCGTTTTCGTAGCCTTAGGTGAAAAAGAAAATCAAGAACTAATGTAAAAAATCTGTAAGTTCAAGCTGCGCTAACCACAAAAGAAGCAAGAAGATCCAAACGATGGCCCGCTGCCACAGTGAATGCGGAAAACGTGAATCGAGCAAATCTACACTGCATTCTTCACACGAAGCGCAAGAAGGGAGGCGACAAGCGCTAGCAGTAGGAATGCAGACAACAGAGGGTGTTACGGGTTAAATTGCCAAAACCTACATCAGACGACTTTTGCTGCAATGCTTCTGGCCCATAGGCGGCGAATTGATTTTTGTTTACGTCTTTATAAGGGTTACGCTCGCTTCCCCATTTTTTCTGCAACAGACCACCAAACCAAACAAACCCGACATAAGAAAGGCTACCATCTTCGCTGTAAAAAAATAAACACGCATAACACAATTGTTAATCTAAAGAAAAACAACATAAACAAACAAAAATTTATTTGAAAAGGCGTTCTTAAAATAAATTCGGTAAATTGAAATAAATAAATTAAAGGAAATGTAGTGTACGTTCTGCTGTGATCAGTCAATTACATGATCACAACAGATCGAAAACTACAGTTCTTTAAGGTAAAGCAGTCATGTCCACTTTATGTGCAATACAAAAAGTATTCATGGGTTTTTGTTGGCTTATATAGATATTACTTATTATTTTATTTGTGACCAACTTTTGCAATATCGGGCGTTCGCGAGATATTTCAAAACTATTAGCAAATTTATTGTACATCGGTATATTGAGAACCACGTCTCTAACGGAAAAAGGATTGCAAGTGCTTTTTCCGCAGGGCTCATTGTTGTACGCCTGCTTCGCTTCTAGGGCAGACAGGATTCTGCGGCTTAAGATTCGGAAAGCGCTGAGGCTGTTTTATTACTGTTCGAAACTACCTCGAGATTCGTGCCTACAACGACCTTAAACTGCTCACGCACACTTAATTCGCTGCGCACAGTGTGCAGAAGACTGTTACTCCACTCTGGGTATTTTTTAAAATTGTAATTCTGTTTTTTTTCGTTCATACTATCGAAGAGAAAATAAAGATGGACAAGGAGCATGTACTTGAAGTGTCGCTTCCGCGTATTCTTATCTTCGAAATGCTGTGGCTGATGGTGTGCAAGAGCTCTTCCGAAGTGGCTAATAGAAAGAAATAGCGATCACTTTCAATGTGGAGAGACAACCCACCTTTGAATCTGAACCCTTCTTTGGACAACCGTTAAGATGGCGAGGCTGATCCTCTCGAGATTTAGACCTGTCCACCTATCTTTATGCTGTCTAGAGGTGGCTCCCTGGCTGTTTGTACCTGCTCTGGGCTCCCATCCGATTTCGTTTGTAGAAAAGCCGCGATAGCACCGTCCAATACCTTCTTTGGACAGCTTGGTCAATCTTTGAGGTGTATGTTTATTTTTCCCCTGGCAGTTTTTTTAGTTGCACCTCCTCTTATTTTTTTTCGTCTCAGGTAAGGGGGAACTTAAAAAAAAGGCTCAGTCGACATTTCATATAGGACACGATTGATCGCAGGTTGTACCGCTTTGATACCGCTTTGATACCGCTTTGCAGAATTCCTTTCACCTTCAAAAAACTGTTCCCGGCGTACTCAGGATGTATTTCTTTCCACTGGTATCCGGGAAGTTTTAGGGAAGATGCAAGCCAGCTATGTAGCTTGTTTCGTGAAACGTGCGGCTACCATTTCAAGCATTGCGCGGCTTGTAGTGCAAATGAACATTGGATATAATTTTTGTGGTTTATTGGTCCTAGCTTTTTCTGACGTTGCCGCTTACGCAATACTTGCATTCCAAAGTTTCTTCTACTCTTACTGGGAAAGTAAAGGGAGTATTACTGTAATATGCTTTGTCGACACGTGAAATTATGACGCTGGTGACAATGTTTGTAGCACAAAATTGAAATATACTTTTTTAATAGGTCAAGATTATTTGGGTGCGAGACCCCGGGCATAATTCTGAGGTTAAACAGCATATTTCCTAATTTGGAGAGCGGCCTGGCTAGGTATCCAACAATAGCTGTGATGTCAGTGAAGGCATATAGATAGGTGCATCCATATAAATAAGCCACTCAAAAGAAACCTGAACACACTGCTGTAGTCGGCTGCAGCATACTTATGAATGACTAACAAATGACAGTGGTCAGTCCACATGAGAAGCAGAGAACGTCACCCCGGCAGGGGTGAGGTCAGCGATAACTCTATTGGAGCTAAACCTCTGGTGTCGGACAGGCGGCCTCTAGAATTATAGTCTGGCAAGCGTTGCATTACAGCTCTGTCCAGGCTGAGAAGCTTAGCTATAATATAAAGAAGCTCTCAGAAAGTTGGGGATACATCGTAGGATTGGGCATTCTTTGACAAAACGTACGTTTTAAGCTCACTCCCTATAGCAGGGTGAGCATCACAGGCATATGTTTTCATCTAAGGCACAAAAAACGAAGTGAGCTGTGAGTCGCATAGTTGCTCCACACAGTTTTCGAGGGCATGAGCCGAAATTTTGCAGAATCAACGAAAGGATACTGCCCAATTTAAGCAAGGTTAACAGGACGCCCAATGTAAAGGTAATGCAAGTTTACGGCCAAACGTCTCGCTACAATAACAAGGTAGTCAGCGATTTCTACGATAAAGTCGAATCAGCAAGTATTGGAGCAAACGCGCAGTACGTGAAAACGAAGGGAGATTTCATCGCAGAAGTAAGTCAAGCAGATGGGGGCTGTGCGGTGGGACGCTTTAGATTAAATATTCGTAGCAGTCCAGGTTTTGATTGTAGGTATAGGTCGAGCACAGTAAATACATCCTTATGAAAGTGAGATCATGTTAAATGAAAAACAAAAATAATCAGGGTATTTCCGCAGGTATACACGGACATTATATTGAGATGCCCTATTCCCCGGATGGCGAGTAGCACTGCACGACTGCACGTCCAAACACGAACAGAGGAAACTACCGACAAGAACAAAAAACGTAGTAACTAGAAGGCAAGGAAGAAGTCTTTGGAACAACGCATAAGAAGAAATCGTTGGTTCTTACTCGTGATAGTGGCGAGGGCGTGCATATGCAGGATTACATTATTACGGTATTGACACAGTAATGTGTTGCTATGCAAGGAAGACAACTCTCAGAAGCAACTGCAAGGCTATCTAAATGAAGAAAGCAACTAAGAAGCTCATGTATATAAATTCGTCATGAACAGAGGAGCAATAAAAAACAGCTAAGTCGTCTGTAGGGTTAACAGAAGCCAGTAGAAACATATGAACTTGTAAAGCGGCATTTATAGAAAACGACTGCAAAGAAAAGGGGTTCAGTGCACCCAATAATGATGCTTACTATTGGTAAAAATAGAATGTATTCACCGACAGACGGTAAAGAATATACTACAAAATCCAAAGCAATAACTAGCGTGTTGGAGATGATCTACGAGCTATCACCTAGCAATTCTTCGCCGTGAGACATGGCTGAAGGAACTTAGTTACTTTGCAAGTTCCTAAATTGGCAAACAAAACTTAATAAAAGGTGCACAAAGGAATAAAATCCACAAGAAAAGATTCAGGAGACCACGGTACACGTGATCGCCAAAGACATTTGTGGGACACTACCTGGAAGGGCAAGAAGGTGTTATTTGAAGCCCTCGGGACTCTATCAGTACAGCTACATCGAAATAATCGAAAATGCAGCAGTAATTGCTTAGTCAAGAAATGTGACGTCCTCAATCATGGGACCTACAGATCCACGATACGACTTCATGTTTTCAAAGTTGTTTATGCACGCAAGAGTAACATTTAACGCACGTTTCCGGGTTAACCGTACCGAAGCCGCACCGCGCTAAGAAACGTCGTGTGGCGATGTCTGCGGATTAGTAAAGATTTTTCTTCCAGGCGATATCCGTTGAGCCGACAGTTCACGTTTATTTTTCAGCCTATCCCGCTATGTAGTGACTCAGTCTCTTTGGGGGATCCAAACATTGATTTTGCGTATTGCAATTGTCAAGGCATTCAGTAACGACTGTAGAAAGGCTAGGAAGATATTGCGTAAGTGCAACGGATGCGGCCAGAAAGCTTGCGCACTATCGCAGAGATTGCACGTAACAGTAAACTTTACCTCGCATGAAGGCAGAACATACCCTCTCTATTTTGCGGGTTCATCCTTAAGAATAAATTTTGGTCGCGTGCACCAGTCGCACATATTCCGCAGTATGATCGCAGAGCCGCAAGGCCTGACTTCGTCAGCCGCCCACTGCCAAAAGACAAAAAATTGTAGCGAATCTCTAAGCCTAATGTGATGGGATTGGTCTTGTGCATTTGGTCTTTGGTGATTCTGATACTTATCTCGTAATTTAAACTACAACTTTGGTGAACGAAAATTGTATTACAACCTATCTTGTTGCCTCAGTGGCTGGTGAATCTATTGCTCCGGTGAATCCTAACACGCGGATTCGTTGCCGGGTGCGATGACTGCGGTTCAGATGGTGGCGGAAAGCGATGACAGCCGTGCTACGATGTTTTGGCGCACATTAAAGATCCTTACGTTGTCTGAGTCCATCCGAAGTCATCTGCTAAGGCGTGCCTCATAGCCTGTGTGCTGTTCCGTCATGTTAAACCTACAAAATTGGAAGGTTGAAGTGCTACTATCTGCGACGTAGTGTCCGTTTCTATACCGGCTAAGGACACAAATATGCCAACAAGGCCAAATCACAGGAGGAGAAAAACGCAGCGGGGAGAGTCAAAAGGTTAAAAATGGAAAGAGAATGAAGGGTTGAAAACACAACGCTCGAGTAAAGACGTTTTTGTAAAGTATCGTCAGGTGAAGCCACAATGATTTCACATTCCCTACGCGAAAGCAGACTTACATTTCTTAAGGATGGTTAAGGAGATCATTTACGGATGCCTCATTAGTGCGTGCTTTCGCAAACCCAGCCTAGTAACGCTTTGACTGTGAATTGTGAGGGGGGTCTGTTATATGGTCGGTTTTATATAAACTGTTCTTTTTTTCGTCACCTGGAGTTCGTTATCTTGATTACGCCTCTTCTTAAGGCGTCAACGCTAGTCAAGCAATTTGCAGCATTTCATAAGCACGTCTATTTACAGTATGCCGTGCTCGGAGTAGATTTCATACGTGTTGAAACACAGGGTTATGTATCTTTCCAAAATAAGTTGTAATTGTTTTGTAACTTTTTAAATGTCCTTCGCTTTATATTACATAAAGGTTTCACCTCTCAATTTGCTGCTACTTTATAACCACTGAAGTTGAATGCACATTCTCATACTTAACGTACGTTTTTTTCTTGGCTACTGAAACAACGAGGAGTGCGCTCTGCATTGAGTAACCGTATTGATAAAGTATTCTGTCTAAATTCTTGTTTTAATATAAGCGCGGAGACTGAAAGTTGCACTGGAAAGCTATTTTTGGAATTTACCGGCGTACGCCATGAGGACTGGCGGGAACAGGATCCTCGGAGCCTTCGTTTCCCTAGCGAAACATGAAAAAAGCCAGCACCGCCTTTGTCGGTGGGCCCATCACCTTCTGCTGTTTCATCCTATGCACCATCGTCCAAATGAAAAATTAATTTCCGCTCGGCTGCTCACAGAAGGCCTGCGCACAAATGCGCCATACTGGGATCATTGTGAGATTTTCTCTCCGCTCGTTGTTTTGTCATGGAGTTTTGCATAACAAACGTCAGCGGTTTGTGCTGCCCGATTACGGACATCCGTGGCACAAATCCGTAGAATTTGCCCCAGGCTTATTGAACATGGCAATTATTGTCTTCACTGAGGCCTTCAAAATGGAGAAAGTAAATGTGATTCCACCAACAGTAAACTGTGGCATCGTCTAACCCTCGAAAATTATTTCTACCTCAGTTTGTTTGTAACGCAGCGGCAATCGCTACTATTTACGTACACTTTGCAGCACTATCCGTTTGATCTACTCTCAATCACTGCAAACTCCAACAAGCGATCCAGGGGAAAGTTGAGAGACACAGATATCGTGAACTGCAGCCATTGATCAATCCGGCCCTTATATTTAATTTTACGAAGTTTTGTACCACAAATTTCAAGCATCGAAATATTCGCGGTTATATTAAAATAGAAGAGGAGCAAATGCGAAGAAAGTATTGCCACTGCTGTGCCTCAGACTACGGGTCCCCGAAATCCTGCTTGTAGAGGCCATGCAGCTAAAAGACACGTTTGGTGCATTCGATGCATTGCCTGGTAAAGTCACACAACGTAAACATCCCTCAAATAAGCTACATAATTAGGAAAGAAAGGAATGGCCGCGCGACTCACTAGCTCATTACGTAACATATGACGTCTATGCACAGCCGTGCGATTGGCCGAAGCCGGCTAAAGCAAACAAAAATTTGTCAGGGCCAATAAGCTTGCAGAACGAGCTATTTTCGCCTAATTGTAATGGATATTATTTTTATAGCAATAAGAATCGTGAATTGAAACAATAGAAGTTACGGAAGTACACGTAAACAGAAGTAACAGTACGTACTGCTGTTGGTACTGCGCGCATTATGCGTGTTATAGCTGCGAAGCAGTGCTGCGCTTTGGGGTTTTAACAGACGACGCTGGCCGATAGGCGGAGGCTAAATTTTGGTACGTGACCCTATATGTCGATTATAGCCCGTGTTTCACAAACCAATTACTATCTACCGCAACAAAAACAAGCCAGCTGAAAATACGGTGAAAAACAAAGCAAAGGCGCATAGCGGTGCGGATCAGTATGGTGGCCCCATCTCGGAAGAATGGCAAAAAACAAGGCCCCGAAGCCCGCTGCAGCCTGAACACCGCACTAGAAGTTTGCTTAACGACCCGCACATGCGACGTCATGGCAGACGTTAGAAATCACAATTTGGCCGGAGAATCCGAATTTTAACTTAGGTTCCTTCGTTATTACAGCTAATCAAGCAGTTAATAAAGCATCACTTGCTGCCGGAAAAGGGCTGGGGGCCCTACAAAACACAAAATTTTTCGAATAAAACTAACTTCTGATTGGTCTGCATGGTCCCTTCAAAGGTGGAGATAAGCGGAAAATAAAGTAGAAAGAACTACTGGCTACATAAGAGTGCGAAGTGCTAATGGATCTTAAATGCACCAGGAAATCGCTGATGATGTACCGCCATGACAGCGGATGGCGCTGCTGCGACGAAGGTTGAGCAATATTTTGTTTCATTTTTTTGTGCAGTTCACTTACATTGACCAAATGGCGGTTTGAATTTCTATTTGCAAAATTAGCAATGCAAACTGTTCGAATAGTCAATAAGGATTTTAAAATGAGAAATGTTAGTGCAAGATAAGCTTCAAAGTGACGCGTCAAGTTTACTTTAGTTCTGGCAATGCACAATGGAATAGCTCGAGTTTATTGTACATACAAAATATTCAAATGAATGCGTCCGTCCTAAAATATTTGTAGACTTTGGTGCTGTTGCGGTCGGAACCCATACTGGAATGCAGCAAAAACAAGCTTTATTCGGTGGTATTTTGTGCTAATCAACATTCTATGCTTCGTTATATACTGCTGACCACGTGCCATTTCTGAGAAAACGACCTGGAAATATCCCTTAAGCTTTCTTGAAAACAACCCTTCGGGCCATTTTTTTAAACAAGACAATATAAACTGCGCCTTTTGCAAAATATTGACTTACGTACATAACGATTTGCAACCTCCGAGTATCCGATGTAGGTGTGTAGCCAACGTTTTATTTCATGTCTGAGCAAATTTAATATCTTACATGTAATTCAAGTTAGCGGTGCATAAAAAACACATGCAAAATGCGTGGTGCGGCACAAAATGTCGGTATGTATCTTACTCTCGGAAACATTGCAGTTCCCAAGATTTAATCCCCAAGAACGCGGGCATTCTTTCCAGTGGTGTCCTGAATTATGCTTCTCTTTTTCCGGCATACCAATCGCTTCATTCTTTTTCTCGATGTGATAGCATTCAGAGATCCCTATCGTTATTCAGTTTTCTCTAGTTCAGAGCACCTGGTTCAGGGATAGTCCCTTCAGCCACAACTTCTACACCATTGCAGCGCCAGTTTGCCGAAGTAACAGCAGTTCTTTGGTATTTGAATTTATTTGCGCGAAAGAGAGCTATTGCGGAAAGCTTCCATAAAAATAAAAAAATAAAAATTCCGCGGAATGGTAGAACATTTTTCGCTTTACTCTAAATGGACCATTGCCATTATTTTTACTTGCGTCAGGCTGACGCTGTGCGAAAGAAGAACTTAGCCTTTTTTGAAGCTCCCCATTTTGAGATGCCACGAGCCACTATTCCTTCCTTTCCCAAGTGCACCCTACGCCTCCAAACGTACAGTTCAAATGGTAATACTAACTTCAAAATGTAAATGCTAACTTCAACGCTGATGCTAATAACAGGTAGAGGTAACTCCCACTGGCGTAAAACTAAACCAGCAAGAAAATCATTCCCAATCTTCTTTCCAGCCAGGAAGGGTGTAAGGAATATAGCGAAGGATTTCTTTGAGGATAAAAGTACAAATGCCTCCCGGCATGCGAAGAGCGACAAAGATATATATGCAAAGGTTTTGCATATATAACGGAAAATTTGTAATGTGACAGGCCACAATGACAACTCTATCTCAACGGTGAGTTTTTGTTTACTTTTCATAACGTTAAGATAACAGTATATAAGTAATCAATTACAATTATTGCGTGCTCTCTAGAGATGTTTTTCTGTGGCAAGAGCGTGATTTCAGAAAACGCTTCTGCCTAGCGTTTTATCTTCACTAATCACACACAAATAAATGGCAATTCGCTGCTTACGCATCCCTATAATTTAATAAAATAATTTCATTTTTCAGCCCGAATTTTCTGTTACTCATAATTAGAGGCATTCACAAGATTTGGTTTCAGAGAAACTCATTCGTGCCTTCTTAAAAAATGTGAGAAGAAGACACGCTTTGAGCTGGACCCTGAAGTTTCTTCACTAGATTTTTGTCTTTAGCAACTTTCATTTCTTTTATGGCCAACAGCAGTTTATAAATTCGGGTATTTTAATTGACATGAATATCTTTCGGCATGGCAAGCATATGTTACTTTTTAGTTGCTTAACAATATTGCTTACTCCTTAACAATAAAATATATCATTATGTCGAAATTTTTCGATGGCGATATAAACTTGCAATACACTAAAGTGGCTATCATTCCTTTTCTCAGTTGGAGGAAAAAATGAAGTGTTTCTATATCAACCTTTGCCACTCTACACAAACTTAGATTACCCCAGTTAGAACAAAAAACACAAAAGCTACTTTTCGAAAAAAAACTTTGGCTAGAGACAGTAGGAATTTTCGTTTGGCAATTTGTTGTCAATTCCTGACCTGGCCTAATACATTAGGAAAAAATGGAGTTATGAGAATTTGAGAACACAGAAACAGAACCAAAAAAAAATATTTTTGCATTGGGGATGTGGCTAATTTCTTAGAGATCAGGTTTGAATGCCTAACATACGGGCCTGAAATACATAACACTATCACAGTCTAAGCCAAGTGAGGGTGTAAGACGCTACGTGAACAGCAGTACGTGGGGAGAAGGGACAACTGCTTTCGAGGGACTTCTGTGAGCAAGTTGAAGAAAGTAATCTAACAAAAACGTACAGCTTACTTGAGAGCATTTATGTTCACTTCAGGTTGATAAAACAGGCAACAACCAAATAGAAGTGTATTTTTCGCCGAACTGCTTGTAATTACTGATAAATATAATACCAATAACATTAACATCGCATTGGGACCGGTACTTCCCCAACATAGCTCCGCATAAACATGCATGAAGAACCTGGGGAAGAAAAATTCTCAACATTTCAAAAAAAAAAGTCCGGCAAAAATTGTGGTTGCCTATATTTATTTACCTATGAACTTTATGGTCCCGCTTTGAGATTATGCAGCAGCGTTTCACATGCTGCTACTCCTTCGGAACGAGAGCGAAGTGCGCTTCCAAAGCTACAAAAGCCGCACTTTGTTTTTGAAGGTGTTGAGGAAAGTAGAAGTATCTGAACGGTTTTGGAAAACTCTCCAGCCTGTAGCATCTATAGCTCGCCAAGTAGGTGGTTTCGCCTGATAAGATGTACGCCTAATTTAAGCAGTAGTTTTTTATTTGGTGCTTACCATTTGCGCTTTCTCTAAATTCTCTTCTTCATTACATTATTTTATATCTATCCTTTCTTTCCTTTGCATTCCGCTTACCCAAACCCGCGTGGCGAGTAGCCAAAAAACACCGTTTCCTGGTTAACCTCCCTTTTCCTCTTGTACTGTTCCTTCCTAGTCGCAATATCAAACGGGCTGATCCCACCCACTGTAGAGACAATGACATTGCTAAAGCACCCGACGGGCTCCCGCTTCACTGCCGCGGATAACCAGTTGCCCAAAAAAGCAACGCTGCCAAAGAGAGAAAGGAAAAAGAATTGGGTGAGTGTTTTTCGGCAACCTTGCTTGAAAACAAATAAAAAGTTTTTTGAAGTCGACTCAACAAAAGAATAAGAAAAAGGAAAACCTCTAGAATTCTAAGGCCAAACAAACAGTTCTCTTGGATCTCGGCTCGAAATGGCGCATCGAGATTCAAGCACAAAATCCTGTACCTATTCCAAATGGCGATGCCGTTGGCCGGTAGTAAGTTATGGCATCGCCGTGCTTGAAGTTGAAGCTTGCCAGGGAGAGCCCATTGCCCATTTCCTATATACGCCCTGTGTTCAATGCCGCGTGCATGTCTGCGAGGAACCGGGCTCGCCGAAGATGGGAGTTATGACAGTAAGACACTGGGGATCACCAGCTGTTTCTGCCATAGAGAAGTTGGACAAAGTGAATGGAGCGAAAAAATCATTTTTCAAGGTTCTACGCACTTTTTGTGAACGCGGTGTCCACGATTCTAAATGCAACAAAAGTGAATGCCACAATGTCTTCGATAGGCAGACGGCATTGAAAATGTAACTGAACTATGCCTCTAATGTTTTCGCGTGCTCAGCAGTATTCAATTTCCAGGTGTACCACGTCGTCAGTGACCTGACCATAGCCTTCTTGTGTATGAAATCATCGAATTCCACACAGCACGTGGCTACTTGTACACTTTCAGGTTGATAACCTCGGCCCGTTATAGCTCATCTCTTCAAATGACCTGGCGCACTACCAGGCGCAGGAAAGCTTTCATTGGTTGCACCTCTGCCGCAACATCACGTTGTATACGACGTCCGTGCTTACGTGCATGGCTTTTTGACATTTGACATCGACATTGTTTTTTATTAAGTAATTTTTACAAAAACAGGGTTTTACAGAAGGAGGTGGTGTAATTTCACAAAAACAATGGTAATTTCACAATGGTAATTTCACAATGTAATTTCACAATGTTTAAAATACAACGTGTAGGGCATCAATGCATTCATTTGTTTCATTGGGCGGCCATCAAACCGATAGATGAAGCACGAGACTCTTCACCCTATCTTTTTTTCCGTTGACAAAAAAATTTACCGTCTCTAGTAGGCGACCCGGCCCACAAAACAACGTCGTAACTTTGTGTTCCAGGAAAGCATACACATTGACTTAGTTTTACGTAGAATCCTCGCGAGAAAACAAGCCCGTTGTTCAAGTTGCCTAAAAAATTTCATTTTAAAATAAGAACATTTTAATACCGCAAACTAAACTTGATAATTTAATCATTTCAATCGGCAATCACATTGAAGAGGGGATTTAGATTGCACTACCGGAATTTTAATTTCTTGGGTATTGTAGCCCACGAGTTAGTCCAGACAATTTTTAAGGCTAGTTTTAGCTTTGTTGGTGGCGGGAGTTAGTTAATTTCACGACAAAACAAACATAAATTAAGTCACAACCATTAGGAAAGCAGACACTGCACTCGCGAGAAGACCAACTGTGTGCCACTTGGAGCTCCACGAAACAAGCCCGAATTGACAGACGAAGCCACAAAGAAGCCTGGCTCCGGGTTTCTGCGCCCACCGAGTTCCTTCCGAGTCTTGATCCTTTAGTGATCTGCCGAGAGAGTGAGCCCGATTCCCCGGATGGCTTACGATCCCAACTCCTTGTCTGGAGATACCGGGATTTCCTTTATTCCGTTAGCGCCAAGCCTGGCTGCCATCCGACTTGGGTTGATCTCCGGCTTCTGTTGTGTGTTCGTTTTATCTCGAATTGCTGTTTTGCTCTATTATCAGCTGCTACTGTTCTTCGATAAAACTTGCGGTTGAGTTTGTGTACACAATTTCTGTTTTTACGTACGTGTTCTAAGGAGAGGGAAACAGTGACCAAAATGAAGATAACACTAATCCTCCAGCCCCCTTCAGAAAATCGAGTGTTGTTTCCAACATCTAGCAATAACGGAGATCAAAGGCAAACCACCTTTTCAATCTCATGTCTCCTGTACACCGATCAATCAAGGTAAAGCTCCCCAAAAAACTAGCCCGTCTAATGCCATGCTTGTTTCAGTGGGTGAATAGCGTAGACAAATGTTTGATAGGAGGCAGAAAGCCATTTTCACGTTTTCCGACGATACACAGATGACGTTCTTGTGTCGCGCAACCAAGGCACCACAAAAGTTTCACGGTTTTGGTAGTGGGGCACCAGAACCTCAATACTGGCTCCCGATGGAGCTTGTCTTAAACTAAGCTTTCTCAAAGGTGTACGACTATGCTGGAGGCTGCAGCACATGCTACAGCTGAAGCGCTCCATTCTTTGATTTTGCCGTTCTTCAGATTGAAAGTGGTTGCTAATAGAAACCGGTTATAGATAGCTGAGGCTGCCCCTGAAGAATGTCCTCCTGTGCTTCCATAGTATTTATCGGGACATTCAACCCCCCCCCCCCCCTCTCTCTCTGTGTCGATGGTGCCCACCGCAGCTACCGGGCGCCTAGGTTTTTAGGCTGTTCCAAACTCACGGGCTGCATTCCGGTTGTGAATGCCGTACTTCTCATTGGGATGTTTAAAAAATAATTTCATATTTTTCAGTACTAATTGACGTACAAGGAGTCTTTTTCCTTGTTTTATTGCGCATTAAGTGTAGTTATGAATTCACTGTGAACCAAGCAACCAGTACCGAAGTCTCTGGTCACCTTTGCCATCATAAAACATTGCCTTCGGTTTTTTTGACAAGGAAAACATTCTTGAGCCTTGTAAACACAAGGTCAGGCAATTTAATAGTTGGAGGCATATTTATTTAGCACGTCCTTGCTTTTTCCGCCTGCTTCGGTACAAACAAAAAATTGCCACCCAAGAAAAGTGGGCGCATGTATGAACTCTGCGAAACATACCATCAAAAAAATATTACAATTGTAGCTGAACTTGTTCGGCTCGGGCCAGATGCCAGGGCCTGTGAAAGGCGTCCTGATATTGATTTTTTTTCGGCGCAGGAACTTATGATTCGTCTAGGAGTGGAGTTCGTAAGATTGAGCACGAGACCTGCCCCTTTCTGTAGACAGAGAATAGTCACAGAGGGGACTGGAAATTATGGCGCCACTACTCAGGTGCAAACAAAAACACGGCCGTTTGCATTATAGCGTATCCAGCCCATAAGACAAACCAAATGAGTAGAATGACTAGAAGCCTGTTGAAATTGTGGGAAAGCACGGCACGCAAATGTGGCACCCACCAACAGTTCCCGGACAGCCACGTGAACACATTTATAGTTGACACAAGCAAAGCTACCGGAGATAGACAGTGGGACTTCCATGGCAGCACATATATGCAACATCGATCGGCACTTGGAACATTGAATTTTTAATAATGAAAAGCAGCGTTGGACACCATCACTCATTCCAGGAGATGAAGAACCCGAAAATTGATTTGCGTACAATCCGGCTTTAATGAAAACAAGAAGACGATACTAGAAAAAAGACTGACCACAAAATAAAACACCAGAGAAACTAACAATTCTAAATTCAGTTCGGCTTCAACAGAACTGGTGCCATTTGCCGCCTACTGTTCCTACAAACTGAGTAACAAGTTGCATTCACCAAAGAATGAAATAAATGAACTTCCGCAAAAATAACACGCGCTATTTCTAGTGCTTTTGTTCAGTGTTTAATAATATTTATCAGTTTCAACCTACAGGTGCTGCTAGTCCTGTTGCTGGAGAATTTTGACGCTGTTTAAAAAAAACCTCAAGGAGCGAACTGTCAAGAAAAAAAGGCAACAAATCTAAAAAGCTGATCTCACTGGGGGACACTCTCGTCCTTGCCCTTGAGTCTATCGGCTTTATTGGGTTGCCTTTTTATGCTTGAGTTTTGCATAACAAGATCAAAATCACTTCATTTTTCTCTAGCTTACAGCAAAATCTTCTCAAATGGACCACAGTGCAGTCGCTACTTTTTCAGATGTTCTGAATGAAATCATCTCTTCGTAATTATTGTGATACCTAGATGGAGGCACGTTAGTCCAACCAATTGATTTTATTGTGTCCAGAAACCTCTTTGGCGTTCGCAAAGACTAACTTTTCACCCTTTGGAACCATGCAAATATGTCAAACAACTAAAAAGAGTCACGCACTTACTTCATCTCCTTTTTTCTTGTGTCCTGCTTTAGCGGGTTTTTTTTTTCAATCGTTCCACAACTCTATGTCACCTGGTAGAAGCAAACTGAAACCATACGTTGGCTTGCTTGTATGTCTTCTTTGGTGGCGTGCGTTTTGCAGGTACCTTTCGGCACCGGACGCTTGCAAGAGGCGCTGATGGGAAAACTGAGGCAAGAAGCAAGTTCTATTGGCATCCAACTTGGTTTTAACCGTCACATGGTGCACTTCGGGATTGCAGATGCTCATTATTCCATCGTAACTTTTTACATCTCATTCTGTATGTTCAGGCGGTGATGGCACAAGAAATAAAGTGTCAAAAATACTTCGCCTGAATCGGTACGTTAGGCTTGGCAGAAAACGTATGTCCGTATTGGCAGAATAAGTCGTTTTATGAGTTGTAAAAATGACAGAGCCCGAAGGAGAGGTACTCGTGCATTAAACAGTGCTCTTGAACGGCATCCAAGCTTGTCTCTGACATGTTTGAGGTTGTCTTCTTCTCAGCGTATTGAGAGTTCTACGCACGTGACAACCCTGTAGTACGGACTTTGTTTACCACTTGAGCGGAGTTGTACATGAGAGAGAATGGGTAATTCACCACACTTCTTTTCCATGAGACGTGTACTAAAGCACTGACTCTCATTGTCCCAACGCTATGAACTGGAGAAAGGAAAGAAGGTAGGGATAAACACCGGGAAGCCGATACATGGCTTTCAGTGTTCTTGATAGCGGGTGACTTCCACTAGGGAAAATGTTTGGGAGCAAACTTGCCTAACACTTGTGAAAGAAAAGTTCAATCGTACGTCCTGACCTTGAAGAAATTCGCACGCTAGACACGGTCGATCCTTGTTTTCCCACAGCACACAGTGTCCCCACGTTCGATAACAAAAACTTTTCACTTGCGATTTGTTACCTGAATTACTATCTTTGTATTACTTTCTCTTGGTATTTTTCTTCTGTGTTGGGAGTCACGTCCTCGTTTCTTGCGATTGCATTACTGAGCGAAGGCATGAATAGCTCTCGGTGCTCGAAGTTTTTGCTCCTCGAACGGGATGAAACATATATGATCCGCACGTATCACGGGGAGACTTTCAACGCCCTTTGCTCCGAAAAGTTATATTGTTTGAATACTTTTTTGATGTACAGAGTTTGTGGGTGAGCACTGTTGGAAACAGTCGTCACTGAAACGTCGTGTTTTGAAGATGTGTTGATGCTTTTACGTTAGGTGAGTGTTCCTCAAACATATTTTCTAGCAGCTTTTAGATTGCTTCACTTCTTGATCAATAGGAATTACTGTGAAAAAAAAACAGGTATTTTTAAAGCATATTTTGATGACATAGTGTGTTCTGCGATGCAAATGAAGAGAAAGTAGGTTTTGGAATACTGAGAATTGGGTTTGTTTGTACTGGCTCACTGCTCACTTCGCTAGTGAACTGTGTCATGCGTTCTATATGAGTTTCCCCAGCCTTCGTTCTTTGGGCGTGCAGTATATTTAAGGATGTTGAATCGTCAAAACCATCTTCTGGGGCAATCGCTGCTTCTAGGCGCCAGAAAATCAGGAACAAACACGTAAATTTATGAACAGAACTGTTTCTTATGAGCTTCGACTACAAAAAAAAACCGTACCTCTTCATTCAAAACATTTGAACAAGATGCGCTTACGGAAGATTTGCAATCTTTCTCGAAGGATAAAAGCTACCGTGATTTCCAGTTGACGACCTAGATAAACGTCTGTTTTCCCCCTGAAAAGATGTGTGAAATCTTGTGCAGCGCAATATGCGGAGAGTTGCACGCAGCGTCCATTGCTCTAATAGGAGACTCCTGTCCTGACAATTCACGTCAGCACCCAGATCTAAAAGCTTGAGTCTTCATCTTCCACTCAACGGTACTAAGAGCAAGCTTCTCCAGCAGCAAAACCAATCTTAACTTGCTGCATTTAGCAGCAAGCTGAATAGTGCTACAAGCTTTTGGTCTCTTGTTATAACAACAGTTCGTAACTCTTGGTTAGCCTCGGTTGTCTTGGAATTTTAGGTAAAGAGATTAGTTTTTGTAAGCAAAGGCATTTGGTTTTCAAATGATGCTTTGACTGCGGTTTTCCGTTTATTTGCGGTTAAGATTGGGCACCGTGTTTTGAATATGGAAAACATAAATTTTCTTTTTATTGCATGAGCAACAGATCGGGCATAGAGAAGGGGGAGACAGAACTTTCATATTGCAAATGAGATGGTTAAAGGGAGGGAGAGCGTGTTCATCCTCTGTATTGTGGCTGGTGTATTTCACTCCCGGATCCCGTTGTTCGAAGCCGCCGACCGCGCTCACTGAACCTGGTCCCGAGGACGCTGCTGGTCCGAAAAGCTCGACAGTTCCTCTTCCTAGCCCTCCCAGCTTTTCCTCTGCGAAAAAAAAGAAGTCCAGTTTTTCTGACTCAACTTTGCGAACGCTGACGTTAACAGCTACGCTGCCTGGCGTTCTCTGATCACAAGGTTAAGCTTCACAGAGCTTCTCAACGCCAGCAGATCGATTACAGTTACCGAAAATTCATTTTTGGCTTCTTCCACTGCTCGCGCGATCTGCTGGGAGCTTTCGTTAGTTTTTAACTTAGAACAGGCGTTTTGAGCGCTTTTTATTTTTTGCGCCGTATTTTTATTTGGTATTGCAAAAATTAGGCAATCATATACTTTTAATTAAAATACCAATAAAAATATTCCTTCTATGTTTATGTCTTGCATCAGATGTGGTATATATTGTCATTTTGATCAATAATGTTGACAATCAGAAATATTTCCACGAGAGTTAGTAGTTTAGGAAAGCCTTGCCTATGTAAGCGTCTCGTTGAGGCATTATTCCGCAAGCCAGCGGAATATGATTAAAGAAATTGAAACCAATGGTTATGAAACTTCGGTAAAAGAAGAGGTGGAGCGCACATTTTTTGATTACTATAACGCACTGTTCGCTTTCAGGGAAACTGAATTAGAAGCATTAAGCGAGATTTTATCGGTGCGTTGCCACGCTTGGATGACGAAACAAAGGAATGGCTTGAACAACCCTTCTCGGCCGAGGAAGTTAAGTGTGCCACCGAAGACCTGAACCCGGGCAAGTCACGGGGTCCTGAAGGGCTAAGTGCGGCTTTCTGTAAACATCTGAAATCTTTGATATCTCCTGTTCTTGGCGAAATGTACAATCAAGCTTACAAAATTCAAGCGCTTTCTCCATGCCTCAATGACAGGTTGAAGGAGCACCGCGCAGCTGTGAGTGCGCAGATGGGAGCTGGCCACCTTGCTGACCATGGCCGTAGGTGCGGTTGCACGCCCAAATTCATGCAGACGAGCGTCTTGTTTAGATGTCGTTCTCAAACTGATAGGGAAGTGTTCGGGGCTTTTGTTACCAACAGAGAGGGCGGGAACTGCGTCAGTGCCCCAACTTTGGCACTTTCGACTAGAGAAATCAACTTTTTGGTGTGAGAAGGGGTGTCTCTTGACCATGCCCAATCGCCGACTGGTGTGGACACGTCTCCATAAAGATCATGTCCTGTAATGTGACCGGGCGTTGTTTGTGCTAAATGTAAATAGTGATAAGAACGAATGAAAAGATTGCGCCGTTTAATTTCCAAAGAATCAATTGCTTGTTTATTTGGGTTTTTTTCGAATCATCTACATATATGCGTGCTTTCTTATTTCCTTTTGCATGAACCAAGTGGAATTCCAGCGTGTGTTTCGTCGTTTACATGTTCGTCCTGCGTTAAAGTTCGCTAGAAGTATGAGTTCATTAGTCTGTATTTACGTTTCCCTTATTGACAGAAGCCCCACTTGTTCCTTCCGCTAACACAAAATGAGCTTTAATGCTGTTGAATGCATTGCCCCGGAGCTGGGCCCCCTTTTCGGCGGTTCACTTCATCGGGCTAATCGAGTTTCCGTTCGCTTGCTGCTTCCGCGCTGAATTCCCCAAGAAATCACGCTGGCCTTTACTAGGTGAAGTTCATGAATTCGCGAAAGTGGGCTGATATTTAATGGAATAAGCAGCGCCGAGTTAAACTCGAAAACTCTTTAAAGCCTTGAAAGTCTCCACCCCCCAAATTACGGAGATTTATTTCAAAGAATGTTTTTTTTCCCTTTGCTATGTTTAACTTCAACTTTCATGCTTTAGTGTGAGATGCACAGGTAGAAGGAATGATGAATAAAATACGGCGCATTATTCGCTCTGGTTAGAAAAAGGTAATAGAACCTGGTATGAAAGCAAACCTAATATGTTATTGAAAAGAGCTCAGTACCACGCGATTACAGATGTAGAGAACTCTTGAAAGAGCAGTGACAACGATAAACTAGTCCGTAATGACTTAGAACTTACAAGTTAGGACAGTGATAGTAACCTTTACTGCACTGTGTTCTTACCGACGAAACTTGGCATGCATGAATACGGCTGCAGGCACCAGTTGCTTGGCAAGTTGGTGGCCTAATGTACCCTTTGTTGAACACACCTTTGTGGTACAAGTGTTTTCAACACAACCGCTAAAGCAGCCTATCGGCCAAAACAAACCTACGCCGAAAAAGTGAGGTAAAGCAGCCGAAGGCAACACTTCTGTGCCTTAACACCTCCCATGGTTCAGCAACACGTACTGAGAATGAAAAAAACGAATATGATACCTGTTTGAACACGGAGAAGTATCTAGTGACTCGCAAAAGAGAACTGGAGAATACGTGACTAAAATAAACATCCTACTCTGAGAACATTAGCGAATATTTTAGTAGGGGTTGGGCAGTGGAAAACGTGCTGGCGTACAACGCTGCACGTTGGGACTACTCTCTGCAAGTTTACTCCGTTTAAGTACCGCTCCCGAAGAAATCGTTGCCTAGCAGAGCACGTAATGACGCCCGGTTCGCTCGCACCGCACGCTCCCGAAGGCGGCACAGGCAAATTACTTTAGCGCAACCAACTGACTCCCGCAGCGCCCTGAAGCTGCTTGGAAAGCAGGGCGAAGATAGAAAGGCGCCCAGGGAAATGTCGTCGGCAGCGACACCGAGCGAGAGGTCGGGGCGCACGTTCTTTGGGGACCAGAATAATGAATGGCGCAAACACAGGACTCAGTACACGAAAATAACCCCCTCTCTCTCTCTTACAACCTGCGGCATTCACAATGTAAAAGCTCGGCTTCTAAAAGGTGCGGTAGGAGGAAATGTAAATGGTGTAAATACAAATGGAAGAATCTGAAGCTCACAGACATTCCTAAATGGTGACGGTAAAGGTTGGGGGAGAAGGGAGAATTGAAGCAATGTTCCTTTGCTTGCAGGTTGTAGATGCTCTTTGAAAGAGGGCAGCCCCCTGAATCGCTGTAACCTCCTGAGCCCTCCCGAACGCCTCCAGAAAAACAAACCCTACGCAGTAAAAAGGGCATGGAAAACGCAGCGACGTGCAGCCCGAAGTGTTTTTTACTTCACTGTCGATATGCACGAATAATCCCATATTGTACCCTGTCTGCACTGAGATCGCCAACCGTGCCGGAATTTTTCCACTGTTCGACAGATAAACACCGCAACTTTGGGTTTCGGATCTTTTCGCCTTTTAAACAGTCCTTGTTCAATTATTTAGACGTTGCTCTCTTCTCCGAATTGTATTTGTTCTGTTACCTCAGCAAGGGAGCACAGACTCTCGCTTGTACGCCAGCGGAACGAGAGCAAACAAATTCACTGCTGTAATGGGAGCACGTCGGAACGAAGGCGGGAGCGACAATAACGGACGCCCCTGCTTGTGAAGCTTGACTCGGGGCAGAGGTAATTCAATTCTCGACTACCACTCCGACTTGCGCCGTTTCGGCTGCTAGGCTTCTTTCTTGGAAGCTCAGGCTTTTGCAAGGAAGAAGGCTGAACCGGGATTCATGCGGCGTCAGTATAGTCCGTTGCAGGCGGCATTGTGCCTTGACGTTGGAAGAAAACTGCACGGGAAAACAGAAGCTTTGCTTTTATTAAGAAATCAATTGACTCTGGAAATTTCCTGGGGTCCAGTTTTTTCAGACTTTACTAAAGCGTTTGATACAATTATTCACGAAGCCTTGTTTAATAGATTAGAAGCTTATGACACAACTGGCCTGGCATTATTATTTTTGAAAAGTTACTTGCTAAACAGACTGTATAAGTTGTTGATACTTTCTCTGAAACAAGAACGTTCAATCAAGGCGCTCGCCAGGGATCAATCTTAGGTCCGTTACTTTTTCTTTCATGTATTATGACCTTCCAGATTGCGTTAATTCCTCTCGTTGCGTCCTGCATGCGGATGATACAACTATATCACTATCTAATAAATCAATTTCTTGCCTTACCTCGAACTTGAATGCAGTGCTTAGCAACGTTATAAACTGGTGCCCTGACAATTGCCTAAATAGTAATCAGGAAAAAAACTAAATATATGGTTGTTTAGGTCATATCAGGAAACTATTAGTATTTTTACGAAATAAAACTTGGGCCTCATTTAATTGCACCATCTGACCGCATTACATTATTTGGCATTCATCTCGACCCTAATGTTATATATAAATCCCACTTTTCCATTCTTAAGCAAAAAACCGCTTTTGGCATACGAGCTTTGATGGAGGCTGGGCGCGTTTTCCCTCATCATGCTTTGTTGCCTTTATGTTCTGCTTTTGTTCACAGTCATTGCCATTATGGCGTTGTTTCATGGGCAACGCGTACTCTTCTCACGATTCATCGGTTCAACATATTGCCGCGAGCCATGCATTGGGTTTGTTTATGCTTTTTTTTTGTGCCGACCGGATACGCCAGGCTGTGTTATCTGTGTGTCAAGTGATTCCATTCTTTATTTTTATGCCGCACGTGTTATCTCTTTTGATAGAGAGAGCGCTTGGAACTAACGTGAACAGCCTAGAATAATCTTCTTTGATCTACAGTGTTCTGGATGAAATCGGTGGTCCGAAAAACACCCGCTCACAAAGATGAATGCCCGCAGAGCATACGCCGCAGCATTCGACTCACCGACGTTCGCCTACGCACGTCACTTTATTGACTGCTGCTTCGCCGCCAGTGTACTTTTGAATTTTTAACGGAGCGCAAGTTCGCTCCAATGCCCGTGTTTTTCCTTCAAGACGACTGTGTCATCTTTAGCTCCGTGACAATATTCAAAATCCGTGCGTTCGCATTATAAAGTTTAGTTCATGTCATTCCTCTGCCTCAGGATTACTACGTGAGAATAACATACTATCAATTAATGGAATATTTTACTAGAACTTGGGAATTTTTTTTACAAATTACCAGAACTGGAAGCTGTCAGCGTTCCGCGCGCGACGAAAGGCAATCTTGGTGTGATGGTGTCAATCTGACGAACATTATTGTCCTGACAGAAACACCTACTAGTCTTTTGTCTCTTAAAAACGCACAGAAATATATTTTCTAGAGTCGACGGCTACCATGAGATCGTGTGTGGGAAACAAACGGACTCGCGAGAGAGTGACGCCGCAGTATGCAGCGCAGAGCGTTAGCGTAAGCTTAACAAAACGAACATGTTGACTTTAGTGATGTCTCTTGCCACGCAGACCAATAATAAATGTGGTTATTCGCTGTGTACATTTCACCTGGCCCGTCCATTGGTGACGTTAAGAAGTTTGTGGCTGCACAACATGCGTAGGTCACTTGCGATAATACCACCCCTGTTGCGTGGTGGGATATTTTAATGTGAATACTTCGGGACCACGGGCAGAACGGTTCGCGTTATTAATAGTTAAGACATGTAGGTTGCCATTCTGCACTAATCTCAGCCAACTAGAAATGCAGCGGTGATCGTACCTGGGCATGACACTGCCAAAAACTGTGGTGTCGGTTGTGTCTACACCACTACGCTTTGCTGACCAACCACCTTCGTTCTAAGAAATGGCTTTTAGTGTTTTTAGCGTGGAGGTATACTTTTATATTGGGCATAGAAATAGAGGAAATGGCGTTTCGCAACGTAAATTGTACGTACACGTTATCACTCTAAAAAAACCTGCACCCCTCCGTCTAACGACGACGGTGGATGAACGTGAAGCTTTCTAGTGAGAGATTCTTCGGTTGGCCAATCGAACACTGTGAGTACATGCTACGCTGGAGGTACGGACTACTTTTCTAGAATACCAGCAGCAACTTTTTGTTTGCACTCCGTAGGCCTAACGTTGGGGTTCAGGGTGTATGGAACGAATTGGAACCTGCGGCTTGGCGTTCGCTTCGACAATGTAGAAAGAAAGCAATGGGATATACGCCGGCTTCATTACGCGGGGAACCCAAGTCCGATTGTGGCCACGCGAAGCGTTTTATCTTTCACTTCACCCATTATTATTCATCATCACCGTCAGAACCTGGCTTTCCTGCAGGGCGTATGGACGTACAACGTATCCTGTAAAAGACACTAACGCATCACTTCAATAATCTTTCCCGGCTTTTAGATATTCAATCAGCATCTATCTTTTAAAATATAAATTTCTCAAAGAGCTCCTTCACCAGCTTACCTCACTAGCGTTAGTGTGGTGAAACCGCAACACAATTCCCCTCGGCCAGTATGTGCAGGTGTGATGAGGTAGAAGACAGAAGTAGTGTGCTTGTGTGTGGCAAGGCTTCGACGAAGAGGAAGTTTATAAAGACGATGAGTTGGCAGACCATGGACAATCGCCATTACTGGGTGTGCGCCAGAAGAAAAGGAGAGAAGAGGAGGAGTGCTGATGAGGGAGCAGCATGTTCCAACCAACCAACCAAGCCAGCATGGATTCCGAGGAGCTAGGCTTTGATGGCTGCCCACAAAGTATGTGGTAGCCGTGGTCTGCCGAGGCCATCGTTGAGGACGCCCGGAGACCCAGCCAGGCTGCAGGGACAGCCGTGCCTACACGCTGGCCGTCGACGGCCGTGCGGTAAATTGCCGCCATCGACAGGGTGACGTGTTGTTTCCCGTGTCCATCACCAGGAGGTCGCCGACGACTGGGACAGTAGCAAAATCGACTGCATCGACGGTGGCACACCACGTGAGACCTTTGTTTTGTTGGCAGTTTCTGTTTGAACTGTACTTGGACGTGTCAGCTGTTCAGCCCTAGCCGTACTTTGAGTCGGTAGGATTGACTAAAGTGTCGCATTCTGCTTGTCTCTGTAACGTCCTACTTGGTAACTCGTCTAGATAAATGTTTATGTCCGTCATCGTAGAGTTCCTCAAGCGCCTGTCACCTTTCTGCGACACGAGTCGCGAGGCCTAGTGTCCAATAACACCACAACAGGTACATTTTCTCGCGTACTTAAATTAAAACATGGGTTGGTCTCTAATATAATGCTCAAGAAACTTGTTTTCGTTCATACGCCCACTAATTTCAGTTCTGTACAACTGCTGACTTAAGACGGCAATGTTACATACAAGGGGTGCTGGTAATCATAAATACACTTAGGAGAATAAACACAAAGCAAACCGAGCTGCTACAAAATTGGTATATACTGCTGAGCTAACGTAAAACGATGAGACTCGCAAACTGTGGGTCCCATGCATCGAATCAAACAGAGGGTGGTTGCAACCAGAAAGGAAGCAGAATGCACGAAGGCGCGCATTTCTGCACCTACATATTTGCATGTACGCGTGCTCATCCATGCGTGGAAAAAGCAAACAAACTACTGGAGTGTTTTTATGCACTCTCCCTAGCCCTGCGTGGCGACGTTAACGCTGGTCGATGGCAAGCTGCCGGCACAAGCTGGCCCGAGAACGGTCGTCGCCTAAAAGCAGTCCAAGCCCGCGTTGCATAATCCGGTCAGCACCATCCGTTCGTTGACTTCATTCAGAGGCGGCCTCTCGTGAACTTCAGTGAGTTTTTGCCGCAATGCGTACTGACGGAAGATAAATCCGGTTTTAAACAGCCAGAGCTGTTGTACAAGCCGCGAGTTGGGGTGTTGCAGAAAAAAATTACACCATCTTCCTGTAGGGGCACCCTGACTAGTATGTGAAGCAGCCATGGGGTCGATTCAAGTGCCCATTAGATTCCAGTTCGTCATTTCCGTTAGGTTGAGGTACGTAGCTACCGCTAATTTACCGTTTGGTTTCTATAGTAACCTACCACACTTTCACTTAGCGGAACTACAAAATGGGAAATTGCGTTGATTCCATTGCTGTGTCGCATACTACCCAGGGTTCCCCTACGGAAGATGGTTAATTTTATTGGAGGGGGGGGGGGGGGGTAATTAGAGTGGAGAGGCATTAAAGAGAGAGAGAAGAGAGACAGAGAGAGACGTTTTTTTATAAGGGTATTAGTTTTTGCCTTTATTTAAAGGCATTATCATCATCATGTTCAACGTAGGTGACGTCGAGGCTGTGGTTGGCGTTCCGCTTTCATTATGACCCCCTTATGGTCTGTGAAATGTAAAGTCAAGGCTGTTGTAGTGGATGAACCCTAAAGTTGCTGCAGATGAGGTCGAATGCACGTTCCCCAGATTGTTGTGGGCTGGCTTGTAATTACGGCCCACCGAGACTCGCCGACGCACTCCGCTGCCAACGACGATGAAACGTCGAAGGCGCGTGAAGCGTTCTCGTCGTCGTGCCGGCCCAGGAAGACAACCGGCAACACTGTCGCTGCAGGAGCCCTTAAAGGGAGAACCGTGCTCATCTCGTGCCAGCCCAGGAAGACACCGGCCGTACGTCGCTCCAGGAGCCATTAAAGGGTAAGACACCACCGGGCGTTCAGCAAGCCGAGCATGCGCAGTGGGGGTGTGGACGGTATAACCACCACAAGGGAGGGACATAGCCCCGAACATGAGATGCTTGGCATCTAAAAAATACCAAGAAAATGCGGAGTTCTCATGAGCGGGTGCCTCGCGCCCACCGCCGAGTCTCGGCTCGCGCAGTGGCTTTATTGAAAACTAAAACTGAACTTCAGCGCATTCATCAAGATCTACCGCGTATGTAAGGGGTGCCATCAGAAACACGATGATATCGATGCATCTGACGATCCCTACTACTAGCGCAGTGCAAAACAACGACGAAACATATAAATAAAAAACTTCAGTCCGCACGTATAAAGATATCCGGCTGCTTCGCTATAGCGCAAGCCTTGAGCGACTTAGTGCTAGGTTCGCCAGTTGGGCTCGTAGAAGTCTACAGCGCTGAGGATGACTTTCCATCCACCACTGGCCACGAAGAAGACGACGACCTCTACGGTGCATAAAACGACGATTACTAGCACCGCAACTATCGAAATAAACAATGATACTGAAACTTTACCATGTCTGCGGCAACGCTCACCTGCAACAGTTTCGGCGTTTAAGTCTTACGCGTGAGCGCAAGCGCCCCTTACGACACACACCTATCCATGAAACTTGCAACCAATGCTGCGCAGATTTCTCGAGTCGCTCCTTTGTCTACCTACAATTTTCGTATTTTATTTGTTCTTGATGTCTTGTGTACTGACTGCTAGAATGCAGCTATTCTGTAACGTTTTCGGAAATGTGGGGACGAAAAAGGAAGCCTGCGGATTTTTTGTGCTCCAGCTGTTGAGGGAACAGACTCTGTGCAAGTTTATACCGAATGCGTTTTCTTCGTGACAACGGGTTTTGTCAGTGGGTTCGTTGGAGTGTCACAAAGGGACGCGGGCGTGGCTTGAGGGGGTGGGAAGGGGGAAGACAAAAAGGGCATAAGAGCTCGCGCCTTCACCACGGCATAGCGTATAGTCATAAGAAATGTCGCCATTTTTCGGTCAATAGTTAGTCTTTTATTGAGAAGGCTAAACAAACAACCATACTACTAGTAAGGAATCAATAAATTGCTAAATTTGTTTAGAGACTGTTTTATTTTTATCGCGCTATAAGTTGTCGTTATCGAACAGCTGCAAGGTTTGTCGAATGCTATTGAAGCGCACTGCATTCCACATGTCAGAAGCAGAAAAAAACCTTTGCTCGACGTAAACGAGCATAGCCAAGGTTAGCAGCAGTGAGCTGCTAATGAAGAAAAATATTCAGAAAGCAGTGCCAGGCCCCTTTTATGGTCCTACGGTCACGAATTCTTCATCGGGGCAGAGTATATTACCCAGACAGTAATTAACGATCGCATAAGTAATTTCCGCTGCGTGGGGTACCGCGATAAGCCTGAGTCGTTACGGTCAACGCGGAAACATAAAGCAAACTCGGATAGCAACTTCGTCGAGATATGCAAATACCGTAGTCGTAAATCGTAAATGATGCCAGGTGTAGGCGCAGACGCTTGACATGAATAATGACTCTTCGCAATTTCGAAGCGGCCGGAACCGTAGTAGAGGACGCAAATTTCTGCGGCATAATTTACTATCTGGCTAGAAAAAAACGGTTTGTTAGGTGGTTTGGCACGTGACTATGTCTGTATTGCAATATTGCTCTACTCTCTGTACAGGAACGTTTTCGCACGTGTCTTTTGATATGGTCACAATATTGTTTGGCAGCTTCCTACTCTTTTTTGTAGACTAAATGAAATGCAGCGCAGCGAAACTTCGCATTTCAGGCCCCAACCTGCCGAGGCAAGTGGAATAAAGTCTGGCTTGGACTGAAACACATTGGGGTGGGGTCAAGCAGAAAAACTATTCGTTTAAGATGTCACTCGCAGTTTTTAAACGGGTATACAATATTTAAAACCAGTTAAGCGCTTCCATTCCTGTAGTATGTCTTCTATATTCAAAAGCTTAATGAACGTGTTTGACACACACTGCTCGCTTGCTGTCTACACTGCGAGATGGCTTTCTCTGCCCTTTTTCTATTGTGTTTATTTATTAGGTTGTGTAGTTGCCTATTTATTTTTACACATCTCGTGAACTCAATATCCAACAATATTACAGAGCTCACCCGGATTGTAAGAGCGGTAAGAAAAAGAAGTAGTGTAGAAAAATTCAGGATTCAGAGAAACTAAGCACAGTACGTCGTAAAAATACCATTGTCGATGATACAAAACATACGTCTAATGGTTGTACAGAGTATGTAATTGCACAAAATAGAATACAGGTTTTTAAAGCACAAACTAAAGTACGGGCTTCTCAGTTAAGTGCAATATCGTGTATAAGTTGATTTATAGTCGTCGGAAAATTATGTATTCAGCACAAACAAAACTACAATATTGGCATTCTTATACAGGAACTAGTTGGTGATGCAACAGCATGCGCTCGTCATTTTGACTCTATGCTGGACAATATATTGAAATAGGCATGCTTTTACATGCTTTTAGGTGCGACAATGGTACTAAAAAAACCAGTGGTTTATTAATCACGCTGTTTGAATATGGAGTTTAACGCGCCGCAGGTACGCAGGCTATAAAGCGCACTGTAGTGGAGGGCTCCTGATTACTTTTGACCACCTGGGGACCTTTAACGAGTGCGGAAATCTTGACACATGGGCTTTTGGCTTTTCGCCTCCATCAGATCAGCGGCCGCTGAGGCCGGGAACGGAACTTCTGTCTTTCGGCTCAGCAGGTCAACACCTTAGCCACTGCTCCAGGGTAACCCACTGGTTTATACATTACCTATTGCCTCTGTGCGCGTGCAAGTAAATTAATTTTTGAGGAAAGGAGTTTCTGTTTAAAGGAAAAAACACGGCCACACAAAATACCCTCGCAATTCAAAACACCAAAACGAAACTGAACGAAACGCAACAAAACAAAACGAAAACCGCATTAGGAGAAGTACGAGACAATCTACCTCCCTTGTGTCAAAAGTTCCCTGCGCCGCTTCATCTCCCTCACTGGATGTACTCCCCCTGGCGAATCGTCACCACAATACGAGGTATGAGGCAAATACAGGCATCAGCAGTTAATCCAGGCATCAGCACTAAATCCGCAATACCAGGCATCAGTAGTAAATCCAAGTTGCCAATGGAAGCGCTGAAGTACTGTACGCTAGAGCACATTTGGAATTGCTATCGCAATCATAAGCATAGTTAAAGCGATATTTAAATGAATTTAATCGACGAGGACCACAACTGCGGCCAGGTTAAGCCACAAAACGTCGGCGACCTCAGAACGTGCTGGTTTGCGCTCTCCTTTGCAGTATATTCTTGGGCAACAGGCTTCTGTGTGGGTGATTTTCACGGATTCACGGGCGGCGCTTCAAACAGCTAACCTCATTCCCGCGAGGACAACATGCCCATGAAATACACAATGTGCATACACACGCTGCCAGCTAGCTTCACGACGTCGTGCTGCAGTGGCTACCTGGACATTGTGTGGGTGAAGGGGAATTCGGTGGCCGACGAAACAGCTTGCGCGGCTCACAACCAATCTAACGTTATCATCCCGATTCCTTTCTCTTGACGAGACGCTGTGAAGCTACTCTGTGGCGCGGCACCCACAATTCTCAATATGGAAGGACGGATCAAAAACTTATCACCCATTGTACAGAATTGATCCTCCCAAACTTTCCGAATGCCGTGCGGTGTGGGAAAACGCGACGAAGCAGATGTACACCGCATTCACCTAAACGTCGCTTCTATTGGCCACTACTTGCACAAGACGCGCCGAGTTTCCTCCCCTCACTATCTCGCTTGCAGTGTTCGTGAGGACATAGAACATGTACTGTGTGTGTTCCTGCTGTGACACCGCACGGAAAACATTAAAAAAAAAACTTTGAAAGGGCGTGCCAATGCACCACTGAAACGTTACAACGTCATCGGTCCATGGAACTCCAGTGCCGTGGTAACACGGTGTACAAGGGTCTTCGGACATTTTTCCGTTACTCCGGCCTCAACGAAACTCTGTGAAAGTTTGCTTTAACTTTACTGCTGTGCGTGTGCTTTGTGTGTATTTCTGCGTTTGTCAGTTTCTGTGTACTTATTTGCGTTTGTTAGTGTTTCTGTGAGGTTTTGCGCGTTCGCTTCCTTCGCTCATTTCCACCCCTCGCATGTTTATATGGAGTGGCAAGCCAAGCTCGCTGCCAGACTGACTTCTCTTCGTCATTAAACGCATCCCTCCTCCTTCTCCAGCACGGTTGTACAACATTTTTCTGTGACACCCGCATATTTGGGACAATCAGGATTTCGGAAAAACGGCGTGTTTTTGCCCGTTCCTCAATAACAATACAGCCAGTTGATATACCCAATTCGTTTCTGCTTGCAAATGCTGGCCATCCAGTTGCCCAAAGTCAATTTCAGCATTTTGTCCTAACATGCACATGAAAAGTCCAGGGAGATTTTGTAATTTACATCCGTCTGGACGTGGAATTCAAGTTGAATTTTTCAGCGTTCGCATAGCTCTCGCCATAAGTCGCCACTTTCTGCCACAATGCCCGTCCCGTAGGAGCCCGTGTCATTTGTCATAAATCTAAAAAAGAGGTGACGAGTAAACAGTGAAAAGTCATAGCCCTCCGCATCTGTTGGAAATTCCTGCAATCCCTCACGTTCAACCCCTTAGGAGCATATGTTACTTATCATAGATCTTTGACCGATCAGCAACGTTCATACCTGCTAAGATAACACTTCCCGTGGGTAAGAATACCTTCACTCACCCAGTCCGCCTCCATCGCACGTTCCCAACGCAATCTCATGCCGAATGCAAGTTCTTTTTAGAACCCGACACTCTTCCTCTTATCCTAATATAGTGAACGCCAAAACCCCAATCTCCACCCTCGTCCATCCACCCTTCTCACCTCTCAGCTGAGGGAGACTCTGGTGACTACAGCGATCTGGATATCCAGACACTTTTGGCCTCCAGAGCAGAGGCTTCCCGCTCATCACACGGCTTCTTGGAATTGGTGTACCACTCCGAACGTCACCGCCTCAATAAAAGGCTTTTCACTCACTCGCTCACTCACTCACTCACTCACTCACTCACTCACTCACTCACTCACTCACTCACTCACTCACTCACTCACTCACTCACTCACTCACTCACTCACTCACTCACTCACTCACTCACTCACTCACTCACTCACTCACTCACTCACTCACTCACTCACTCACTCACTCACTCACTCACTCACTCGGTCGTTTGAGCGCATCTCTTGGTACCAGGTGTCTAGCGAGAGTTGCAGTAAAACACGAGATCCAGATGTTTCCCATTACCTCGACATGAATCCGGTTGGAGCCCATTTATTGAGAGCAGGCACAAAGTCGTAATGGTGTACTAGTTCACCATAAACTAGTGAATTCTGACAACTAACAAATAAATGAACAAGTGTTATATTCCTTAATTTTATTAGGAGAATGGCACACCCGGGCACCGCGGGTACTACCGCAATGGATGTATAAAATACCATTATAGTGACAAGTGAGTTTACTTCGCTAATTACTGATTTTTTTGAAGCAAGGGGTGCTACAGAGCTATCCTATTTACGCATTTTATACGTATTTTCAACGTCGTATTGTGAACTTTCTTTTAAAGCAAGCTTTCTACCTCTACCAGCCAACGCTTCTTTCGCGGCGTGCGGGACAAGAAACTCCCAACGTGGCGGAGGCGGCGGGGGGGGGGGGGGGTGCGTGCGGTGGGGTGAATGATTTCACTCACGGACCCCACTGCAGATGGCGCGACGAGTTTACTCAGCGTTCTCCGCGCGGAGGTGCCTGCTCGCCGGCGGGCGCTTCGGCGGTATGGCTTTGTCGTCTGCTTTTGCGACGGTTGATTTGGGCCTGTTTTGGTGCAGCTTCGCCTCCATTACGAGCTTCCTTCACACAGCTTGAATAAAGGAGCCATGAAGAGAAAATATAACTTCGTTAAATTTGAAACAACTAGGATTCAGTATCTCACTCAGCTCCATAACACCCACAAAGGTGTTTTTTAACAAAAAAAAGCAAGAACTGTTTAAAAACTTTCAAATTTTGCGCCGCAGTTAGGTGTTACGATTAAGAATGACGTCATACCGGCAAACAAGAAAACATAATTCCAAGTAACGTATTCCAACAATAAAACGAATAATTCCAATTCCAGCAATAAAACGAATAATTCCGATTCCAACAATAAAACAATTTCCAAGTAACGGCTGGTAGATTCTCTCTCGTTTCACTCTTTGTAGAGCCACGTTTGTGAATTCAACTGACGTCACATGGGCAATTATTGTGGGTGTCGTTTAAAGCTTCGCTTTCCAACAACCTTGACAGCGTGGATTCGAGCCAAATATTTTATTCTTTGGTTTTGCGGGGAGATGTATAACATGTTTATTTTTTATTTTGTCTGACCAGTTTTTTGTAAATTTTATTTTTTCTATTTTCTTACTTCGTATGTTTTAGATTCCGTTAAACCAATTGTCTGCAGTTACACTATTGCAACCATTATCTGCATTCCTGGGGAAATGCAGGGCGTTACAAGGTTTCTCGTCATTCTCGGCAGTTTTTAAAACGTATCTGTAAAGTTTGTTTTTTACGGACTGTTATCTCTACTCGGGATTTGGGAGAGATGTATAAGATGCAGATTTTTAATTTTGTGGTAATATTATAGCAAAAGGTTCTTATAACATTTTTTATTTTCCTTGTTATTGGGTTTTTACAATACTGTGCGACTAGTTATCCCTTATTGGAAAGAATAAAAGGGGCGCTAAGCAGACGAATACGAAGTAGAAACACACACCACATACAGGCACCTGTACGTGGTGTGTGTGTCTACTTCTTCTTCGTCTGCGTGGCGCCCCTTTTATTCTTTCCAGTAAGCATGAACAAACAGCAAGTTCCGTTAGTTTTCTCCTGTTACGCTAGTATAATGAGTTCATGTGGTTTTTCCGACAAATCTGCATTTTGTGGAAATGCAGTGCGTTAGACTGTCCTGGATGTGGGGGCAGTTATAAAAAAAATGGTGCTCATTAAAATTACCAGGAAAACAGTTCACGTGCTGCCGCGCCTCAACTCGAGTGCGGGTCACAGCAGAGCTCGTGCTACAGACGCCGATTTTGCGAAGCCGGTTGCCACCGGTTCTAGGGCGGGCTAACGTGGTAAACTTTGGAGATATGTGAAAGTATGTGGACAAAGCGATCTTGGCATACCAGCCATAGATAACTTTCAACTGCAAGTTCGGAAATCCATCTGAGGTTTAACAGCCGGGCGTGCGACGACCGGATTAGGTACGGCAGCTCTGCTGTTTCTGCACCATTTGTTTCTTCGTATATTTTGCAAACGCCAATGGACCAAGCTGGGCCTTAAACAGCTCTTCTGTTAAAATGCTGATATCTCATTACCATACGCATGTGGGCCTGCCTTGTACCATCGCCAGTCTGCAACCACTGAACGCACAACAGCGGAGCGTTGAGATCGACGAAGCTGACAATAAAAAGAGAGCGCATTGGTGGCCTAAAAAAATACGAAAAAGCGCTGTGCTGCGTCGAAAATCTAAGAACGGAAGGTCACGTACAGAATAAAGAAAACAAGACAACAGGCCACGTGCTGCAATTGGAACGAAAAAAAAAGGGCTGGTCCCATTCGTTTGATGTTCCAGTCATTATTTAAGGGTCCCAATTCCGGAGACAAGGCACGCCCGGGTACGAAAGCGTGTGATGATAATAGGAGAAAGAGGAAACGGTAAGGAAGCGCTGGCGCTGCTAACGAGAAATAAAAAGACAAAATCCCTGGAGAGTGAAAACATACAATATAGAAGAAAGGGCTGTACCTCCAGTACGTGCATCCAATGCGCGTCGTCGGCTGCTTCGGGTTGCCTGAATTGGCATGGCTTCGACAAATCAACGGTACGGCTGTCATGAGTCGCTGCCGTGCCCCAGAAGAACAGCACACGAGACCCTGCAGCAGTAAGACGTGAAAATGGAATGGGAGGTTATGGCTTGTCATAGCGCCGGATGCACGCTGCACGCAGCAATGCGATTTCAACTGATAAAAACACAATGAGAAAAGAAACCACGAAAATTTGTAAAACAGGCGTCATGGATGTGGACGCGATAGAAAAATTAGGTAAAGGAGTGTAAGCTTCAGGTGGGAAGCAAGAAAAGCGAGATTTGTGATGCAAGATCGCAAAAGAATTCTTGCTGAGCCCGAGGACTGGGTTCGATTCCCGGCCCCAGCGGCCGTTTTTCGGATGGAGGCGAAAAGCGGAAACGCCCATGTTTTTGAGATATCGGCGCATGTTAAATAGCCCCAGGTGGACAAAATTAATCCACAGCCCACGACAACGCCGCGCCTCACGACCTGTGTACTTTCTGCGTATTGCAGCGTATTGCGTATTGCAGCGTTAGGTAACAACGGCCGATATCTTCCGAGCAGCAAAAGTCGCTTTTAATTCGTTTGTACCAGAGCACTGAGCCAGATTATACTTGTAGTAGAGAACTCATCCTAGAAGAGTGCTCCTTTTTACACCACTGGGATTTTAATAGGTTTTTAATACGCTTTATCTTAAGGCATGTGGGATAACTTATCTTACAAATTCTGTCATTACGCAATTGTCGCATTTCAGAATGCTGCTATGCTTCTGTTATTTCCGTAAAAAATGTCTTTAACACAACAAAACTTCCAAACGACCATTCGCTTGGGTCTGTGAGTCCCCATGAGCTCCTAGCACTAAGACCTCCTACAGGGGCGCACGTCTAGGGCCGAGTGCGGACCTTTAAGTGAAATTTATGTAAGATATTTTGTACTTAATCCGAACTTGAAATTACTGAAAGTGGAAGTCGCATCGGTCCGTTAAACCCAACCATAAAAATCAACAATTAATCCTTCAACATTCGGACAAACTTGAAGCGCGAATTTGGTTTCTGGCTACTATTTATAAGAGCAATTATGATACCCTATAGACCGCGGAACTTACAATGAGATGTTTTTGGATTACCTTTAAAACTGCTTGGTTAATTAAAGTGCAAGCACTCAGGTTTCCTGCCTATCGAGTATGTCATATTGTGTGGGTACAGATTGTTTGACCTGCACTATCTCCACCAGCAAATAAAAAGTCTATATCATTGCTATTTTGTTGGTCGTGATATTGTTTGCGGAGTTTGAAACGGGGGAATTTTATAAGCAGGTGAAGAATCGGTACTTATCTTCCAATCACACTATCGCCATTTCGGTGTCTCGAATATGAAATATGCCAGCTAACGGCGCTACGGTTTATTAAGCGCCATGTCAAGTTTTTTGACTGCTTCATTATGGGTTTTTAGCTGTTTCTCTCCGCTTTGAAAAATAGTAATTGCTTGCTCACTTTCTTTCCATAACTACCTCGTAATGCTTGTGCATGAACGGGTTCTGTGTTAAGCCAAGTTACTATCTCCTATTTTGCCGCCTAATTCTCTAAAGACAAAACTGTCACAAAAAAGGAAAAGTCAATTCTATATTTCTGGGAGTAATCGTGGCCCCTCAAGCCAGGTTACGTTGTTGAGAAATGTACTGCCGCGACTGATCACAAGACACAAAATAAATTGCCGATAACATACAGACTATTCATGCCCATTCCTGGGTTTGATACAAGAAACGAGGGAACGGCTAAAAATTGCGAAAGAATGAAAGTTAAAGCAGATAACATGAACCCGACCAAGAGGGAATATTGAAGTGAATTTTGTGCCACGCAGAATTTCATAGCAACTCTGGAAAATTCATAAGCAGAGCCCCAGAGACCTCTAACATGTAGTACAGTTACCGACACACCAAGACGATGTGGCAGCAAAATAGGGAAAGCATGCAAGCAACCGTGTAATCATGGATTGGCTGTCGGAACGTACGTGGTGAGGCAGGCAAAATGTACAGGAATTTGTCTCAGCACGGAATGTATGCAAATGGGGATTACGGAATAAACTTGGGTGCATGACTTGGAAACCACTTCAGCATCGTGCTCAGCATGAACGACTCACTGGTCATCTCCTCTGGCGCGTTGTAATTACCTATTGAATTTAGCAGCTGAATATCCTTCGCGGTATGTAAATATTCACTGCTGTCGTTCTTTTAGCCTCGTTTTCCCCCCCTTGCTCTTTCTCATTTAGTTTGCTTCGCGGTAGTTTGTTGTCCCCACCCGTGGTTCCCTTGGTGCGAGTACTAATACGTTTCTCTGTTTTCTGCTGTTTCCATGTTAAAAAACAGCAACGCCGCAAGAAAACATTTATGGTAAGCAGCAAGTAACCACAAAAATAATGGGAGAATTGCGTGGTTGACTTTGCTACAAGGTTGAGAAAAGTGGCGTAGCTTTGTGTTTAACTAATACTGCGAATACACTTGACACATCACTTGAGTGATCAGATCATGATTGAAGCTTATCTGTCTGGTTGGAGATCAGTGGTCCGTCCTACAAAAATGAGCCTGTGTAGTGACTACGATAAGGTACTAGAATTTAGGACACAAAAAATGGCTGCAGCCTAGCCCAGCCAACCATGGATATGCAAAGCAAAAGCTTGGCTTAGCTTGTTAGGTCTTGATTTCACTTGGTTTTTTCCTGATTTAGCTTAAATAATATGCTATTCGTCCAAAGCCTGCAAGTTTTCTACTGTGGCGGTCCCGCTCCCGGGGTTCTCCGTGCCGAACCTCTTTGTGGACGATATCCGCGGCTCGGTCAGACGCCGCTTGCTGACGACGGCTCAAATTCTCCAGCTTCCGCGCCACGCTCAGGGAAGACGGCCCGGTCTGGCTGCCATTCATGGCGAAGCTGCATGCATGCGACGATCGGCACGAACCAGTTGCCGAAACCACATGCTCTATATTAGCAGTGGCAGCGGCAGCGGCGACCGCGGCTGTCGGCAGAGCTCGGTCGACCGAGTCAGGCGATGCGTTGCCCCGGATAGGGCGCAGCTGCAGTCGAGTGAAAGTTAAAGTTACCGCGACGGCGAAACCGCTCGACCAGATTAGTAAAGCTTTGTTTTAAAATCTCGGTGGCTCCAGAGGCCCGTTTGCTAGGGCTGGACCTTTCGCGGCAAACACTGGCACGCACTTGCCGTGAAGGTGGTGATGCGCCTGTCTGACGGCCTCACTGGCTGCTGATATCGCATGCGTAATGCCAAAATTGGCCGTGGCGTCTCACGAGGCAACGGCCGCAGGTGCGCCATGGGATTGACATTCACATTGAAAGTGCAATGGCACCACCTTACGGCTAGCTTTACGGTTTCGGGCTTAAGGCTGTCTGTCATCCCGTACCCGCAGTTTCACGTGCAAACAGCTCGACGTTGCTTGACACATTGCTGAGCTCAACAATATGGATACCTGACATTAGTCTGGACGTGCAGCGAGTAATATTCGCCGCATACATACGCAAGTGCGTGTACTGGCTAGGGAATATGACAGCTGCTGTCACAAGCACACATTTGGTTCACCAAAACAACTTGCTTCGATGCAGCACACCCAATCACATATCTGTTCTCCGAGATAACAGACGTGAGGATTTTACGTGCCCACTTCCATTATTTTACTCTCATAACGTCTCTTGAGCAATTGCAAGTAGTACAAATTCTGTTCGGCACAGCAAGAGGACATAGAAACTTATCTCGCCAAGGCAAACGTAGTCTCAATAAAATGGCCCTTCATGCTTCCATAGTCCATTGCGAAGTTTGCACTATGTGATCCACTATGTTTCACGGCAGAAATTCCGAGTTTATATATGACAATAACTAGTGCAGCTGCGGTATTACTATGGCATCACCTGAATCCCGTGTCCGTATGATCTTTGGGAATCAGTCGCTTACCAGACATAGGTTACGGCCGTAAAGTTACCGGTGGGAGTCATAGACAAACGACTTTCATCATAATAATCATTAAGCCCTAGTAAGCTCCACAGCATGACCAAGGCGCCTCTCCCATTGACCTCAAACCGCTCCTTTCCGTCGCTGCTTGAGTGCATTCTTTTACTTGCAATTTCCTTATTTCCTCCCTCCATCGGCTTCCTCGCCTTCCCCGTCTGCTAGACCCGTCTGTCGTTTTCCACTCTGTTACCCAGGTAGTTCACTGGTTATCGATTCGCCTGACTGCGGGGGCAGCCCAAGTCAATTTCTCTTTTTTTTACGTCGGCAGCCCAAGTCGATTTCTTTTCTTTTACTTGAACTATGATATAATCCGCTCGCATTTTGTCTGATGCAGGAAGCCCGCTTTCTGTCCCTAAGTGTTACTGCGGTATTTTTTTAAATTGCCCGTTGACACGAATTAAGCTGCCTTTCTGGTTGTTTAGTAAAGCGCCCACTTTCCGCTCCATATGGCATCAGCGGAAGGGCGCACTGGTTGTGTACTCTTCTTTTGAGTGATTGAAGTAGCTTGCTTTTTATTATTTGTGAGTGTTTGCTGAAAGAACCCTAGCTCATACTGATTCTGTGGCCCATTTCTCTCTCGTGATTGTGGTCAGCGCTGACAACAGGTTTGAGATGGATATACTCTTCTATTTCTTCGGTCGTATCGCTATATAAGCTGATGAGAACTCTTTAGGCATGTTTGTTCATCATAACTCGAGATTTAGTTATGTTTAGATTTAGTCCCACGACCATGCTTTCTGATTGTAGTTCCTCAAGCATTTTCTGAAGCCTTCCGCGGACTCACTGAGCTAGACTACGTCGTCTGCCATCCTCAAACAATACAAGAATTATCCATTGTTTCGGAATCCTTTTTTCCCCTTTCACGCCTCCTGAATACATCCTCCAGGAAAGATGTCACTGTTTTTGGAGAGAAGGAATCTCACTTTCGTACGTCCTTTTGGATCGAGAATTTGTCGCTTTGTTTGTGAAGAATTATCCTGCCCATTCATCCTTTTATATGACGTCTGGAAATGTTATGCAGGTATCCATATTCCCCAAACGCTTAATGCTTGCAGCGGTGCAGCCTTGTGTACTGAATTGGACGCTCTTTCATAAACCATAAATGCCATGTAAAGATTAGTATACTCCGCAGATTTTCTATTACTCGATTCACGACATGGATGTGATTCATTGATGACTGTCTTTTCGTAACTCCACCATGCTCTCTTGGTTGTTGGGAATCTAGACTGTTAGTTAAGCGCATTACTTTTACTTTGGTGAACAGCTTGTATACAACTGAGAGTAGGGTGATGGGCCCGTAATTCTTTGTTAAATTCGTTTTTTGTAACGAGAATTATGTTGTAGTTTTTCCATGCCGTAGGCATTTTTAAAGTCTTCACGCATTATGAAAATAGTGCAGGTAGCTTTACGAGAGCAATATCTCGTGTCTCGTTTAAAGGATCCACGGTTATGGCGTCGTCACCTGCAGCTTTTCCTCTTTTTATGCTCTCAAGAGCATTTCATACTTTCTGTTTAGTTATAGTGCAATATCGCAGGCTAGCTTTCACGCAAACTACCGTATTTTTTCGATTCCAAGTACCCCCACATTATAAGAACCCTCCCCTACTTTCGGGAAAAAAATTCCAAGAAAGTTGCCATGCGAATCTAAGCACCCCCTTTTCTATGTAACCTTCGCAAGGCGGATTTCAGACGGGTGTAAGCGGGCCAGTGTTGAGGTTGTGGCCAAGTCAATTATGACGTTTTCAATTGCAAACCACTTCAACAAAGCAGAAGGCGAGCTACTGGAGAATAGTGAGAGCAGCTGCCTAAGCGGCACACCAGCCTCTAATGGTAGTGAGGTTGACGGTATCATACGAAACAGTGGGTTCGCTGTCTGCACATATTGTTCTGTTGAATGTTTGAAAAATGCAACATCAATATTTCCGCCCGGCTCATCGAGATACGGCCGTAAAATAACGTTGCGGTGACCGGGGGGGGGGGGGGGTGTAATTTATGCTTTTAGAATCTAAGTACCCCCTAAATTTGTGCATTGCAATCGTGAAAACTACGTGTGCTTACAATCAAGCAAATACGGTAGTTTCCCACTGGCTTACGTCGCGGGCGTCAAACCTGGTCTAGAATCGTTCTGCCACTTTTATGATCTCGTTCATGGCTTGCTAATGTTACCCTGCTCATCTCTGAGTTCGCATATTCTATTGTTGCCGATAGCTGGTAACAACAGAATGATAGCTGAAACAACAGAATGCAACAACAGAATAGTTATTTTCAGAATCTTGTTATTGGCTGTGTTTCCTCGACAAGTGCCATATTTTATGAACGAATGTGAGCGACATTGCGGTGGGCATTTTGCCCCAAGAGCACGCACGCACAGCTGATGAGTAACAGGGAGGTAGAATACTAAAGAAGCACAACCTATATTCATGTCTCTGCAATGCGCCCCATGTCCGCGTAACAAGCTCGACGAACGGGACTGAGACTTGCTCAAAGAAACTTAATCGATAATAATGCTGAGCCATGCATACACAAATATTTGCGCTTTGTTTCTCACATACGCTACGTCCAATCATCCCGCAAAAGACAAAAATTAAAGCCATGCATTTTCACTCCTTTTTGTAAGAACTTTTGAGCCCCTGAACGCCTTCATTGGTTTAGGACGTTTGTTTCGCTGGTGTAAGCGTAAAATTATGTTATGGCCGAGTTTGTTCCATGAGCAATCTCAAGCTATGTAATGAAAGCCGCTACTTTTACAAGGATATTTCTGCGGAACAAATATCCACTTTTTGAGCTCTATGATGCTCATTTTAGCCTCATTATGCTGTTGAAATAAATGCAAATTAGGTAAAACATCACTGTAAATGGGGATGCCATATTTAGTTTTCTTGCGCACAGATCCAGCACCATGCATATTGGAAAGCACTTGTGTACAGTGCATGGAGGTTGAAAATAAAAGTAAAAGTTAACTGGTACTGGATATTAGATCTAGGTGGTCACCACCAGGTCAACCACATTATCAACAGAATAACTTTATTGAGATGCTAAGCACTGTAAAAAAGTTGGCGGCAGGGACAGGAGGGAAGATTGGTTGAGCAAAAAAAAAGTTTAAATTATTTTAGCAGCTGTTAGAAGTACTGGAAGAGTTTCGAGTTTTTTCAGCACGTGGATCGGGTAATCATTATTATTGGTAGAATCAACTTTCAATTTTAGGCAGTACCTTGTAGTACAAGTTTAAGAAATAGTTAAAGAGTGCTCACTACCACATTGCTTTAAAATGTAATACAAACGCTTCAATTTATTCCTCGCAATGTCTGTGACCTAGTTCAATCCAGGGACCTGATTTTTCAGTACAAGGTATAAGCGAAACTGCGTCTGGAACACTAAACGATGTAGACTACACCACAGCTGTGCATCAACAACCTTTATTCAGAGGTACTACGAGAAATTAAAAAAAAACTTAAGAAGGTACAGTTGAAGAACTATGCATAGAACACTCAATCTATCTCCAACGCCCCCCCAAAAGAAAGGTTCGCTAATTCAGAAAAAAGGCTTAGCACGAAGAAAGATATGTTCGCCGAGTAAAAACAAGCAAGAAGCGGGGGTTAAAGGCTCCACCTTTGTCATCCCCTTAATCTCCGTGTCGCCGGCCGTTGCGCTAAAGCAGAAAGACAACCAGTGAAACGAGGCCCGCCATTGCTGATCCTTGGGATTTGTTTAGAATCCACACTTACGCTGCCATTTTTCGAGGGTATCCTTTTTCATCTGGCCCAAAAAGACATGAGCGAAAAGAGATTACGAGGCAGCGAGTTTGAAAAGAAGAACGAAAAATTAACAGTTGGACAACACAAGCTAAATTAGTTCTGCTAAGAGGGAAACAACGAGAACGCAAATATTGCTGCGCTCATCACCATTGTTTCTCGCCGTGCTGTAGAGCAAGTCTTTAAGAAGGGACTTCGGCAAAAAAATATGAGTACGCGGATTTGGTAACAAAGCAGATATTGTCGAGGCGGCATGAACTTCTGTTCGCGCATTTTTATTTGGTAATGACGAAAGGTTTTTTTGCCCCACAGTCCAAAATTTGCCTTGAAAGTGGTGGTGTTATGACCTCACTACTGAAAGTAGGTACGGATACTAGGTGCGTTTTGGTAAGGTATTGAGACCAAAATTTCTGATCAATATTACCCCGCAAGTTTGTGCGGTACGAAGGTCAAGTTTAAGTTAACAATTAGTGATGTGTTCGGGATTTGCGTATTTAACCTTTGTTCTCTGGTTCTTTAATGCTCCCAGCTCCTCTTGCGCTGCCTAGACCATCGCCGGGATTGATAACATCAGCCCTAGCGAAGGAAAAATCTTCGCTAAACTCATTTGAGCTATGTCTGCGGCTATCATTGACATAATGTTTTAAATTCCGCGTATATTTTAACTGGAACTTTAGTCCCAACTGGCACTTTATTTTAACTGGTTAAATTGTCGAAACAGAGAAATGTAATTGCTTGATTAGAAAGAAAGAGATAAGGCGGCGTGCGGCCATGCACGGACGTACGCTTTCAGATAGCATCATAACACGGGAATGAAATTATCTCCCTGCATAGTAATATACTTCATTTTACACTAACAAACTGAATCGGAAAAGGTTGGAGCGACTTCACATTGCCGCAAGGAATGAGCGAGAAGCAGGCCTTAAAGTTCCTTGGCACTTGTTGTAAGATCCTAGCTAATATTTTTAGTCTTTGGCAAAATTGCTTTTTCTCAGCGGGATCACAACGGTATATTCGACATAGATAGCCAGTGAAAGGCCCAACTCGGCCTTTGAAAGACATAAGAAAATGCGGCAGGTGTAACAAAGGCAGACAGGCGAGGTAAGAAATGTACCCAGTGCATTCTCCATGCAGAAGGAATGAGAAAAAAAAAGCAAATACCAGAATTTCTGCACAAGTGGGTGATCGAAGTCTCCAAGATTGTGGAAGCTTCTCGATGTATCACTTAGTAGTAGATGGATGGCTCATAAAAAAGGGATAGAAGACCTTCTGCATTTGGTTCTTGGAGTGATTCGGCGCTGTCGTTTCTAACTCAGGCAGTGGAGCAATGGGTTATTTCTCGAAAGTGTAATGCCCCAGAGATTGACCCTCTCACTCCAAATTTTACTACACCTGAAAGAGAACTACTGGGGTGTATACAATATTACAGAAAAAATGCAATACACTCCCCTTAGTCAAGCATATACTGGCGTAATTTTGGTAGCTTTTATAAACTTTTTTACTAATCTTCCCACTAACTGACTTCCATAGCTACTGCCGCATCCTTTGCTATTTATAAGCAAGTTAAGGATATGCGTGCGGGCGAGAAGGCAAAGCTGACATGAAGCGGAATACATTAGAAGACATCAGTTTTATTCTTAACGAGTTTTACTAGGCAAATCATGTGGCGGGTCGCGTTGTTTGTTAAGCTAACCTTCCCATCAAGACCCCAGCCTGCCAGGTCTCAAAGTGATTGAAGTAGAGACGCTTATGCAGTAAATTTAAATAATGTTTTAGCGCAAGCTTCGAGACCGTTCAGGAGTGTTTCAACCTGCTCAAAATTTTAAAAATGATTGCTTCGTTTTTCACGTTTTCTGATGGAACCATTCAAAACCAATGAGTGATAGAGCGCGACAACAAAAATTTGTTAGAGAGATGGTACTGTGATCGTCACAACGGCTGGTGCAACGTATGTGGGAATAGCAATAGCACTAGAGGCCACAATATCTTGCTGAGTTTGCTGGCGTGGCCCCTCCTACGGCGATTTCACACACACTGTCACGTAGGGTGAGAGACGGAAGCTTACACACCGTGGTACAATCTTGTTGAGCATTATGTGAGAACTCCTGTCACCAACCAACCCTCTCTAAATCAGTTTCAAAGGCGTGTAAATTTTTCACCACCCATTTGCTAAAAAATTATAGATATCTTCTTACTGGCACTTTTTGTTGATATCTTCACCTATCCAGAGGAGATCACGTTTCGTATTTGCACTGCGAAACCAAACATATCCACCAAATTTCAAGCGCCACGGACAGTAGTGCAGGTTGGCATGGAACAGTCACATCTGTACTACCAGTGAGTGTGGCAGCATGCCAAATTATTTATTAATTATTTTCAAGTTGCCTCCCTCCCAATCTTGTGTGTTGTTTTGCTGTGCAAATAAAATATTCAGTTTTTAGTCAGTGCTCAGCCTCTGCAGTCATTCCCGTCTGTCTTGTTTATTTGCTCTGCTTAAACATAAGGCCCCATCGTCTAGCCCTATTTGCATAGCTCGATTACTATATTTTACTGCCTCCCTGTTTTAATTTCACTGTGTTTTCTTGCTTCCGAACAACGTTGTTAAGTTGTACTTTTTAATTTAGTACTAGGACTCACAATCTCTATCAGACAACGAGGGGAACCAGGATCAAAGACTAACACCTCTGTCACGGTTATCCGGGGAGGATTCGCTCTTCCCAGTGATAAACCCCGAAGAGCGACATGTGGCTTAGGTTAGGGTATTGTCACGGTAAACCAAGCACGTTTGCTTGTATGGCTGGGTGCACAGGAAGTTAGAGCTGCTGACGGGCTTGACGGGTATTGCAGGATAGAGGCAATCCACGGATATTTACACTGTTGTGATTTATGGCTTGTGCTCTACGGCAAAGTCTGTCGTGGACAAGCAATCACATACACATTTCATAAGGGTACATATGATATCAACGAATAAAGTAAACTAGCAAAGAGCGGATAGAAATGGCATGAGTGGAGAGTCGGGACATGTGCACAAACAAAGACAACAATCCTCTACTTACGCTTCCTCAAGCGGACTTCTGTTTATTGTAGTAGAATACGGATGGGCTTAAAATTGATATATTTGACCGAGAAATAAAAGGAGAAAGAATCGCAAGGATAGTGTTCTTTTGTATTATAGGCTATGAGCATAGGGGCACCACAGAAACGAGACAGACATTCAAAAAGTGCAAACATCTAGACTGAATACAGGTGTCGTGCTGCTTGCCACACCAATGCAGGATATGGGTTAACAGTTTGGTTGACCTATACATTTTTGCCCCGGTGGTGTACGAAAGTGAGATACAAACAAAGTTACCGAGAATGAGGAACTTTTACATTGAAGCGCGGATACAACCATACATGTGAGCTACTCTCGGAGTCTGTATCGTGGTGGCTTTGGAGTCGAGTACCAAACTTTAGGCGAGGGGCGAACGATAATGACATTTTCTAATCACATAAATTTCCGCTTACGAGTGACTGCAAAGATCGGCAGACATAGAATCGTCTGAAAATCCCCAGAAAACGTCTGTGGTGTCGCAACAAGGAAATGACACATCCAATGTCCCACAGCCAAGAGTTAACCCGTGCAAATGCGCTTATGTTTTAGTTAGGCGAGTCTGTTTCCGAGCGGAGAATGCTAGGCTGCAAAGGCTCGTGTTTAAGGAGGCAAAATTAGGAGTGAGCGATCTACAGAAGGCGTTGAAGACCGGCAGATTGATAATTCAGTAGTTCAATCCGTCTTAAACACCACGACACTAGTGTGCATGCTGAAGAGAGTTTGCTCGATAGTTGGGAAAATCTCGTCCTCCCCTCCCAAGTTAAATCCATAAATACGTATGCTGTAGAGAAATATTTTGAGCTCTTTGCACTCACTCACACGAAAAGGCTAGCATATCACTCTCTCGCTGGCCGCTGTGTTTTCTTGTACGAGACCTGGAAATAGATAGTGTCGGGTTTTCGTTTCTGTGGGACCCCTTGGATCTGTGCCGGGATTTTTATTGCTTGCCGGGAACAACGACCCCACTGAATACTTGCCAATTTCGATTATTCCTGTTTTCTCGAAAGGTTCTGCGAAAATAGTTTAACGCGCCTAAACGATTTTGTTACCAAGCATGACTTGTTAACGGAATGCCAGCACGGCTTCTGTCCAGGAAGGGGTACTGAAACGGCATTGTCAACATTAAAACAAAAGATAATAGAAAATATCGAATTCAATGCGCTGACACTAGCCATAATTATGAATTATAGCAAGACTCTCGATTGCAACCGCCACTTGTTAATTAAAAACTTGATTCCCATGGTGTGCGTGGAGTAGCCCTCTCGATACTTCAGTCTTACCTTAGTGATGGAGAACAGTGTGTCGCTATAAGCGACAGTGTTTCCTCGTGTTTGTCCAACTGTACCGGCGTACCTCAAGTGAGCGTATTAGGACCGTTTCTTCTTATTAATGTGAATGACATTGTTGAAATGGACAAAAATATTACCCTTCTACGTTACGCCGAGGAAAGCCATGCTGGTTTCCGGCCTCGACGCTCATGACGTAACCATAAGAGCAGAAAACGTTCTTGAGAAGCTTTAGGAACGGTCCGACGGTCGATGGAACCGCTCTAACGATTAACTAATGCGAGTAAGCCGAAGGCCATCTTGTTTCAAGCTAAAAATAGGCATGCGCACATCTATAATGATCTTAAATTGGACAGTGTGCCCATTGAAATTGTCCACAGGCATAAAATTGTTGGGGTGACATCTCCTACTACCTTGTCGTTGCCGTATCATGTTGAATCTCTCAATGAGTTATTGGCAGCAGCAGTAGGTGCGTTATCGCAATCGCGTCTTTTTTCCAATAAAAGATAAATTAAAAATCTACCTTTCTTTATTCTATTTAACCTAGACTACTACATCCTTTTTGGGACACCCCTACCATTCGAAACAAAACTTATACTTGGTAGAGAAAAAGGTTTCCTTCCATAGCCAATATGGTGTACTCACACCCAACCACTCACCTGTAATCTGAAATAGGCTTTAATTTCAGGTTACTTCACTTTTAATTTTTTTCGAATAAAAATTTGCAAGGTTTCTTAAAACCTTTTACGAATTTAATAGTTCAATAGATCGATCCGTGCATCCGCACCCCGGACGTGTGGCTTGGTACACGCCGCCACACTGAATCATCTTCTGCAATCTTTAACGCAGCCGAATGCCTTTCATTATCAAAAGCTTGAAATAGAAGGCATTCTCGGCTAACATGTTTACTAGAAGGTAGTTGCGCGATTATTTCACCCATAACTCGTGGTATCTGTTGCAACGTTTGCTGTATAGTGCACCTTTTGTGGATGCTGGTATCTTTTCAATGTCAAAAGCATAACACGGCATCGACACAAGTGCGAAGATTTTCTTTTTTCTGCCAATTTTCTCTTGCCGTCGTATCGCACACTTGCATTTCCTATCCCAAAAGCACTTGTAATTTGTAAAAGTGTGTGAGGGGAAACGTGTTTTTTTCACAGACTCTTTCGAAAAAATGTGTTACTCTACTTGTAATTATGGTTTCACTGATATATGTACATCACTAGATCTCTTTTTCTAATTTGATCGAGCATCACTTTCGTGTCTCTGTTTCTTGATATGTCTCGCTCGCTGTACAGGCCCGCAGTCACACTAAATGACTTATGACCACTTTTTGCCTGGAGGACACCCAACAAATTTTGTTGGAAATAAAAACCACTTGACCACTTCACCTGGCTTCGTGTTGCTTTTCTTTCTGCTTGAATGATGGCATTGCGGTCATTCTCCACTAGCCGTGACATGTTCACTTCAGAACTTCAGAGGGGGTCTAATGCTTGCAGTCGTGTTGAGTGCCCTGTGGTGTCTGTAGGCCGCGACGCTTGTAGTAGAAGTTTGTAAGCGCGTTAGGCTTAGGGAAAACGTCGTCTGTGGCACTTCTTGCACGGCACAAGTGTAATCGGCGTGGTTATGCTTGTCGAGATAGCACCTTGTCTCAACCCACCCGATGTACCCGAAGGCATGGACATTGTTCACGGTGATGCAATTAGCAGAGTGCTCCACTCGCCAAGTCCTCTGCGCGTGGGATGTTCATACACGGGAGGAGAAAAGACCACCATCATTTGACACGTCTAGGCGTCTGTAGAGATGTCGTAAATAACCCGTTTGCTGGAGGTGTCGGGTGAGATTCCGTAGGTGTTTAACGGTGAAGATGGTGTCTTCTTCCTTCAGTGGCTGAATTTTTCTAAGGGCTTTCGCCACCGCTATGAAACGAGTTCTGTTGACCAGTAAGATGTGGCCTGGATTAATTCTGATCTTGAGGTGCGTGTCTCTCTACTCGAGCTTTACATCACGCAAAACGTAGCTGCCAAGTGTGTACGGGCTGATATTACTCTGTTCTAAACCGTTACGCGGGCGAATCGCCATCTTGTATTTGTCCTCCAGAAGGGGGTTGGTTGCGGCTTGTTTATAAATTGCTTCGAATCCCTGGTTGCCTTAATTACCGGTTTGAGTGGAGCCGGGTCTGCCACAGGCGTTGCCGGGTGCTGATTGCTGCGTTCAGCTTGTCTGGTGACTTCTATTTATGATACAGTGGCGCGCTGGTCGTATCTTGTTGAGCACAGAAATGTGGAGGAAGATTGCTGATCCATGCCGTCGTCAGTGTCGCCAGGCAAGGTTGTTTGGCCAGGAAGGGCGGAAGACCTAGGCTCAAGGGCCACGACGTGTGACGACGTGGCATCCATAGGCGGCGCTCAGCCCTGGCATTGTCTACCAGCTTCGAAACTTCAGAAGGCCGTAAACAGATTTAAATTCAAATTAAATCCAAACCTGCACAATTGGCGCTATCCGGGTGACTTGAGGAGCATGTCTGTAACACATTTGAGGAGTACTGAGTGACATTTCTGCAAATATTCACGTTTTTCGCCGAATCGATGAAGTGGACCAGCTGCCCTCTTCGCCTTAGCTTTTGCCCTACAGAGCACCAAAACAGGCTTAATATGATGGCGACAATGATTGAAGCTTAGGCTGATGTGGGAGTTTTTCCAGCACTGTTTCACTGGAACTTGTTTCTATGCAACTTATTTATTTATGCAACTGGATATGCAACTTATTTCTAGAACATAAAGTGTAATCGCAAGCTTTTTGCGTAATAAGCACTGGCCACATTTTGTACGGTTTAGGCGTTTTGAAGCTATCCGCACTTCATTTTTGCGTCCACAATGTGGAGTTGTTTTGACTTTATAGCTGACGCGCACGCCAAAGTACCGTGTTTTCATTCGCAGCTATTCACAAGGATGAAATCAATTACTTCATCACTGCTTGAAACGGAAGTACAACGAACCCCTCTAACGAATAAATCATTACAATCTGTGATTTCCATGTAAGTGAAAAGTGGGATGCTTTTGTACCCACTTTACTGCACCACGTTCACCATATCAACCGACCAAGTGCACCAGCGGCAGTTCTGCCATTCTCTCAAGTTCTGCTTTCAAACCGGCTGAACCAGTTTTGCTCTGGCCGAACGATCTTGCCAGTCTCTGGAGGCGGCCGCTAATGAAACGCCGCCGAGGAGCGGGGAAAGTAGCGGCGTTGCACAGTGGGCCAAGCAGTAGAGCGCAAACGAGTCCCATTCTTCGTTGGCGCCGCCCCGTGCGATCCGCTTTGTCGCATGGCGTTACTCCGGTGCTTATTCTCCCTGCATTGTTCGTGCCACTTGTTCACCTCTTTGCTGTATGCAAGCGCCACACTTAATTCTGTAGGAAGTTCGTTGGCCTACTGCGCTTCTGCAGACAATAGCTTGCGTGCTGTCTGCGTTTCCTTTCTTAACTATAGAACCCAACCATCAGTCGTCAGTGAAACAGGCATGCTGAATGAGACGAACATTGATCATTTTATCTAATCATTTTGTGTTTCTTACTGATGAATTCTTTGGACACAACAAATACTGTAAGAGTATCGTTTTGTGTCTTCACTGCTGCGCTAATGAACAGACGTGACTGCGAGCTCTATAACTCACCCAACATAACCGGAAAATGTCGTTTTCGGTGCGGCTGCGTGACGTTTTTATCCCCAGAAACGTATTATGAGCGCAGTCACTAACCCCTTTGTCCTTAAACAAGGTACCCGCAAAATGTTGATTTGAAATGTAACTTGTCCGTGCACAATTATGTAATCTAATACCGGTGCTATTTTTGTGACGTTATTAAAATTCTGATAATTATTCGTGGGCCAGGGTATCCAGCCCCAAAGGCACCTCCAGAGCTTTTCGACAGGACATAGGGGTCATAAAATTAGCAAAACCAAAACTCTTGATGGTGCAAATATCACCTGCGGCGGCAAATTCACTGAACACTGCTACGTGATGAATATTTCTAAGTGTTCTTTCGTGATTCCAGGCACAAAAAAACCATGACTTGCATTGATCTGCACGGCTGACAGGGCTATTTACGGCACAAAATTCCACACACGTTCAGCCATAACATAGAGTTCCGTAAAAGTACACCACAGAAGTAAAAACAAAATAAAGAAAAGAGCGCTAGTACAGACACTCCCTTGGGAGGTGTCGCCAAAAACCTTCGTGCTAACAGCTGTTGTAGGGTATTTCGTCTCTTGGGCGTTGCCGGCGAGGCGGTGAATGGGAGAGGTTCCCTGAGCGCCTAAATGAGTTCATCAGTAATAATATGCATGCTTAGGCTTCATGGGGCGGTGGGTAAGAGCCACGACGGGAATTCCTTGCACCGGTGCGGCCATACGTAACTTTCCCAATGTCCAGTAAATGGCATGAACCTTGCCCCATGGCGACACAAACGGTCGCCGAGGGAGCCATCGCCCTTGCGTTTGTACAGATTCTTGCGGTATGTCGCCTGGAATCACCGTCACTGACTCTCAGTGCGCCCTGAGAAAAATTCACCAACATCACCAGAAGCAAGTACACCCCCCAGCTGCTCGCATGCCTTTTCCCCCCTCTCCACGACGTCGAACCCATCTCGTAATGCACCTTCTTTAGAACCCCGCCCACACGAGCTTGGAGGGCAACCAAAGTAGGTTCATAAGCTGGACTGCGAGCTCACCTACAAGCCTCAGATCATCGTGCCACTTTGCCCCTTTCTGCACCCCTCCTCAGTATTCAACATATCCTAACTCACTACAAGGACACTAGACCCACATCCGCACTCATCGCACACTCGATGCCAAGCGACTTTATTACGGGAAATACAGAGAAACACCATCTCTTCCCCGGCCCTTTATAGCCAAATGTCGTTAATTATTTTATAAAGGGGAAAGAAGAAAAACTACCATGCGCGGTCTGTGGCGGCCGCACCAACTAAAGGGCTGTGACGTCGGGAGGAGATGGCACCGTGAGTGGACGATGTCGAAGGTAGGCATTCAAGTTTCGGTTTCGGTTCTCTATAACAACATTTTTGATATCCGACGGCCTCGTTGGATGGGCACTCACGATATCTCAGTTTTCGCCGTACCGCGCTTCTGCCATGTTGTCGCCTGTAAAACGCCTGAGATGTGCCTCCTAGGACGGCTTGGAATCGTAGAAATCACTAGCAGAGGTCTACGCAGTGCATGAACACCCTCCGCGTCACCGCAGACGCTCAAATGCCATGCGCTTTTCCCGAATATTCGGAGCTTGCCTCACTCATACCTGTATTGTAAAAAGCGTGTTCGCACCAGGCCAAGGGTGTGCTTACTCATGCCTGTGCCCACTTCCCGCAAGCAGTCGGTGCTTGTGGCAACAGCACGCTAACGAGAACTCGCTAGCGCGTCAGTGGCAGTCTGCGTGTGTTCTGCGAACTCGCTCGTGGAGCAGTGAACGTTGCGGCCCAAGAAATGGTGAACTCAGTTAAGAAAACATCGACCGAAAACGAAAAAATCAACTTGCAAAAAAAATGTACCTTCGGGGATCCGAACTTGCGACTTGCAAAACATTAGACTAGCGCCTCAAACCACTCGGCCACGAGCTTTTTTTTTCTTTATTGCCTGCTTGGCGACAACACAACACGCACTGCTCAGTACACAAATTAGTAGCTCCAGCCACCAATCGGCTGAACGGAATGCTGGCACGTCGATGCGCTCAGGCACAACGGATTTACGATCAAGAAACTGGACGCGAAGGTGGCGACGGCCATCCGGCTCATCAGGAATGTGACACGCGGGGATGAAGGAGGCGAGCCTCCTCCGGCTCGTACAGTCGTTTGCAGTCAGCATCGTACGTTGCGGCGTTCCACGAGTGGAAGGCGGCGGAGCGTCAGAAGCTGGACGCCATCATACGCAAAGCTCAGGCGGCGCTAGGGCTCTATACGCACACCAGTACGGAGAAGCTCCACAACACGCTCGCCGAGACACAGCATACGGCGCACGAGGCTAGCGCAGACGAGGACAGGGCGCTCGATTTTGCACTTCTCGCTGCCGCGTAGGCTAGTTGCAGGTGCCGCCGATCCCGAAGCACATGCATCCCGACAACCAAGAGCGGAGGATCGCGAGGGCGAAGGCTCACGGCAACACACGCATCGGACAACGGTTCTTACTACGTCGATGTGGCTCTCGCACTGTGCGAGCATCCTCTTCGGCATTTTGAACCGCCATGCGCTAGAACATTTAACCACTCAGGCTCTTCCGGCATGACACGATAACTTCTCTTATATAAGCAACGCTTTCAATGAAGTACTCTCGCACTGTGCGAGCATCCTCTTCGGCATTTTGAACCGCCATGCGAGTTTTCTACATAAAATGCAGACTAAGTGCCATGAACATATCATAGGGCGCCCCTCCATCATGATTTACGGGCAAAAAGCGAATGCCATAAGGCTTAATGGTACGTCTTTTTTCAGGGTTTCTTAGAGGATGTCCCAGTGAAACACCGCATCCCAACAGTCGAGGAAGATTTGCTCAGTTGTTTCCAGCTTTTCGCATAATCTACAGTTAAGTGTCCATGGGTTTACATGGTCCTTTTTCCTGCAGCCAGGGTATTACCGTTAGCATTCCGCTATGAAATTTAAAGAAGAAAGATTTAACAGATGAACGTACAGGCTTTCGTTTCACTCCTTTTATAACATCTTTTCCAAAACCCACTGCATATAACTGACGATAAACCGAAACAGGCAGACACACATCAATCATATCTTTGTACAAACGTTTCCGCGGTACACTACTCAAATACTCCAACGAAAACCTAACCCTTAAAATCCTAAAAGCATTCACCACATCACGCAAGAACTCACGCACACGTACACATCGCAATTCAGAAGTTCAAACTATATAGTCTCGAATAACATCACGTAGTCGGACTTGCACCGCAGTACGTAGAAAAGCAATCTCTATGATCTCTCATAAACATAAACCTAGACACTATTATCGGATAAACAAATGTGCCAGTCCCAATCCACCACTTTTCACTGAGTCGAAAAAATTAGTTCGACTCATGCGCTCCTAACTTCGAGCGCCACAAAAACCATTCGCAAAAACACTGTGCAGCTTTTGTATGTTCCTTCTTGACATACAAATCGCCTGTAGGACGTACCGTATCTTGGCAACAGCAAACACATTACATACTGATGCACGGGCAAACATTGACAGATCCCTTCCCCCTCATTGTGTTAATTTCTCTCTCACTCTATCATTTTCTCCGTCCGAGTACTCTCTAACGTCCTGGTAGTTTTCAAGTGGGATGCCCTGATACCTGGCCGGAGTTGTCATCCACGGCATGCTTCTCGAAATACACTGGCCTACTTCGCCAGTCACCATGCCAAAATTCTATGCACTTGTTCCAGTTAACTGCACTGGCAGACAACTCGCGAAATTGCTTTAGGTCGTCCACCACCTCACTCATAGTTTTCCTATCTCTTACAAAAAACAGCGATGTCATCGGCATATGACAAAAGTTTAAGCAAGCTCTGCCTAGGGTGGATATATAAGGTATATAATGTATAACCAGGTTACACTGTTATTTAGTTTTATCATTTCAAGTCCTTTAAGTCACTATTTGTTGTATAGTGCCAATGCAGTAAGCCGTCCCCCAAACTTCTACACTATCTCAAGTCTAGCAATTGCATTTCTTTGACGGAAAAGCGTTCGCAGATGTGTGCGTTGTGCTGCTGACCGCTGTGCTTGTTCACCCAGCGCAAAAAAGTGCTTCCTGCTCCCTAGTTTTCCGCTGTACGGTAAAAGTTTAAGTTGATTTTATTTCATTAGGACCAATATTGACTTCGTTGACTGTTCTCCCGCCTCCAAGTGGCCTTAGATTTTCCCACTAGCGTAAAGTCAGCGAAGCGTCTCTAGTGCACTTGTGCAGCGCTGTGGCGGAGCGACCAGGACTCGGAGCTTGATACAATGTACAAACTAAAAAGTAACGAAAGGCACATTCTTTCTATTCACGAACGTGTTGTGGCTTTGTTTCAATTGAGCGAACAAATTGCGACGACCCGTCGGCGGCCGGTGGTCTAAACGCTGGGCCGACTGACTCGATCGGAAGGTCGGCGAACCGTACAGTAGCGCAGCCAATTCCCAGCTCGTCTCCTTGTGACGTCACACAAACACGCCACAAAAAATGTGGGAGGGTGCAGAGAGAAGCACAGCATTTTCGAATTGCTTTTTCTACTAAATAAATTAGTGTAAACGCGCTCAGAGTGGTCGAAACATGGCCTGTGGACTCCGGACTACAATTTGCGGTCGTTATCCAGCAATGTTTACAAATCACTTCAGTGTCCCTTTAAACAGCCCGCTCTGTCCATCCTGAAGAGCCTGGTATGGGATGCCGCACTGCTGGAATGAGATGCCGCACAGTATGGGATGCTGCACTGCTCATCTCCAGCTAGGGTACAAAGACAGTTATCGTGGCTCTGTTGCTCCGGGCGGGTCCTCCGCTGCTCCAGCCGTACCCGCCACAGCATTCGCCTTCATGACCGACCCAACGACAGGCGCCACCGTGGGGTTCCCTCTAGACTCGACCACTGACCCTTTGACAAACCAACGGCCACTCAATAAAATGTTTTCTCCCTCTCTCTCTCTTTTTTTTACTATGCGTGGGAAATCCTCCTCCATGCCTCCATTCTCACGGGCTGTTTTTGAGTTAAAAACTCACGTTATAGCAGATTACGTTACACCTTGAGGGGCGCTGTCCTCTTCAATGCAAAATGCCGTGACAAAGATTTTTTACCTTAGGTGAACCGGTTGTTTTGCCAAACACTTCAAAACTCTCCTCATGAGGATACTCTTAAAGCTCGGGAACAAGTCCTCTGTGGCTTATGCTATAATGGTCTGTTTTATAAAACACCACTGTAGTAACATTGACAACACGAACAACACAAAATTAAAAATGCTTATATATGTTCGTGAGTGTCCCTAAAATAGGCGAAATCACGGGAAAATGCTGGAATGTTATTTGATTTAGCAGTATGGAGGGATGAGGTGTTGCTTGCGAGTAGTCTTGCAACGGTCCTTCGCTCTTCGACTGTTCCGACGTGGCTAATAAAAAGTTGGGATAGACAAATTGTAGAACACGGGACAGAGTTAGAAACGAAAGCCACATGTACGAGCTCAGACACTTCAGCCTAGTGAAAATTATGGCTTCAGCACAGTCCTATTTGTCATTAGGTCCAAGAAGAAAGATATGCACATCTTACAGGCAACGCTCACTTTCTTGTTAAACGCTTTGTGTACTTGCGTGCTTCCGTGTGTGCGCTTTGCACAAGACATGCACGAAAAAACAGTAGGCTGCCGGTAACGACTCCTTGAATGAGGGCATCTCAGTAAAGACTGGTACCGGTGGAGGGTGCACTGAAAAGACAATAAAAAGGAGGGTAAAGCTAATTATCAGAATTAATCATACGCCACCACGCCAACCGGCTGGTGATTACAGTATTAAAGCCAGTGCAGTTGTACTGTGTTTTTCATGGAGACTACAAAGAAATGAGGTCTTTCGAAATGAGCGGGATGTGGTCCGGGAATAGCAGGCTTCGAAGTAGATAACGCAGGTAGGATAACTGGCTTGCACGACACCGTGAGGGCAGTTCGAGTCTAAACATAATTATACGTTCTCACAGCTATTTACCTTTGTGGCAGGGCAGTCAAAAAGCGTATATACGTCCGTACCGATTCCTCTGAACGTTAGCGCTTTCTTACACGTAGCAATTGCAGCAGATTTGCAAAGAGAAGAGGGTCACGCTGTCAGCCTAGAAAAAGGCGGGCGGGTTAGCTTGCCAGAAGTATGCTTTGATACGCATGGCCGAGATGTCCTTTTGAATAAGGTACCTAGTTACGTCAAATAGCTAGATGTGTTCACAGAGAAAGACGGATGAGTAGCTCTACCTCAATTAGGGTTTAATTTCCTTTCATGACCACGTCACTGCAGCTCGACCATTTCAGAATTAAGCTGCGCAGCGTTTAGTCAAAAATTCGCAGAGCAATACTGCATACGTAAATTAATTCAGGAGGCGAAAAAAGAGGTGAAACAATGAACCAAACGGGGAGATATCCCATCGAAACCTTTTTAAAAGCGGGTTCGTTTTGCTGGGCGCCGACTGGAGGAGATCGATGCTCACAGGGCTCCTCTCCCTTTTATTGTCCTTGATGCCCGTGTAAGACTAGGGTAAGGGCAGCTTAAGAGGAGCGCCTTTGGCGCTGACGTACAGCTTTCAGAGCCCTGATTTTTTTAAAATAGAACGTACGCTTCAGCAACAAAAGAAAGGGAATTTTTATGCGTCGCTTACTGCTGTTCCGTTGTCACCCCAAAAAGCGTGGCTGGCTGCTCTATAAGGAAGAAAATCGCTGGACCTCGCAGCGACCAAAAGTAGCCTGTGCGGTTTCTCTCAAAAACAATACAGAAAAACTTGGAATGTAAATTTTCATTTAGTGCTGAGGGTGAAATTTGGCTTCAACTGTTCATTATTGGGGGTCACATGATGGGGCCCTCTGCGATCATAAAAAAAAGGTTAAGCGTTCTTTCTTGTGTAGCCTGTATTCTTTGTTTCTACGGATTTACTTATACCCCCAGGATTCTTTCGCGACCGTTCGTGTTGAACAGAAACCCGGCGCGAACAAATAAAATAAGTTACTGGCACCGCCAGGAAACTGAACCTGGAACGAATAGGCAAATGAGCGAGAGCCTGTTGTCTACTGATTAAGCGACGACCGCTCGCGAAGACGCGGGGGGACGGACGGCGCACTTACCTAGCACATCTGCGGGTTTACCCCTGCCTTCTCGCTGAATACAACGTAATAGCGTCACCGAACCTCTCGTTCCGCTATGCGCTACGCCCACGGCACGCGTTGCAACCACGCGCGCGCCTTGCGCATGCATTAGGAGTTATACAAATCAAAGGAAGCTCACACCAACGCATGGCATCTCACTTCTCCTCTGCCTCTGCTGCCGATCTCGTCGCCTCCATCGGCAGCGGAAAAGACTAAGGAGAAGTGAGATTGGAACACCGTGTTTGAGATCCCTTAATTTCAGAATAAAAGAGTTTCACTCTTGTGCTTCCCCAATAAATCTCAACCAACCACCGCTCATGAATCATGCATTCCTTTAACCTTAGCAAGCAATATCTATTTGAAGGAATGCAGGGGGGGGGTTAAGTGCATTTCAGTTGTCTATGATTTCATTCTTTGTAGAGCCACATGTGAATTCAAGTGACGTCGCATGGGTAATCGTTGTGGGTGTCATTTAGAGCTTCGCTTTCCAACCACCTTCACCATGTGGATTGGCAAATATTTTTTATAGGAGCACATTTTTGACATTACATACATTTGTTGGCCATTGTGAATGATCCTCGGAGCCATTCAAGCTCAGGTGATAACAAAAGCAGCCACGTGGTTATTCAAAGCTGTATGAATTCATCAGTTTAAAGCTATTTCGAGTGTTGCAGGAAACTCTGCCAAAACATCAGGTAGGCAGTAGCCGAACTGTTTCTATAGCATTCGTCACAGTGCTTTTCCCTTTCGGGGAGCCATGTTCTGATCAAGTATCCGTTCCGAAGAAACAACGGACCGCACTGACGACTGCCTTCGGAAATCGACAAAGCATACGAGAACAAGGGGCTCACAAAGAGATGTGCCGAACGTGGGCTTTGAGCGCACGCTCACGAAAAACGTATGGCTCAGCAAATTTGAGGTAGTATCCTGTTTACATGGTGTGTGTCTGTGTGCTGACCCCGCCCAATGCTACTGTTTGATTAACTTTGTTCAGCGAGCACCACGCAGTTGAAATATATGATTACCCTCAAGAAAAACATGAATTGAAAAAAAGACCAAAGTCCCTTATATGGCCTGCGGCACAGAAGGAAGACGAGAATGGTTACAAAACGAAAGGCCGAAGTGAGCACTTTCTATATATGGGCACCTGTGGCGATCCAGGTATATATGGCTTTACATCTATGATAGTAGTTACAAGAAGAGAGACTTCTTCTGTCCTAGGCTTTCTTTACACTTCATCAGGCCTCTCGCCATTGATTTGAATGGTTTACCTCGTAGAAACAAGAAAAGTGCCTAGTTTTTTGTCTCTTTGTGGTCGACCCGAACCACCCAGCAGGGAGACCGTATTGATCAGTTTTACGCTGTGCTGCGCTGTTGAGTTTGCCGGCTTCGTTGAAAGGAAAACGTGCTGTTGTATTGTCTTGCAATAGCATTTTGCACTTTCAGTCAGGATGTCCGTATCAGTGACTACGTGAGAAGAAGTCATCAGTAAACGGTCAGTAGTTAGAACATGCTTGGGGGAATGTAAAACCCCAAATTATAAAAAGAACTCCTGCACGGGAGATTAAGTGTACGTTCCGGGAGCCCATCAAATAACGATGTTATTGTACTTTCAGCGCTGTTTACCGTCTTTATCCTCACGGTAGAATCGGCCAAATACTCAGCGTGGTGACTCGCCGTAACAGGCCTCACGATTTGACCGACCGTTCTAAGCAGCCTACTGGGTTACATTGGAGCTATTATGTCGCAAGCACCTATAATGGCTGCTCCTTTTACAAATTTAGATAGCTTCGTGGAGTATGACGCACACCTATGTCCATCTGCTGGTGTTCATCAGCATTTCGCTTGTCTCGATAAACGTGCGGTCGTTATATAACTCAATTCTGTGTGATCAATGCGCCCCTTGCATTTTCGGATTTCGACATAGTCCGCACTTCTTTACCGTTCGGTATTCCATCAAACCGCTTTTACAAAAACCATCGTGTTTCTTGCTGCAATTACTTTTGCTTTCCATTTTATTTTTCTACCGTTTGCATTGCAAGTAGTAAACTCACACTGAAGCGAGGCGTCGTCCTTGTTATATCCAGATAGCTGCAAAAGGAGGGCTTTATAAACAATTACTTTCTATCCTGGAGGTAGTCCAGCATGTTCAGCAACTGTTGCGGTTGTGGTATAAAAATCGAATACAAAAGAATTATACGTCCTATGAACCGATACTATCCGTACGGCTTTAATTTACAAAAAACGGAGCATGAACCAATCGTAATACCTGGAACACACTGTGTAGGGAAAGGGAGGATAACCTTATGGTAAGCCTTCGCCACAACAGACACCGCTTTCGATGTGCGCCTAACCATGCTTACACCCTTGAATACCCAATCATACTGGTTTCCCCGGGGAGATACGTTGTTGCTGCATTGCATTATGTCCAGGCGAGGCCAACGCGGTGAATAGGAAGTGGTCTAACCGACTCCGTATTCAATAGAGGGGGGTGCCACGCGAAGACAGGCTTCACGCGCTCACCGATGACATGCCTGTTGTGCTGCTGGGAATCTTCAATCACGAACAACCTTGTGCCCTGATTTCTCCTGAAGTCTGTTCCGAGACATGCCTACGACGCGGGAGGGACACGGACAGCCCATGTTTGTCGGCTAAAATCAAAAACTGGAATCCTTCCAGGCTTTATTCAACTAATTGATAGGAAGTACGCTAAATTGAAAATTACAAGTGAACATCTCGTTCCTGGACTCCAGAGACAGCGCCCAGTTTCGCTGGTCACCTTTTTCCATTGAGTCGAAGGGCGCTGATATTTTAATAAGGTCTTGTGTGTTGCGGAATATTTCAAGTGAGTGTTAGAAGTTAATTGCTGCCACGGATGGGAAGTATTCTACTCTACGTGGTCGAGCGCTTTCACATACTATGGCTCGTTTAAATATCTCTACTTTTCAAAGAATATTGCATAATATTTAAAAGGAATTACCGTGTGTTTTGTGTGCCCTGATTTTGAACCCCGCTGCTGATCACTTCGGTTTTCGCAAACTTCGAACATAGGAACCGAAAACCTTTCATTGGTGTGTTCTGAAGGCGCCTTCTCTCTTCGAGAAAGTGTAAACGTATGGCCAGAAATGACATTGTAGAGGAGTATACAGAAAATCTCTCAATATGAAATGCATAAATAAACTGTGGTTGATTCATCTGTCATAGGGATTGGAACAACAGGAACGGGAAATGCGCTGGAAATTTGCAGCTGAGCATGATCGGTGGTTCGGCGGCTGTGTTGTGGGTGTGCTTGGCGAGCGACAGTCCTTATGGCGGGTTGCTTCGGCAAAGGGTTTGCTGGCCTCATTCCGTGACGGATATGAACGTCAGTGAAATATTGTTGTATCATAGGCATAAAACAGTTTAGTGTTGAAAGATAAAACCGGAACACGAACAACCCTGAAGTATAACGTATCTTTAAGTACTCAAAGTTGCTTCCCCGCAAGATGCTGTGTGCAGGGGTGCACCCTTTACAGGCCGCGTTCTTCGTTGTACTGGTGTCACTTCCGTGACGGATATGACCCGGTAAGTGAAATCTTCGTGAATCCCGGAATAAAACACGTTTCGTGTTGAAACATTTTACCCGAAGTGGGTTAGCAAAAATATGCACTAATTAAATCAGTTTGAACCCACGTTTTTAAGTGGCCGTTCTAACCATCAGCGGACATCGGCATAACCGAGCCAAGATTTCTATTGCCGCAAGAAGGAATTTAAGAGCCCAGTCACAGAGTGCGCAGGACAGTAAACGTCGGCGGTATCGACGATACCCTGAGGAGGGGAGCTCAGTAAGGTAACAGCGGAAGCAAAGAAGGAAAGAGGATGTGGAAGTAGTAGACCGAGGAAAGCACGGTGGAACATCGGCGGAGGTCTGTCGTGGCTGCCAAGGTTGTGGGGCCAAAGAAGCTTTGTCGCCGGCCGTTCAGTAAAGGAGGTAAAGCATTTTCCTCTTGGCGTTCCATGCGACATTCACAACATGTTTCATGCGTTCACTTACAGCTTCGCATATTTACGGCTGTAGTACCCAATGTTAACAGCGCTTACTCCTAGCAGGTCGGGGCCCTTTTATCATCGCCCTTACAAACAGGACAACTCGAGTCATGTGGGATACGTTCATTGACGTTGCCGAGTTAGAACACTTGAACAGTTTATAGTCACTTGAGGGAAGCTAGTATTTACGAAAAAGACGCTGTACCCTCACAATTAGGTTTGCATTTCTTGGGTTTTTGTCCTGAAAAATAGTTTAGGGGAGAACGTAAGGCATCCTCATACGGGAAGCGCTCACAAAACGCCACGCAAAATGCTGCATGAAGCTGCTATTCTGACGTATTCTGACCCCGTAGCTATGCTCCGCACGTTCATCATCCCTCACTCATAGCAAACGGAACTCGTAGGAGGCAGAGCTCGGTCTTGCTGAACTCTGGGACGCCAGTGAAAATAAAGAATTAAGAATATAGCGGAAGGCTAGGAGACATGAATGCGAGGCCGGGTGGCCCCGCAGGGTCCCTTCCTACGGACTCGTGTATTCCGGTCACGGGAGACCCCGGTGCCTAACGGCGCATGAAGGTGCGGCGATACGCCGTTGTCTTAGCAAAAGGGTGTAACGACGGTGATTGGACATACGAACGAGCAACCTGCGTGGCATGAATGGCCAACCATCCTATCCATTTACTTTGCTTTTTTCCTAATCCTCTCCCCTTTACCATCGACGTACTTGGAATCTGCTTTTAGATCGTGATCGTTAAACAACGTTTGTTGCTGTGCCTTGAAGTGCTTTTTCCTAAACATTTCTGTGTACTCCTGTGGTTTTTTCTCGTCCGCCCTCCAAGACGGAGCTGCTGTGCGATTCGATCTAGAGTTTCTGTATATGCTCCCCTGAAGGAGCTATATACAGACACTCTCATTAGCCCAGTGCTTCAGTTTTACGGTTACTTCTCCGCCAGGCATGAACAGTTGCTCTGCCGTGGCTGAATTTTGAAGCGCGGTGTTCGATACACTGCGAAAAGAAAGGTTGGTGAGGTACGAAAAGACAGGAGGAGACGCTCGCAAAGAAGGCGCAGCAGTGCGATTCGAATGCCAGACCTCTTCAAAAAACAATAAGTTGCTGACCCTTGTGGCCATATTGCATATTTAAAAAGACCACCATTCAAATGCGAAGGCAATAACCGTAATCGAAATAAAACAACAATGAAGCGACCAGTCAGCGTCAAGGGTTTGATTTATGTATCAGGCCACGCCGACACAAACGTACAGGTATGAAGGTACTCCCGGAGTTTGTTTTACGACACACTAGGAGCGTAGAAACTGTTGCTGAACCGTTTTGTTGCGCAGTAGTATTCGAGACTTCTCCCCCAATCAATGGTGCTTTATTTGCTTATAAATACGTCACTTAAGCTGTCGTTTCTCTAATCACTTTTCATATGATGTTTTTAAGGTGCCACGAGGGAGCGTAAACAATTAACCGGGATCTCAATGAACTCACGCTTGCGTTATGGGAGTCAAGAGACACTGCCGCCTAGAACCCGACATAATATGTACTCGTATGAGGAGCAAAGCCGAGAGCCATATAAGCTGGCCTCGTCGTGTCCACTAATATTTCCCGGTTTTCGCCGAGCTTCGTCGGATGTATGTACACTGCAGTATGGAATGGCTGTGGCTCCTGTGTTCATGAGTGCAGATTTGTTTCACTTGTAAACCGATACCAATCCCCTGTGCGTAGAACTAGCCTGAACGAAGCTCTCGGCTGCGGTAGTCAGGCTTCGTAATGCTCACGATCCAGCGCCAAAAAATACACTCGGTGCTGCCTAACCTAATGGATGATTCTGTTTTTGATGATAAAACTGGTATGATCTATGGCTATACCAACCTTCCGATCTCCTGTGGTTATTCGTGGATTCTTCTCATACTACCATAAAAAACCTATTTCGGCTTGCTAGTCTGATATATTTTCTTCGGCTGGTATGTCATCCGCGCTCTCACAGGCCGTATAAAGGGAAGACACTTCAGAGGTGGATGTTCGAGTTTCCTTTTTGCCAAGGTATAGAATGTTAAGGCAAGAGAAGACGGGCAGCAGGGTTCAGTGTCATGGCTGACCGAAAACGGGGTTCTGACCTTTAATGATAGGTTTATGTACACGATGATGATGATAGGGATGCTGACAGCACATACCCCACGGAGGGGATTCAACATCCTCCCGCCGCCGCAGTTCACACGTCTGCCGCTGGAGAGTTGAGGCACCAACCACACGATGCCTCTGAACCTACCGCTAGTTCGCACTTTTCTCAGGTGCCTCGCGGCTCGATCAAACCCCTTGCAAGCAACGAATGGGACTGGTGTCGGTAAACCAGCACGCGTGGCTCTGCTGATACTGGGCGTTGTAGAGGAGAGGTAGCTAAATTCTTCCTCAGGTCGAAACGGCTCACAACGGCTTCTTTTTCTCCCGCCCGCGAGATCACCAATAGACAAGTAATGAATCCTCAGTCCTAGCTTGGGGTTTTCAGTTTGTAATGTAGATCCTTTCATGCCGTCGTCAAGTCGGGGCACCTCTTCCGCCTCCAGCGGTGCTGAAGCCGGCGTCTCAATGTCAGAAGCGCCGACCGTCGCCAACGTGATGTGCCGCAGAACCACACCGCGTGTCCAGTGTCTGTCGTGAACGAATTCCAGATACGGCCTCGGACCACTTTCAATGGGTTGGCGGTTTTGGAATAATTCTTGTGGCCTGAGTTGGATGACGCTCGGCCATCGGTCTCACGCATGCCAATAGCTGCCCCTGTTTTCTTGTCGGTTGTCTCCGATTCGGACGATGTTATGTCCACGATGAACGTCACCGGAAAAGGCGATGCTGCCTTTTCTCGATCAGGCGTCGCTATTCCCTCATGTTGATCAGCAGCGATGAGCTGTGGTTGCTCAGGCTTGTCAACTCTAATTTGATGCAAGAACTCATGCTGACGCACTGGCTGCGACCTCCCACACTTTCGTCGATTGCATCTAGCGAGGTTTCGGGAAGTTGCGGGAAGGATTCGCCCTTCATGAAGTCTGGAACACAGATGTACTCAAAGTCCAGAGAAGGCTGCTCAATGCGTGTTTCTCCAGGAGCTTGTGCTACGTTCGGTTCGATAGGAGGCGTTTCTGTTTCCCCAAGCTCCATGCTTGATGGCAAGTTGTCGCCATCCCCGTTGTGGCGAATGGGCATGTTTTCGAACGAACGAGTATAAGAACTCTCTCGGTGGTGTTGAGGAAGACGGTCATTTCGGAAAACGATGTAGGTTTGATGTCTAAAGTCTGCTTGTTTTTTTAGGCCACTGTAACCAATGTTGGAGGTAAGCATTTGCTCTGAAGAAGCAGAGAGGTGTATCTATCCACTTCCTCTACCTCCTGCTCAATTTCTCTTCAACTTAGGTTAAATATATCAGAATCCAATTCGATTAGATCACTTCTTATTGTTGCAGTTCTCCAAGTTAGCTTCAGCTTCGTCACGTCGCAAGATTCTGAAATCAAGAGCCGGTCGCTACTGGTCAAAATTCCTTAAAGTCAGTACGGATATGGTTCCGCAACGAACGCAGAGGCATCCAGCTCACCAGCTTGCTCTTCGGTAGCGGTGCTCTTGGTGCCAAGCATGGTGAACTGGACGGGGACGGGGCGTGTCTGCGTCGGTAGGAGAGTTGCGGTCGGGTTTTCGTCGGTCGCACCGGGAATGGCCGCGCCCGGTGTCGGTCGAGTCTGGTTGGTCACAGGTCCCTCGAGGCCGGCTGGTAGGAACGCCAGTGTTTGGCGTCGGTGCCTTCGAGGGAGTCGGTGGTCAATGCGGTCGCTGTCAGCCATGGTTACAGGTAGCTCAGGGTGAGTCGACGGTAAACAGTTCTAGGTCTCACATGCCTGCAGCCACTGGCATCCCTGCTGCTCTCCACTTCGGTCCCTGGTCTCTTCCCGGGTTTGTCGGCACCAAAATGTTAAGGCAAGAGAAGACGGGCCGCAGGGTTCGGGTGTCATGGCTGACCGAAAACGGGGTTCTGACCTTTAATGACAGGATTATGTACACGATGATGATGATAGGATGCTGACAGCACATACCCCACGGAGGGGATTCAACATAGAACGCACGGTTCACCGAAGTGTACCTTAGACTCGCTGAAGGCTACACTCTAAGAAATCGGGGGAGTAGTTGAAGAGTCGAACAGTCATTGTACTCCTGCAAGCGTTGGCGCGCTCCCCTCGAAAGCTGCGGGGAGTTGGATGTAATGTTCGCTCCCATGAGGAGGAAGAGCAAAACTGACAGCGTACTCTTCTCGTGCGCGGCGGAGTGCAGCCCCAGTTCCGCTCCCGCACCAGTGAAGAGTAAAGCTGCACATCGTCTCCTCTCTCCAGTACGAAGAGTAAAATTGCAATTTCATTCTTGTCAAGTGCGGGAGTAAGCATGGAGAGGCACTCCTACCATTTACGCACACCAACTCATCAGCGATGTTTTATTTGCATACGTATATATTATATAAAGCAGTTGTGTAAAAAGCGCCCGAGTACTTCCGCCGCGCATTCTAAACGTGCAAGAATATGAATTCATGTAACGATTGCTCGCAGCGTTCAGTGACATGAATGGAGCAAGCTTAACAAAACTAAAAAAACGCATGTCTCGATTTGGTTTTGTTTCTTTGTTTTGTTTTTTCCTCTGTAATGGCTTAGTTATCGACATTTAAAAAGTTGTCAGACTATGCATCATAAAAGGTGCGCACCACGGAGGAAAGAATACTGCGCGCCGATTTCAGCGATTACGCCGATTACACTGAGGGCATCCCAGCGGCGGCGGCGCGGCGGTGGACGCCGCGTCTCCGTAGCTCAGCCCGACGAAGATACGGCGTACTACCACGGCGGATTTTCCGCCACGCGATCTCGCGTCTACGGTGAAAACCGACACAGGCGGTGCACCCGCAAGAACCGGGCGAGCGACGACTGATCGCGCCAGACCGTGATGTCCCGCCAGCGCGGAACACAGGGCTGCGCTTTGTAAACCATGTGCTACGCACGAAGTGGACTTTCAAACAGACGCTTCATCCAACATGGGAAGTTCGACCTGCCCTTATCGTCATGCTTGCTTGAACACAGTACGACGCGTGCTCGCATCGAATAGGAGAAACTAGGTTTTGAGAATTAAAGGTATAATTATTGAGAAAACTGAGGTTACAGTGGATCAGGACAGAAGAGCACGGGGAGAAAACGTCTCACGCGGTGCGCAGGCGTGGGGCGACTCTCCTCGGCGAACAGCACACACACGTGACACGCCCCAGGCAAGACTCCAAAGCTCTCACTCGTTGGTATAAACATCCGGCCGCGTTCGCTGCGACGGTGGCGGTTTCAGGTGTTTCGTGCTCCGGGCTTGGCCCCTCGGCAGGCTGCCGGTGTCTGTTTTCGTTTTCGCCTTCTCGGCGCCAGCATTCTCGGCGCGAGAATTATCCGAAGCTTCGGAGACGGCTTGCTCAACATGGGAAGTTTGACCTGCCCTTATCGTCATACTTGCTTGAACGCAGTGTGACGCGTGCTCGCTAACTGCTTGCATGCCTGTGCGTCAGCGTTAGATCACGAACACGTAAGCAAGCCGTATATTAGTTCGTTCGTGCGTGCGTGCATGCGTGGAACTAGTTTTTATTTCGGACGGACATCACAGCTGCGGCGGCGCAGAGGCCGATACCGGAACTATATGCACTGTGTAGCAATGCGCGCGCAAGCCGCCGGACCAGCCGGTGTGCAGTCGCTGCCTTTGCAGGCTTCGCGCCTTAAGCTTGGGATCTTGGGATGACGACCATGGATTTATCTACCGGACGAAGAAATGCTGGCGGGAAGTGGAGGTAAGCCATTAGTTAACCTGGTATTCTTATCTTGTGTATTTAGCGAAGGAGAGTTGCTCTCTAGCTTCGGTCCGCGGAAGCGGCTAACCCTAATGTTTTCGTCACTCATTTTGACCGTTGCTTAGATTTGAAGGGCGGCTTTTGTACCCGTGTGCAAACAGCGTCGAGTCTTGCACCGTTTCAATCCCTTTGATTCGTGAAGTGTTGGTATCCTAGCCGAATGTTTTCGCAGGTAAGAAGCACGGTCGCGCGAGTAGTCGCAGCGCTACCCTGTATTCTTAACTCGGCGGCTAGGGTTAGAGTGGCTGCCGTGCAGTAGCTGTGGCTACCTGCGCGGCTCCAAAGAATTTCGTACAATAGGCTGAGTGATAGGAGCGCGTCTAGCGCGTAGGAAGTCACTAAAGTTACAATGATTTTAGTTACCGCCGCGCGTACTGCAGCAGACTGAAATCCTGTCCAGACAGGTTTTTGCGTTTTGATTTGTACTCTTAGCTCGGCGGCTAGGGTTAGAGTGGCTGCCGTGCAGTAGCTGTGGCTACCTGCGCGGCTCCAAAGAATTTCGTACAATAGGCTGAGTAATAGGAGCGCGTCTAGCGCGTGGCAGTCACTAAAATTACAATGATTTTAGTTACCGCCGCGCGTACTGCAGCAGACTGAAATCCTGTCCAGATAGGTTTTTTGCGTTTTGATTTGTACTCTTAGCTCGGCGGCTAGGGTTAGAGTGGCTGCCGTGCAGTAGCTGTGGCGACCTGCGCGGCTCCAAAGAATTTCGTACAATAGGCTGAGTGATAGGAGCGCGTCTAGCGCGTGGCAGTCACTAAAATTACAATAATTTTAGTGACCGCCGCGCGTACAGCAGCAGACTGAAATGCTGTCCTGACAGGGTTTAGGTTTTTTGCGTTTTGATTGAGGGCAGGATGGCCGGAGATGGGACTTTTCGGGGCGTACGCCCCGCACTGTTAAGGGGTAACTACATGCGTCTAAGCCGATGAGCGACGCGAGAAAACTCACTCATTGGGTACGGCAAACAGGTATTGTGGGCGACACAGACAAAATTTTTTTACACAGGCCGCTGACGGCGGCAACTGCGGCAGGCGACGGGCCGTCGCCGTCGCGGGCTTATACCGGCCAGAAGCAGCCCACGAGCGAGCGGCAGCAACGACGACGAATGGCATTGGCAGCAATGCATTATTTTTTTTTTCGTTTGTCGCTGTCGCCCATAGTGTTTGTTGTACCCATTACGGTACTTTTTTCGCGTCGGTTGTCGCCGTCGCTGCGTGTGGTTTAATGTTCGAGCGTTCTGATCGTTCAATAACGAGCCTATTGGTTCTCATCAGATGTTGCGATCTGCAGCGTGCATGCAACGAAGCGTACTCGAGAATGAAGAAAACAGTAGCTATATGACCCATAGCAACTTTTACACGCTGTACTTGTGAACGTATAATGGGCCGTACGTTGCAGTCGGCTGAGGGCAAAATCCTATGCAAATTAATCAGGGATTATAACGTTACAAAAAGAGTTCTCTTTACTTAAATTTTGTTAAATGTTTTTATACCGGGAACGATAGCGGGGTAAACAATAGAAGCTACGGACACGTAAGCACTAATGGGTTTGGGGCGCATTGCGTAGGCAGACAGCTGTAGGGCGCGCTGTCTGACATGACATTGGCCAAGTGGCACAATGAGCGTGGCTGCATCCAAGGTCACCGCACATTCGCATGTAGACTTGTGACTGCGCCAAGCAGTATTGCATTCCAATACGGGTTCAATGCGTTCTCTCGGCGCAAAAACTAATCTATCACGTCGTCAAACTCGTCAATTTTTTTTTCATTGTAGAACTTATCTTTGCTGTCCCCCTCTTTCTTCCTATGTAGGAACCACGGGAAGACGGTACTTGCCCGAAGATTTTTTTTTTTTCCTGAGAGAGAACGAGATCCCGAGGCGTCAGCAGGAGTGGCCGTCGCATTCAAGACACTTCTCCTCACATCCTTGGACATCGTGGATGAGTTCCCATTGCTGCTGTCTGTGTTTTCAAAGGGGAAGCGCACCTTCTTGCTTCTGTAGACGTTACTTCGGCTCAAGCACGGTGCCCTGGTCGGTACTGTTCTGAAGGCCGCCACCAACATTATGAAGCATTCAGCTCGAACGTGTTTGTTTTTAATACCAAGTTATGCCTTTTTTAAATCTTACTAGCGCATCCTCATTTGAGAACCACCCGCCTAAAAAACCCAGTGGGAATGTTTCCGGTGGTTTCCTATTGTCCCACCAACATATATCTGTTGCAAAGTTCCCGTGTCAGTGGCTTTGTATCTTTGTGTTGATTGCACCTTGTAATGCGCTAATAGTAATCCACGCTGAATAGTTTTAGTCCAAGATTTTTGTTTCGCAAAATTTATTTGTAAATGTTTTTGATGTGTCCTAAATAAGAGCTGGCTTTCCAGTCCATGTGAAGCACTCACTGATGTACTAAGGCCACTTTGTTTTATGTTAATACTGTTAACTATTTTCCCACTGCTGTATTTCTACTGACGTTTTCGTGCTAATGCCAGTACCTTTTTATTTGTGGGTGTTAATGTCATTTTTATTGTCTTAATTTAATGTTTGTATTTCAGTGTTATCAATTGCTTTGCTGCATTTTTATTTGTGAATTTTTCTTGGATGTATCCTCAATAGGCGTTACGTCTCCTGTGTGCATGTGGAGTAAGAACCGTTTTTATGCTGTGATATTTTAATTCAAAATAAATTGCTTTTTGTGTGAAATTGCAGAATGAACCGATTGTTGTGGTATTTTTTTGAAAAATAAAGTCTGACCTTGTTTTTTCTTCTTTTCCATGTTTCAAAATGGCTTGTCCTGTTTTGTTTGCTTGTAACTGCCTATAGTACCATCGTGGGGATGGGGGGGGGGGGGGGGGGGGGCTAGTAGCAGGCGGAGCGAAAACACGCTGTCTCGCGGGGAATAGCAGAACGCTCTTGAGGCGTAACGAGATGCTTTACAAGAGAGAGTAGTAGTACCCGTCTGCAGTATCCGGGAACGCCGAAACCAATAGAGCTTATTCACGCCTAAAGGGAGTGACGGAACGCTGCCTTGTACATGGCATAGCAATTCCCACACAGGGTTCAAGTACTCCGCTTCGACAGCAGCAAGTAAATCCCACGAGGAGTGTTTCGCCTCTCGTTTGGCCGCCACGCGCTACTCCTCGGAAGAGTCGCCCAATGCTGCCAAAGGGAGTGAAATATGGGACAAAAGTTTTTACTCCTAGACAGAGTGCCCAGCACTCCTCGTCTTCTTAGAGTGTAGAGGTTTCACTGCAATCACGACGTTTTCTTGTAGTGCAGGTTTTTTCTTGGGACGAACAACGCGATAACCGAGAACGCTGAAAAGAAAATAGCTGCGTCTCTTCTTGAACCTTTGAAGACTCCATCCAAATTGAAGCACGCGTTGCACAGCTTGGTCGAACCCCGCGACGGTTGCGTTGATACAGAGTACTGTCACCCCGGCCCGGAGTGTTTTTAACTCCACGCCAAGCACCGGCCCTTCCAACAGTTTTTTTTTTAAACACCCGTTGTGCTTGCCCTTATTTTCAGTTTTCGTTCCTGGAGCACATCAACGTAGGAACACTTGTTACACGGGGAGTATAGTGATAGCACGTATTTCCCTACATTAATTGCTAACTGCTGTGCAGCTGACAGTGTAATCATCCCAGAGTTCTTCTAGGGACGCCAAAATGTGGCCCACAGACCAACGGAATATTAAGTGCAATGCACTTCTTAAGCGACCCTGAACCTGCGTCCACCGGCGATGTACGCATCACATACCCACGTGGGGGATTGGCCAGGAATCTCCTCGTCTTCCTTGGCAACGGGGGGAGATGGGCGCGCGCTGCCTGGCCGCTGACATGGCACATACCCACGTGGGGGATTGGCCAGGAATCGGGCGTGAGAAGGGCTAATGCACCCGCTTAAAGGAGTACTGACACGAAATTTCAAAGCTGAGATCCGCTCTAGCAATCAAGTACAACGACAACACAAATAGGTGTCTGTGAATAAATGCATCTTTCTTTGTAGTTGTGTGTGTGTGTGATCTCTCTTTCGCGAACATTACCGAACCGCGCAAATTCAACTCGTGCATTCGCACTTTCACATTCTTCCCCTCGGGGAAATGCGGGGAATTTTTTCCAGCTCTTCCCGCGAATTTCCTGAATATCATGAATCGCCCCAATTGTTGTTCCAGTCAAACAGCTGTCGTACCAGGGTTGCCAGACTGGTGTGCTACCCTCTTCTATGTAGTCTTATCCCCCCGCGAAACTTCCCGGCGCCAGCGGTATGTGGCGTCCAACGCCAGCAATTCGCTAGTGTCCCCTCGTCATAACTGAGCGGCTTGCCCAAGCAATGGCAGGAGACAGAGTAGGGTGTCGGCGCCGAGCGAAGGGAGTGTTACGTCACCACGCTTGGATGCGCGCGACCTGTGGTAGAGAACGCGCTTTTGCGAGCCTGTTGCGTTACCAAGGGTAAACCTGCTCAGGTTCGCCGCACCAACTCCCAAAAAGGGGCGTGGTCATAGGCTAGCAACCGAGTGGCTGAGCAGAATTCTGGGCAACTTTCAAACGGCATTCCAGCAAATGGTAGGTGATTCGTTTTTCTTTGTTTGTTTGTTTGTTTTATCAATGTCATCGGTCTTCAGTGCCCGGAAAGGATGTGTAATGCATCAGAAGACACCACGGCTACCGCCGCTGCTTCATTTGCAAAGATGGCAATAAACCTATGAATGTTGTACCTCGCGGCACTCGAGATCTGCTGTGTTTCGGACGCGTTATACTTCAGATAAAATACCTGCCATATTGCTAAACCAAGCAGCAAATATTATAACAACGTCTTAGAAGAACGTCTTAGAATAGCGCCTTCTAAGAACATTAGCAGAACGTCTAAAACCTCCAAGTGTGGTGTCGTAATATTTTCTTTTCAAAATGATGGGTAAGGAAAGGTTGCAACTTACCATAGTCCTTGCCTGGCCGTGGTATACTGGAAGTTCCGGGCAACACATTTATTTAGCCCAGCGTTTTTCGTTGTTGTTCTTGTTTTCTGTTGTTGTTGTTTCTTTCTGGCATCGATACTCAAGGGACGCGTGCATAACCTCCAACAGAAGCGACGTCACGTCGCAACTTCGTGAACAAAGCGAAACTCCGTAAGCCTCGTCAGGGTTTCAGCGGCACAACGCGTTATTAATCACCCGCGGAATCCGGAAATACAGCGGCCGAAAGGCAGGCGAAGGAAAGAGGGCGCGCGGGCAAAATTTCCAGCGCGCAAATAACTGTCATCCAGCGGCGGCAGCAGCACGCGGCGCCACGAAACAGGCGCTCCCAGCTGTTTACACAAAGCAGCGCTTTTCACAAACGCCAGCGATGGCGCCCGGCGACGCGACAACACGATGGCACCATAAAAGGTTCTGCTTGTACGCAACAAGAGCAACAAAAGAGGCCCGCGAAGGCGAAGAAAAAAGACCTCGAGGAACGCCTTCATCAATGTCGCGAGGGAGTCCTTTAGCTCTATTCGTATGCTCGTCGTCCTTTTTACAAAAGGAGGCAGCTAAAACCGATCGAAGCTCACTTACCCGAGAACCACACGAAGCGCCGACTCAGCGACGGTGGAGTCGCCACGCCGAGGAGTCACCGGAAAAAAGAAAGAAAGATGCAGACCAGAAGACAGAAGAAGAGAAAGAAGAAAGAAAGAGAAAGAGAAAGGAAGAAAGAAAGAAAGAAGAAAGAAAAGAAAGAAAGAAAATAATGTGCCAAACAATATACGTACTATGCGACGCGCTCCAAATCTCGGAGGCGACGACAGCAGCCAAGCGCTGAAGCAAAAAGGCATATATATCACCCAATGGTGGGACATAGCCAAAGCTATGCCTAGGCGCAAACCCAAAGCGCGCGTAGAGGACGACGAGTTGCGGATCCCCGAGCGGGGTATCCGCCAACAGTGCAGAGTGCGGACAGCGAGTGCCGTATTTCGCGTGTGCGACGGCGGCCCCGGCGCCTCTTTTATGTTCCGGCAATCCCAAAGAGAGAGAAGCCAGGTTGGCCCTCTTGGTGACAACCAAGCACGGCCTGCCCGATCCGCGTGAAGATTCCAATCCACTATTTATACACATCTAAAGAGACGGACTCGCAAACCCAGCGCGTGCGAGCGACGCCGAAAGGAATGCGTTTATAAACGAGGCGACCGCGCTACGTTTTAATCTTTCAGAACAAACACGCCCAGCGAAATATCATGGCCAATTTATGGGCGATGGCAAAGAAGTGTTGAAAGGGGCACGCTTGCGCCGCCATGTCAGGGAAGCCAGCGGATGTCAGAAGCCGACATCAGTGCGCGAAACCCTCGCCGCAGGTCCACTCGGCGAGGGTGCCGGGAGGGATGCACAGCCGGGCTGATGGCCATCAACGTCCACCGCCTGCAGTTTATCCGTCCCGAGGAGAACCGCGCGGGGTCTCAGTGACGTTACGCGCGGGGCTGTCGCGAGGGGGGTGCGGCCGACGTGCGAACCAGTGTTCAGGCCCGTATAACATTCACGGACACAGCAGCCGAGAAGGCGAACACTCATCGCGGCCCGCGCTGACTTCAGTGAGCGCTTAATTAAGTTGTTGACGCCAAGCTCGCGCGAGAATCCAATTAGGCTGGCGTGCGCGAGCCGAGAGCGACGTGTCCGTCGCGGGCAGCAGCAGCCTGCCTGCAGACCGGCGTGGTTTCGGTCCGAGAGCAGCCCCCGCCGCTGGCTGATGGGAGCACGCATGCGCCACCGGGCCCCGGGCACGCACGTCCCCGGCTGAGCGACTTACCTGCGAAGAGAGAGCGCGAGCAGTGAGCGGCACAGGTGTGGCAGCACAGGCGGCAGCCAACAAATAGCATTTCGCATGGAATGGCATACCGGGACGCGTGAACTGAATCATGCAAACTATCCAGCAGCGGCCGAAACTTTTCGAAGAGAGCGCGCCGCACTTGAGTTAGTATTGAAGGTAGTGAGTAATATGTGCAAACTAGTGTCTGGAAGGTAATCGTCAAAATTGACTCGCGTAGTATTGTACGGATTGTCTTCCCAGTACCCTGTATCCACTCTCTTGGTCCGTATCCGTTCTGATCGTTACTCAGGCACTTTCGTAGACTACAATCTGACGGTGCTATTGGAACGTTATCTGCCATAGGTGATAGCAAATTTTAACGTATAGGCCACTCCAACATATAAATTAGCACCTCCCGCACCGTCACCCGCGCAGTGGCTCAGTGGCTAAGGCGCTGCTGCTGCTGCTTCTGAGCATCGAGGTCGACGGGTGTACGTTCCCATGGTCCGGCTGCGGAGCACGCGCCCGCTATTCTGATCCGGCGCTCGTTGAAGAAAAGCAAAAACGCCCGTTTGTACGAGATTTCGGCGCACGTTAAAGATCCCCAGGTGGTCCAAATTAATCCGGGAGCCCTCCACTACGGCCGCGCCTCATCGCCTGCGTGCGTCGAGGTGTTTAAACCCTACAATCAATCAAATGAATTAGATTAACGCCTTTAAGCTCTTTAGCTTAAAGGTAAAAACTGTTGGTCTATATGTTGGAATTGCTTATAGCGAAGCTTATATATGGGTTTGATGAATTGTTGATGTCCTAGAACAAAAACTTCCGTGGCTCCATATCTCTTGAAAGCGCGAAGCATTCTATAGAGCGAGGCGATGAAAAACCAACGTCCCGGTGCATGTTCTATTGGTACGCGTTCACCACCCAGCTTGCAAGCCGTTCAAACCATGCGGACCTCAAGATTATACGTCTCATCGCTTGGATATGCATTTTGACTAGATTAGTTAATATTAGGCCCCATTTGCACGATTGAAACATGACAGAGACCTCAAGCTTATACGCCTTATCACCTGGATATGAATGTTGACTGGATAGTTATCAATAGGCACCATTTTCAAGATCAGTATAGAGTGAATATAGTGTAGGTATGTGTTTTTCTTAGGGATGACCGCCGTCAACGCTCAAAAGAAATAAAATTTGCTCGTACCTTTGATCTAAATCCTGCGTCACCTCTATGTCGTGTGCTAAATAGCTTCGCTAGCCATCCGCCTTCACAGAGTGGAATCGGGCATGATATTTTTATGTTTATAGCTTTAAGCTCGATTGTACGGTTTCCAGTAAAATAATGAACCATTTTTGCAGGTCATCTGGGGATTCACTTTGCAAGACAATGTCGCTAGCAAAAACCAAGTTGCTTACTCATATCACTCATTTCTCCCTAATCTAACACGCCGTCTAAGCAAGCGATAAGAATGTCATAGATTAGGTGTCCCCCCTGCATTATGCGCTTCCTTATCGAAAATGCCCAGCTTTTCTGGCGTAGCATCGTACAGTTTTTTCCTATGTCCTACCGGCCCCTTACGTATAGGTCTCTTTAACGCCTATCAATTCGTGGTTGTTCCATGGCTAGAGAGGTTTTATCACTATTCCACGCCTTTTCGGAACCCATTATGTCCAAGTACAGTGGCGTGCTTTATGCCGCAGCTGACATTGTTAGTTACTTGGCTCATGACATGCCTGTGGCCCATGGTCCAAGAAACTTTCCCAAATCCAGTATGTTGTCCCTATTGCTAAATGTTTGAAGTGCCCTATACTTTCGGAATAGCATTACCAGTTAAAAGCAGTTTAATCATTCGACGCTTCTTTAGCTGTGCGACATCCACTGTTTAGTTTAGTACAATTAGGTAACCGCTCGCTCCTTTGAATAGAAGTGTATGAACTGAATACAAAAAAGGAAGATAAGAGCCATTCGGGCCTTGAACAAGGCGAAAATTGAAGAAACATTGAAAATAGAAGGAAGTTTCCGAATAATGAAGAAAAAATTCGGTATTCGCACAGATTCGAATCACTGCATAACGCTCCATACGTTCTTGCGGGGCAGTGGAAGAAAGGAACGCCCCGCATGTATATAGCCGGCTTTGTTCAAGCAACAGTAAAAAAATAAGTAAACGTAAATCAGCGCTCGGTTATAAGCACGACAGCAGTCTCTAAACAAATACGGTCTATTGATTTTTACCAAACGTATTCGAACCTAGCTACAGAGATAACCGATCAGTTACGTTTCATGATTATGTTGCCGTTGTTGCCCTCGTTCGAAGCGCCATCGGCAATGCCAATGGAGGGAAGCATTAGCTTCGACCTTCATTCACAAACATGTCCGCATTGTGTCCGCTATTTTCACCATTGTTTTCGAGATCTGCCGCAAGACTGAAGGTCGGCAGTGCAATTTACTTGAGCCATTAACGATTGCCGCTGGGTCCGCCTCTCATAGCAACCTGAAAAATCAGCCATAATTCATAATGGCGGCTAGAAAAAAACCCAAACAGAACGTGAACAAAAAGAAAACGTTTGTGTGATTCTAATTTCCTGGGACGTCCAACTATTGTCAATCTAAGTTCTCTGAACTTCACATTCAGTGAGCGTTGCCGTTACGAGGCAAACTTTTTTTTTTTTTTTTTTTGCGGCAGCGGCACGCAGCTTTACCTCTTGCATTCAGTACCTCTGGCTTTCTCTATTCCGGTTCTGACTGCGTTGCATAAATAGCGACGCAGCCTGTCTTGAGCCGTTCCGAATCTTTGTCGATGAAGTGTTGCCATCTCTTCATGGGTCGGCCTCTTTGCTCCTCCCCTCGTCTTCAAACTATACATCACGTCGCTCACATTTCGGGGGAAAATTTGCCAAGTGGCACCGTTACTTCCACACCTAACGTACCCAGAGTTCATAGCGGGAAGTACGTACTTACGACTAATGCCACGTTCAAGGCTACTTTGTTGTGTAAAAATGATTTTTGAGACACGAAAACAACTGGGATGTTAGGAGAAGAAAGCACCCAAGCCAACACAACTGAACTACCGTACCGCTAAACGACGCCAATAAAAAAAAACCGAACCATCATGCATCAGCCGCGAGTCATGAATGCGAAATTCTCTTCGGCTATCTTTGTAGTATGACAACACAGGGCCGCAACAATGGAATCAATAAACGGGGGCCTTTCGGGGAACGTGGGAAATGGTGTGGAGAGTGGGAAATACTCGAAGGACCGAATATATATTAAGCCGAGTGAGACGCGGAGGAGATACAGGAGGATGGCGGCGTCGTGAGCTCGAGACACCAAGACGACGCGTGAAAAGTGACCGAAGAAGCGAAGGGAGAAGAAAGGACGCCCCAGCGGCCCAACTCGAAGGCGAACAAGACGTACAAGCCGACTGTCATGGATCAGCTATTTTTCTCACTTTCAACGGCCGGCCGAGTCAGCGGTCGCGATGCAGGTCTCAGTAGACATGAATTCCCCCTTAGATCCGCACGGCTCATCGGATCAGCAGCCCCACCAGCAGCGGCGGCACCGGCAACACTAAACTAGCCTGTGTGCGTG